>OX101792.1:23319137-23529137 GCA_944452715.1 Ophion slaviceki
TCCTTCTCTTCCTTCTCTCTCTCTCTCTCTCTCTCTCTCTCTCTCTCTCTCTCTCTCTCTCTCTCTCCCTTTCTCTCTTTCTCTCTCCCTCTCTCTAGTCGCCGTTTCTTTCACGTCTCCTTTTCTCCTTCGAACGCCGGTTCTCCTTTTCTACTCTTTCTCTCCTATTTCTTTGCTTCTCTGTCTTCCTTCCCGGCACCAAGCACGTTGTTGGTTCTCCCGGCTTGCTACATCACCCCTACAACTTCACTTCTGGCCCGACGATGTGTTTCAATCCCCTCCAAGAGAATTCTCTTGGAACGTGTTCGAGCGATGGAGACAGGAAGAGAGAGAGAGAGAGAGAGAGAGAGAGAGAGAGAGAGAGAGAGAGAGAGAGAGAGAGAGAGAGAGATATTGCGGGGGGACAGGTGCACACCACGCAACCACGTGCTACTCCAAGGCCGACGACCACCGCGTTCCCCAGCGACATAGCAGCCACCACACCATCGTCACCACCATCGTCGACGCTATAGTCTTGCGTTCTCTCGAGCTTGGAATACACTTACGCAACTTCTCTCTCTCTCTCTCTCTCTCTTTTGCTCCTTCTCTCCCTCTTTTTCTCTTTCTCCGTCTCCCCATCTTATCCCGTTGACGGCGTGATCCCTTGCTGGATCTCATTCCGTTTCCCGCTTCGCTCCTACCTCCGTCTCTTTCGCTATCCAACGTGGCGGCGCGATCATATCCTCACGCGGGACAGAACGGTATCCAGGCAGTTTCGTTAAACGCGTGCTTTTTTTTCGTAAAGGGCAGCCACGTTCGTGCGAGACCGGTTGCCAGTCGTAGCTTCCAAAGTGCCGGGATTACGCTGCCACGGTCTTCCAAAACAGGCTGTGGAGTGCACTGGAGTGTATAAAAGGACTCTGAAAAGGCCACGTTTGTTTGGGCACGAACTGATTTCTCGACAAGAAAAAAAAATGTCGACGTGCCCAGTGTGTCGAGGAAAAATATCGTCGTGAAGTTCCGATTTTTTCCGCACGGGCTAAACAAATGTTGGGAGTTACGAGTGTCAATTGAATATGGGCAGTGGAATAATGCTGATCTATTATCGTCGACCCTGGTGAAGATTGTTGTTGATGTTCGCGATGGAGAGCTCGGTGAAGCTTGGCGAACGAAACGTAAGAGGAATAAAGAAGCGATGAACGCCGGATGAGCATAATTCGAGGAGCACGTTGGAAAGATACAGCGAGAGTTCGCCACGATTTTGAAACGAACGCACGCGCATGAGTAGATGGAAGACAGTGACTTCAGGTCTTTCACCGGTCGCGGATGCGACTCTCGTCGAACGCGTCGTCGTCGTCGTCGTCGTCGTCGTCGCCGAGAGTCTCGTCTTCGAGGGGCCAGAGAACGATCGCTAATCGCGTGAAAGCATGGCATTCGGTTGACGAAGCCGGGTCGAATTATTCAACGCGATAAAAAAAAAGAAACACGCGAGACGATCAGTGATAAACATGGGGCAGCAGGGATCGAAGGGAAGGCCCGCGTTGCGAGCTGACTTCGTACGCGACTCGAAGATGCGTCTCGGCAGCTTCAAGCGAGGTAGTTTTCACATTCACACTTAGCTGTATAACGCGAAAATCCAAACATATGGATGTCCATTATCGACTGTGGGAAAGGACTGCGGTAATCGCGTCGAATAAAACGTTAATGACGATGTTTATGGCTCCGAGTAGGATCTAGAGGGAAGATGAACGAAGTTATCGTTGGCTGGGATGGAACAAAAACTCGCAACGGCGCATTTCGCGTTTAGGTGTAAATTCACGAACCGCACGGTTATAGCTCGAAGTGTATAATGATAATAATGCTCGGTCAACTGTGAAGAAACCGGCCAGCGAGACACTTCTCTCGTGTACATACGTGTGGTAGATTGATGCCCTCTCGCTGACTTCTAAAGAAACACGCAACGGCGAAACGAGTCCTTCGCTAATCGCGATCCCCCGAAAGTATTGGCGCCTCTCGCGGCCCGAGGCAGAAGCTTTATTGGTGTAGTGAACTTCGTCAAAATACATTGATAACAATGGACAAAGTTGGAAAAACGAAATATCACGGGATTTTCTGCTGTGTTCCAGGGTGCAGGATGGATTATTAAGGGGTTAGGTCACAATAACGGGTATAAAGTCATGTGCGAATTCAATAAATTTTTTTTTCGTATAAAAAAGTGATTCACTCATAAAATTAATTACACTTCTATTTAGTATAAATATCAAGCTGTTAAAAAAAAATAATTTTTTTTTTTCGATGTACAAAATGGCCGACTACTAATATTTTCTTTCGTTATCTTTTTTTTAGGCGCTCAGCGGCGTGACATTTAGCATCCACAATTTTTGACCTAGAACAAAAAACAAAAATTCTCGTCAATCTACATTAGAATACCGAGAGAAGTACGTACGGAATTTAAAACATATTGTTTTATTCAAAAGTTGTAGGTATTTGAATGAATTTTCAGTGAAATATTTCGTATGAAACTCCTCATAAAATGAATAGTAACTATAAATCGAATAGTAACTTATTCTTATGATGATAAAGCACGCTTTTAGCGAAAAAAAATCGATTTTTTTGAAAATTCCACTGTGGCCTTACCCCTTAAAGTGAATTGTCGTTCCATAAGCCATTTAACGAGGTTGGAGCGATTCAGTTGAGTCAAATGACGGTTTATTCATTTTTTTTTTTCAATGAACCTAAAAAAATGTATACGAGGTACAGATTTATTCTGTATGTGCTATTTTTTTTAAATATATAATTAAAGGGCAAAATTATGCATTTTAATACTTTTATTGCGTAAAGTAGAAAAACTTTTGTGTTACTACCAACTTGAAAAAGTATAACATTATCGATGATCATTATGAAAAAAACTACGTCAACGAATGTTTTATACAATTCACAATGAGATTGTGAGTAATTTATAATTATGCCTATTCATATTTACGTCACGAGATTATTGGCCCGTGGTTCACGATGGACAAGATGAGGATTTTTTTTTCTAAATGTTTACAAAGGTTTAGTTTGCTTTAATCCGTTGTTAGAAATGGTTTATCTTGGTGCTAAATAACAAAAAACAATTACATAACCTTTAGCGTGAACGTCTTGCCCATCTAACCGCACGTTAAATTACACACATTAAACTATTTTTTATCTCTCGTGTTAGGTGGTGAAAAAAGTTAAAAAAATTCGCAAAGACTCAGTATAGTGTGAACAATAACATGTATTTTTCATTAAATTTAACCTTGGATTGTGGCTGACGCTCCAACCACCTTAAAGATAGAGACTTTTAGAAATAGTGGTTGTTGGCTCTGAAAATGACTCTTTAGGCCATCAAGACAAGCTTGTAGTCAGTGGACAAGATTTTTTCTTCCCTAGTTTGTATGTTTATAAATAATAAATCGAGTTACTTCCGTTATATACAATGTATAAACATAATTTCAGGCGTCCCTTGTAAAAAGTATGCTCTGAATAATAGAACCACTCCTCGAAACCTGCGAGTGACTCTCATAACCTCAAAAAATCTAAATCCAGAGCTGACGCAGCTGAAAGAAGAGCGGAAAATATTCACTACAGTAGGAATTATTTACTACAGTAGCATCTTTACAATCTACCATGGAGGTAAATCCAATAGCCAACCCGCAGGAAATCAAGCACGAACTAATTGTTTACGTTTGAGACTATACTTTGACTGGCCATATTGAAATATCACTGCGCCACCTCTAGGACGTGAAAATCGCGAAATGTGTACAAAGCGGCTGAAAGACATGACGGAAGAAACGCGTCCAAGTTTTCTATTTGCATTATTCCGTTTGCTGCGCTCTTCTCGTGTGACCTAGAGAAGAGGAAAGTCAACGCACTATTCTATCCCGTGAAATTCAGTTCACCGGCCTCGCGATGCGCGTCGTTAGGCGCTTATACGCGATTTGTAGGTTAGGCGAGATCGTTCGTCTTGAGATACGACCATCTCGAGACTTTGAATGCACTTTTCTCGAGATTGAATCCACGGGATCGCTTGAAATTTGTTGCCTTCGGTGCGGAATTGTGGCGAGAGAAAAGTGCCTGCTCAAATTGGGACGTAGATGGCAAAGCTTTCGCGATGTCTTTTGGACGGAATCGCCGGCTTGATGACATCTTCGATTCGTTGATGGTGCGCAGCTTTCTCTCGACCACGCACACGTTGTTGGTATCAGAAAAAAGGGGTTGTTTCTTATTTTTTCGAAATATTGAGTATTTGGGAACGAAAACACAAGTGCATTTTGAAAAATGGGCCATTGGAGTTAAGGGGTGACGATATATAAAATAAAATCTCATCTGGCCTCATCTGCGGGGGAAGATAATGGATTTAATTTTCGTCACATATGACGATTATTTTATGTTAATTTTCCATTTTGAGAGGTAATTAAAGACGTTGCGAACAATCTCGTGAAGCCTTTGAACGCGAGGGGCTCAATGGTGTACTCGATTTTGGCCACCCGGTTGATCTGGAACGAAAAATACGAGGTTTTTCTTAAAATAGATAACATAGGCTAAGACTTGACCGAACTATTTTTTGTTATCGTGTTTCAATCATCAAAAAGAATGTTTTCAATTTTTTTTCGATTTTTCGAGGAAAAAGCGCCTCCTAATAACTAATGAAAAAAAAGTTAAGAAGAAAAACATCTGTCAAGACTAAACTACTATTACACTAAATAAGTGTACCAAATTTCAAGTCATTCCGTTCATTACACGTCGAGAAATCGCGTACACCTTTTGAAAAATATAATTTCGAGAAAAAAAACGCCCTATGTAAACGCTACGTTGAGACACTGGGTAATTTAGACCCGGACGAGTTTGAAATAAAATTCGCACTTTGCCAAAATTGAGAGTTTTCAATATTTTTTGTTACAATTCTATTTCACACTTTCCAAATTTTAATTATGCAGACAAGTTCTCGTCTGTATAATTTCCTCAAGTTTTCTTCAAAATCCTAGTTGTTTTTTAGCAATTAAAAATTATTAAAAATTAAAACGTCGATTTTTTTATTTATTTTTTTGGAATGCGTTTTATAGAGAAAGGCTTGCGACAAAAGTTGTGCGTCATGCTGCCCTCTATAAAAAAGGTCCTATGCACAAATGACCTAAGATTGTTAGTTAAGCAGTGAATTGCAATTGAAGAAAAATTCTTATTTTGGTTTTCGCATCCGTTATCGGTCATTTATCAACATATCATTTCAAAACTCATCCATCATCTAGGGATACCCTCTCTAAGAGATACGTGCAAGATTTATTGATCTACATTATATAGTTAAGCAACAATCTCCGATCTACGAAAATCCGGAGTTTTCAAATTCCCATCTCCGAGGAAGGCTCATAGAGTAGAAAAAACAGGAGCTTCGTGTTTCATCATGTACATTCCCGCTAAAAAATTAAAATTTCCGTTAAAAAACACCGTTTTTCGGGGACTAAAAATCATTGATCCAATATCATTGGTGTTATTGAATGAAATTTCGTTGATTCAATTGTACAATGTTTAGTGTAAATAATCGGATTTATTAGTCCAAACAAAACGCTATTGACTTTGATAACATGATAAAATGAAAATTTTATTTTCCTTCAAAAGATATATTGTTAGCCGAGAACAATATGTTATTGAAACTATCTAAAACATTATCGCGAATAAATTATATAGTTATGAATGCATTTTCTGCAACGAACAAAAAAAGCGTTTCAATTCATAACATGAATAATGTTGATTCGAGTACACAAGAAAAATTGAATTTCGCTCGTTTGATTCAGATAAAATTTCTATTGAGTAAATATGTTATTTTATTTTTTTTACCATATCCGATATTGATTTCCAAGTACATTTTTCGTTAAAATACTAATATTTTATTTTTATTTAAAAGATTAAGCAAATGTCTGAATTGGTTAAAAAATTATGCGAAAATAAAATTTGTTTCTTGCGAATTTGGTTGAAAAAATTCAACCAAATCATGGCCGAGCGCCACCGAAATTACAGGTGTGAGGAAACCCGTAGGTCTCGGAGTAACCGCTAGAAGCCGCACGCGCGCTCGTTTCTCGTAAGCGTAGCGCGAACCGAAAATCTACTTAAGGTAGTTCCTCTGCGAAAATCTCAACCAAAAGTTTACATACCATGTTCATGTTTAAAACGTCGGTTCTCGAGATTGATAATTGGTTTAAATAGTAATAAATAAAATTAAAAACTACGCAATATTGACTCGGTACTAGTAGATAATACGATGGATATCATTTATTGCCGTAAAATATATTTTATGTGTTTTTGATCTACCATTGCCAGTAAACTTTTTGCTGGGACTGTCCAGACTTTGCCCCAATTGTTTTTTTTTCCAGGCTTTGCCAGGCTTTGCACCAAAATTGTGAGGGCTTTTCATGGTTATATCTTGGAAACTAGATGGTGAATCATTCTCATTTTTTTTCACATTATTCGTGATATCTTACTCTAGCTTATCCTCGTTTTTTATCAATTTCTTAATTTTAGTTTTGACGGTAAAATTAATGATGCTCTGTTTGCCAATCATAACGCATTTGTTGCGTGTAAACCAAGCCAACTTTAAGTGTAAATATCTCAGGTTTGGGGTGGTCAAACTTATTCAAAGTGCACAGATGTTTGGATAATGTATTGAATAACATATATGTCAAATTTCAACCATTTCTTAATTCAACTCTTCTGTGGAGGTACTACCTTAAACGCCGGAGAAACTCTAAAGAGTATCGCTTCTTGGCCTGTGGCTAAGGTCAAAGTGTAGTATCTGTTCTTATCAGTTGAATATCTGATATTCTCACCATGGATATTCCGTTGGATATCTGATATTCTCTCCACTATTATCGTGGATAATCATTCTAATGCTCACTTTTTATTTAAGATTTAAAACAAATTGAAAAACTTACTTCCCATGGCATATTCGTTTCGGTGCAGTCAAGAAATAATTAATTCAATTGATTATATTTTTGTACGAAACAAAAAATGTTGTAGCAACCGCTTAATTATTTCATCCATACATCTACGAATTGTATATAGAATGATTTCAATAGAACATAATTTTATTTGAAAGATAAAGTAGAAATTCAGAGAACAGAAGAGCTTTTTGAAATAAAATAATATGCTATTTAAATCAATCACATTTTCCAATATTTTATAGTTTGCAACAATCTCATATATCGGTGGCACTCCACAGCAGCACATTTATTTGGATCGACCAATATATTTTTTTGATTCAATTGGTTTTTTTTTCTCAGTGTGTGAAATGTATATCCCGCCGTAAATTTGCGTTGCCTCAAGCGACGAACGATTTTTCGAAATTTTCCCAGTAGCCTGAGCCCTTGAAAAGCAAAAAATGTGCGATGTTGCGAAAATAAAGTCGTTTAAGCTTTGCCGGAAGGATCTTCGGTGGGATTATAGTCGACTCGTTAACCCAGATAATTTCCGTCTTCCCAATTCTGGAATAGCGAGAAATTTGGGTCTCTCGAGAACCGTTTGATCGCTTCTAGCCTCTCGAAAATGCGCGCACGTAGGGCGTCACGCGCGGGAACCCTCGATCAACACCGCAACCGGGCTTATTTTAGCCGCAATACAAGAGAGAGGCGAGACGTGCGAACACGCCTGAAATCATTTCAACGCCTCTCGCTCGCCTCTCGTAATTCATGTTTAACGAGATTGCGGGCATCGCGATCGAGCTTAAACCTCTGGTTCGATCACGACCATCTCTTCCCCTTGTTGCGCTTACGCGCAAACTACTCCGTGAATGTATACAGTACGCGCACGAGTACACGGAATTTTTGAAAAACGCGTACCCAAATATTGTTGCGCCCTGGACTCTATAGATATACTCGAGGTTGTGGCAGATGGTATTGTTTTTTAACACGCCTATGCATACAGCGTTGGCAGTCTGCGGTGAATCATGCCAAACAGCCGCAATACAAATAATCAACGTAATGGAGCTAATATAATTCCGCCTCGAGGTCTTCGGAGAACATGCGAAATTTTTGCACTGCGTACGAAAACATTGGTCTATATTTGGGTATGCGTGAAGCAACTATTTCTGGATTGAGATGTTACTTTTCTTTTTGCATTTTGAGATATAACAGGGTATCATTGAAAACCAGATCTCCATCTACTTTTACACAGGTTGAGGGTTTTCGAATCCTTTTAAGGGGGGAGATATATTTAGGCGAGGAAAAAATTGCTGGGTAATTCTTTAGACGAGTGACTTTTCCGAAAAATGAGCCTAAAATTATTATTTTTTGCTATTTTCTCATTTATTGGACTATCAATGATGATATTCAGTCGGGGGAAGCCGAAATTCACCCCCCCCCCTCCATAAAAAGTTATGGGGTTTTGAAGTTCGCGGAAACACGTGATAAAACAGGGCATTTTTGAACATTTTGACGCCTATATTGTGTTTGTTTGGGTTTTTGAACATTCCGACGCCTTTTGATATTTCCACCGAAACAAACCCAAATAATTGACATTTCATCCTAAATAAACGCAATAAAGCCTTTCGACATTTCAACCCAAATAATTGACATATAAACCTAAATAATTGACATTTTAACCCAAACAATTGACATATAAACTTAAATAATTGACATTTCAATGTTGACATTTCAATGACGGACAAACATTTAAATGTTGACATTTCAATGACAGTCAAACATTTCAATGTTGACATTTCAATGACAGTCAAATGACTGTCATATAAACCTAAATAATTGACATTTCAATGACAGTAAATTGACTGTCATATAAACCTAAATAATTGACATTTCAATGACAGTCAAATGACAGTCATAAACCCAAATAATTGACATTTCAATGTTGATATTTCAATGACAGTCAAATGACAGCCATATAAACCCAAATAATTGACATTTCAATGACAGTCGAATGACAGCCATATAAACCCAAATAATTAACATTTCAATGTTGACATTTCAATGACAGTCAAATGACAGTCATAAACCCAAATAATTGACATGTCAATGTTGATATTTCAATGACAGTCAAATGACAGTCATATAAACCCAAATAATTGACATTTCAATGACAGTTATTTGATATTTTTATTCTGACTATAATTTACAGCCATTTACCGATTTGTAATCCAATAATAATGAAACGTCAAACATGCGAGCCTCATTGTTTTCTTCATTTTGTTGGTTCGTCGACAGAGAGATCGCCGACCACGGGAAATCAGCCGAGACGAGTCGTGAACGGTCGTACGAACATTAATAATCAGCAACAGGCGCGCATCAATAATTGCGACGCCAAGAAGAGCTGTCCCGAAGTATCGACTCTCAACCTTGGTGAGTCGAATTTTCTAAAAACTCAAATAACAGATTAAAAAAATTAAAACCTCAATATCGATCGATCGGTAATGAGCATACCGATACACGTTTAGTTCTTTATCCGAAATACTTAACGGGGAGATAAGTTTAGGCGAGGAAAAAATTCCTAATTTCTATTACTTTTTTTCAAAAGAAAATATGTCCTCACCATTTTTGAGACTTAGGGTATGTTTTATTACTTCTTTTGGCTATTACATGGTATTTTTTTTTTATTAATCTTTAAAAATGGCGGAAGTATGGCACGGTCTTCTAAACGGTTTGCGGTGGATGTTGTCGGACGGCGTGACACATAACGTCGGCGGGATTAATCTGATAAAAAACCTACGAAGATTTTTCTTTCATTAAGGCGGGGAAATCCCTTTAGACGCCCGAAAATGAGTAATTTTTCGTGCATTTTTTTAAAGGTGATAAAACAATAACATTTTTTTTAAATGTTAACATTACAACTTTCAAGTGTCCAAATTCTTTTTTCGTCTTTAAACAAAACAAAATGGCGGCGTTATAAGGTATTCCTTTGGGGGTCTAATATAAATTTATAAAAAATTATATTATTTATAATTTTTTATAAATAGAATAAATAAAATTTTATAAATAATAAACAAATAATAAATAAACAAATAATAAATAAAATAATAATAAACAAATAATAAATAAACAAATAATAAATAAACAAACTTTCGAATTATAACACGTTATAGCTCGAAAAGTTACCGATCGATCTGGCTGAAAATTTGGGAGGTTTCTCACTATAACAATATTGGAAGCATATACCAAAAGTTTTAAGGCTATCGCGTAAATAAATAACTTTTTTGGGGTAAAATTTGTCGAGAAAATGGTCAAAAAGATGAAAATTTGATTACAAAGCCTACTCAATTTTAAATTTTATACTTTTTTATATTTTTATAGGTGTATCCTTCCCATAATGTTATAGTGAGAAACCTCCCAAAATTTCAGCCTGATCGATCAATAACTTTTTGAGCTATAACATGAGCAGTTTTTCAAAAGACGCCTTATGACGCCGCCATTTTGTTTTTTTTTTACAAAAAAAACAATATTTTAACACACGAAAGTTGTAATAAGATGTCAAAATTTTAAAATAATGCGATTATTTTACCACCTTTAAAAAAATCGTAAAAAATGACTCATTTTCGGGCGTCTGAAGGGATACCCCCCTTAACACTCATACGCAGAATATGAACCAAAAAAAGTGAGAAATGTTGCAAATCGATGATATGGTACCCTTTGAAACAAAAAGATCGAATTTTCCGAAAAAAATGGCTACATTTTGCAATAAAAAAATATTTTTGAAAATTTTCCAAAACATAAAGGTTCATGTTTTAGACAATAAGGTTACGAAGATTTATACCAAATTTCATCAGAATCGGTCGATTAGTTTTTCAGCTATACGTCACGCCGTCGAAAAATACGCACTTTCAAAGACCGTGGTATACCTCCGCCATTTTTAAAGATTAAACATATTAAAAAATACCATGTAACAGCCAAAAGTAGTAATAAAAGATACCCCAAGTCTAAAAAATGGTGAAGAAATCTTTCCTTTTGAAAAAAAATCATGAAAAACAGCAATTTTTTTCCTCTTAAAAATATGCCCCCCCCCCCCCCATAATTAATTAGGGCGATTGATCGTGTCCTATATCTCGAGAAAGCTTTAACTCCATCGGCCACCGAGGTTGGCTAATTTTTAGGGCTCTGGCTGAACTTACTTCACAGTTATTTATAATCGCAACACGTACGGCTTTCTCAGTCCCATCTGTCCGCTGGTGATTTTAAGCGTGATATTATTTGTTTTCCACCCAATGGGAGCATCATTCGGATGGCACAGTTTCCAGGCCAGTGACTTCCGGCTAAAATGGAACGGATGACGATGCACGTCGCGAACAAACGACATATAGCAGCTCCCCCCTGTATTGCATTATCGCTTTATGACGTCTATCCCGAAAATGAAACTCCGCTAGTATTTCTCTCGCGATGTATTCTCGACTGTATTTACGGGCACACTTGTGTAGGCCGCCTAACCCGAGCGCTCTCATTTCCTCGTGTATCTTCTACTTTGCAAATAAGGCTTGATAATGAAATTTCAACATTCCGCACATGAAACTGTTTCCGCTTAAATTGCATCTCATATGTCGTGAGATTTGGTTTATATGAGAAAAGACGCTAGAGAGCGTCAACATACTGGGCCTCAGGACCACTGTGTTTTTTTTTGTGCTGCTCAACAGTCCGAGCAGAATGAATGGGAGAATAGGGTGGCCCAAATTTTAGCTCTATTTTTTGTCCCTTTTCTCACCGTGCAATCATCTTCATTAAGGCGTTACCCCCACTTGTAGCGCAAAAAAGGCCTTTTTCATGAATTTTTTTAAAGAAAACTACAAAACTTTTTTAATCGATCAATATACCATCTTAAAGAACACATCTTGAAGAACTTTCAGTAATTTTTTTATTGAAAAATATTACATTGTTTAGTGGCAAATGGCCGTCAATGAAATAATGTTTTTATATACACGGTTTGCGGTGACCAACATTGCGGCGAAGTGGATCATCTGAAAAAAAAATGCGGATGGATTTAGTCAAATATAAGTATAAACTAGTCTTTAATCGAAGGATTTTAAAAAATATTCATTTTTCACAAAATGGCGGACAGTCAAAGTTAATGGTTCGATTTAAACGAAAAAAAACGGCCGTTTTTTGGCTATAAAACGGCCATTTTTTTCGAAAAAAAAAATCGAACGATTAAAGACTACATTTTTATGTATTAAATAAGCCTGCAAAATTTCAAGAAGATCGGTTCATTAGTGTTCGAGTAATCTTGGTCACCGACTTCAGAAATGCCATTTTGAGAAAAACGCGTTTAAAGTTTCAATTTCAGTTTACACGAAGAAAATATTTTTTTGTAAACTCACATAGAGTCATCTATTCCGGGCCCATACAGAAGTATGGGCCCGGATACTTATACTTCAAAAAAATGCAATAAAAAAAATCGTTTTATTCAAAATCGCAAGTGGGGGTAACCCCTTAAAAGAAGAAAAAATATTGTCGCGAAAGCTGCGGGCGGTCAAAAAATATTTAGAGGTCACTCAAGCCGCCCAAAAATTCAAATTTTCATTAAAAAATCGATTTTTTTTCGTCCATTTCTCACCAGTCAATTTTACGCTTTATCATTTTTAAATTCGACTCGAGAAAGCTCTAGCCGGCCAATGAATATTTAGTGGTCGCTCAAGGTTTTCGAAATGCAGAATTTTCGCCAAAAAATAAATCTCGCGTGCACTATAATTCCTTGTAGCATAAAAACAAATTAAACAGCGAAGTGTTACATTTTCTGAATCATTTATTAAAATCATTTGTAACAAACACCAATTGGACGACATGTATTATCATGTATTATAGGTCTTATTTTCTATTTGAAGTCTTTGACAAATTTTGTACGACGATAGTTTTACTCGGGTTTGGAAGTCTTTGCCGAAGATCCTCAACGACTTGGAGTAAGAATTGTTTCTGTTCCTCGTCAATGGTCATAATTAGCAATATTAATATATATTTGTTACATCAGTATATATTTTGACATATTAATATATTAATAATTGATGATATTAATATATTTTTAATATATCAATATATTTTTTATATTTTAATATATTAATAATTAATAATATCAATATATATTTGATATATCAGTATATATTTTGATATATTATTATATTAATAATTGATAATATTAATATATTTTTTTTATTTGCGGGTTTATGGAAAATCTTTGAAAAGACGTACAGAAGGGTCCCCAGTTCCGGAACGTGTTGGATTTTTACCCACTAAAAACCACACCCTAGACAAGATATTAAAGGCCCGAATGATAATAATAATGATAATAATAATATATAATATTATTAATATTATATTTTTCAAATTAATTCTGCTAATAAAAAATATGGCTAATAAAAATATTACTTATATTATTAATAATATTAATTATTAATAATTATATATCGATAATTATGAATCATATTATTAGAATGATATCTATCATTATATTACTATTATTATTATTATCATTATTATTATTAATGTAAATTATTATTGTCAATTTACCACACCATAAATATAAAACATTTTGCACCATTCTTTCATCGTGCTTTTTCTCATCACATTCGAATACAATAACGTGCCCCCTATAAGAAGGCATGGAATACTGCTGCGAACAAAAAGTGTCGTAATTCTTCAACGGTTTAGTGCATCAGTCCCAAATCTTCCATACATGCTCAGACCAAAAGAAGTGATAATTTCATCGCCATAGTAGCATTTCTGCGAGACTCCCATACATCCTTAACCATTTTCATGCGGCAATTCTCCCTTGACTATAATTATCGTGCCCGTAGTACCTCAAGCTGTGCATACACATCGCGCTGTTCCGCATCGTCGAGAGAGCGAATTGTTCTCGTTCTTGCTATAATAAATCAGAAGTCCTTTTTCTCTTGACTTCCCTCCCATCGACGTTGCGCAGATGCGGCTTAAATTAGCACTCTCCTTTTCGCGGCACAGGAAATTAACGACGGGGCGATACGCGAATCTTGCACTCGTTTTCTCAATTGCTACGTTATCGAAGATCTTGGAGGAAATGTGATTTCTAAATGACAATATATAGATATACGAAATGAGTGGATTTTGTAAAAGTATAAATATCGTGTAAAAAAGGATAAAATGCTTAAGGGGGGCGACTTAGGCGAGGAACAATTGCTCATTTTTATAATTTTTATAAATAATAAAATATTTTACATAATATTAAAGTAAATAATAAAGTATAAAACTTTGTCGCCCTCTTTCTCCCCTTAGGGGGTGAATTTCTAAAAAATGCTGAAATACGTATTTCATTAATTGTGTCAAGAAGCACGAATACCAAATTTCAAGCAAATCCGATTAGATTTTTTCAAATTTCCATACAAACTTTGCTATGCCTTTTGTCCCCTTAAGGGTTGATTTCGAAAAATCCCTTCGTAGTGGGTACTCACATCACAAAAGCAATCTACTGTCCGAATTTCATGCAATTAGCTTCAGCGGTTTTGGCTCGGCGTTGATGAATCAGTCAGGACATGTTCGTTTGTATGTATAGATACGAGTCACAACTAAATCGAAGGTGGACACTTGACCCTTAATAGTCACACTGGGTCCACGGGACCCAAACAAATTATTTTGATGCCGTACAACTTTTTTTTCCCCAATAAAACATACATTTTTTTATATGCGTAAGCGTTTCATTCTTTCCTTCTAAATCGCACCTGCGTTGGATGAAATAAATATACTTTTTGAAAAGTCCACAAAAACCGCTCTGTCTATTTCGAAGTACATTGTTTCCAGATTATAAAACTATTCTTTATTTTTTTTGTCAACAATTACAAGAGTTACAGCAATTTTTGTAAAACAAAGTCATTTTTCACGTTTTTTTTGCATATTTTTTTTGCATATTTCAAATTTCATTTTTGATTTCTAACCAATATCCTTGTATTAAACAAGGTTCAAATTATACCTCACTATTTTTTTTCATATCGCTCAATGCATTATTTCATTATTTATCGCAATTTAAACACGCCTGGGTCTCATGGACCCAGTATGACTATAACGTGATTCTAGCCAAGTGTGACTACTAAGGGTTAAGAATGTATTGCCCGTACATTCCCTACCAAAAGCGAGTTTCTGCGAGAATTTCGAGTACTTTGCGATGAGATTAAAATGAAAAAAAAAAAAAAAAAAAAAAAATCAACCACATCGAAGATGCTAAGTACGTTAATTTCCGGTAATAATAATGCAAAAAAGCTATAAGTAAATTGTTGAAAACTAATTGTTCAACAAATGTCCGGTGAACTACTTTTTTTATATTATAAAATGAATTCGTAGATTTTTCTGAATAGGTATGATTTTTTTAGAACTTTCTTTCTATTTTCATTTTAATTTTTTAATTAAAAATGTTTTTAATTAAAAATATTTTCAATATGTTTTCGGACCATATTAAATCCAAGAAGTGTCCGGGGTATTGAACGAACAGTGTCATAGGTACAGCCTCTGAAAAATTCCAAAAACGGGATTTTCGAAATAGAGAGAAAATTCTTTAAAAAATCACATGTATTCAGAAAAATATTATAATCCATTTAATGTCACAAAAAATCAAGTTTACCGAAGATTTTTGAACAAATTTTTGTTTAAACAATTTATTTATAAATTTTTGGCATTCTTGTTATTCAAAACCAATGTTCTTAGCATCTTCAATACGGTTGATTTCTTTTCGGATGTTAACGTTATCAAAAAGTACTCAAAATTCTCACCGAAACGTACTTTTGGTGGGGAATGTACGGGCAATACATCCTTAAGTGATGTTTCTTGTGAGACAATGACTCCCATCGTATAGACGTTTTTGGATATTTGCGGGTCAGGCGAGTAAACTCACCGATGTAGCATTTAGAATTAGTTTGTTGTTCCACGTATCCTCGGGCTTTTAAGCACGCTTTTTCCTCTCTCTCTCTCTCTCTCTCTCTCTCTCTCTCTCTCTCTCTCTCTCTCTCTCTCTCTCTCTCTCTCTCTCTCTCTCTCTCTCTCTCTCCTCTCCCTCTCTCTCTCTCTCCCTCTCTCTTCCTCATCCTCTTCGCCCCTTTCTTCAAAAGATTTCGTTGTACGTTTCCGACTTACTCGAACCGGATACCAGCGACCTGCTCGGGCGCCCTCTTTTTACGATCCGCCAAGTGCTCACATCCGCGATTTCCAACCAAACGAATTTGCCGACGTCTACCCAACGCCCATTCGCCTCGTGACGAGACAGACGCATACGGACAACACGTGTTTCGAAAAGCTCTAAAAAGCCTCTTTTATAACGCGTACGATCGAATTGTGCACTTTGCCTGCACCGCTCACAGGCAAAGTCACGATGCAAAAGTCTGGATTGTGCAATATCCAGACCGGTATACATGACACAAAACACCATGGACTTTCAAAGAGAAATCGCTTCAATGGCTCATGTCTAGTGGTAAAGGGTGTCTCAAAATGACCTGACATTTTTATTTATTAATAAAACGTATTATTTATTTGAAACGTACGAATGTTTTCATTTTAATATAGGGTAGAAACGTGGAGGTTATGTGTGGAATACAATATCCGATGAATGGCCGCATTGTCCATGTTTGCAAACGTTCACTCTGTTGACGAAATTTTCAATAACATTTTGGCATAATTGCGGACTCATTTCATTAACGGTGAATTAAAAAAAAATCATTAAAAAATCATTTTAAAAAATTACGCTTATTGACCTAATTTTTATGTAATATCAAGTTTAATTTGAACTTCCGGTATTGGATTTATTACCACTTGCTACGATAAAGAGACGTGACAGCAAGGCTACTGACTGTAGTCCTAACCTCATCTCACTCATTCGAATTTCCACACATATTTAATTTTTATCCGACATATTTCGCCGACACAAATTTTCCACGCATTTTACCAGTCATGGCCCGAATACAATACTTTATATTTTCCGCACCTGACATTGTTTTGACAGATCAACGTTGAAAAGCATGGAGGTTAATCTCGCCTGGTAGAGTAAAAAGAGACGGAGATAGAACCAATGTTGCCAAATATCGAACCTAGAAATACTGCGCGAATCGTTGGAATAACTATTTTTTCATATTTCTAATTAAATGTGAACATTCATTAAACAGTTTACACATGGAAAATTTTAGCTATCACAAATTTTTTTTTGCATTAAAAAAAAACATCAATTGTACAAGTCTCAAGTACGAACAGTGGTATTAGTAGTGTGAAGCGATAGGACTACCTTAACACTCGAAAACACCTCATTTTTGGGATTTTTTAATGGAAAATCGCGATTTTAAATTTCTACAAAAATGAGGTATTTGAAAAAGTGTCATCTGAAGAACACGCTTTAATTTTTTGCATAAAAATATTTAATTACAATCGGTCTACAGTTGATGTCCGGGAAGCACCTCCCGAAAACGCCTTTTGCGGTGAACAATGCCCTTCAGCATCAGGTTATATCTAATATCGAAAAATCAATAAGATTTTATCCTATAATTATTCGAAGGAATTTTCGAAATATGAAATTAAAAAAAAAACGGCGCGTGTTCAAAGTGAGAGTCGATTTTCCTTTATCACATCGAAAGTATACATCGGGAAAAAAAATCCTTCGATCTAATACTACACTTTTCACATCTAAAAAAAGCCTAAAAATGTTCGGAAAGATCGATACAGTAGCTTTTGCTATATTTTGCGGCAAAAAGCGTTTGGAGTTTCGAACGACGCTCCGAGCGTTCCGACGGGCGTCAACACAACAGCCTATAATTTTGTCAATTTTGATTCGATTATCTTGAAATCTTCAAGGAACACTTATAAGATGATGTACTGTCAAAATATATAGGTTTTGAAAAAAGTGATTTTTCGACTCTCACGACTAGTCATAACCCCTTAAGTGCTCATGAACCTTTAAGGTTGATCGGAATACTCGTCAAATTGCCATTTTCCGCGGAAAATCTAATTTTCCTTATCTTCACCGAGAACAACAATACCGTGTGCAAAATAAATACTTCGCAAAGCTAATGCCCAGGTAGGAATTGACGATGAAAAAAGGGCTCGCCAAGCTCTGAAACAAGGCTCACATTTTTTAATTCAGGCTGAGCACCAGCCTGATTTCAGGCCTGGATGAACCTCTGAATGATAACGCGGTTTCAGGCTCTTGCACACAGGCTTGACCAAAGGCTGGTAGAAAAGCCTGTACTAAGCCTGAAACGACGAAACAGCAAGGCTCAAAACGAGCCTTAATGAAGCCTTCACGAGCATTTATGACCAGGCTTATCCCAAACTCTTCTCGAGGCTATATGTGGCCTGTTTTTAGTTTTCTACACTCAGAAAAAAGATTTATTAAGGACAAAGAATTTTGTCTCCCGGCGAATAAGTTTTCTTATTCGTATGTCGGCCTACTACGATTGTATTAACAGCTAAGAACATTTTTTATTTAACTTTATGTTTAAGATTTACTAAGAATTTTTATTAACATCTAATACGATATATAAGTTAGAAGAAATAGGTCTTTTATATCCGACAAATAGAGTTTTTCTTAACATCTAATAGGATTCTTCATAATCCCCCAGCTGGTTTTCTTCGAGGAATTGTGTCATTTCGTCCGTCATTATTTTTTCACTTGATCGTTTTTTTCTCACTTAATATTCTTACTTACACTCAAATCATTCCTCACTGTCGAGTTTCTCACTTCCGAAACGCAACACTGACACTTGTGCCAAAAGCATTGGCATTGGAAGAAGCTACATGGTAAGCGTATGCGTGAGCTACATCTGACGAGCGGCCTGCTGTCGGGCCCGTCGCGTTCAAGGGCAAAGTGCGCATGCGCGCATTAGTATCATAGTCGCGAAATAAGAGGTTTGCGTGATTGGAAAGTAGTATTTATTTGATTTGAGGAAATATTTATTCAAATTTTCTATTTTAAATATGGCTTTTAATTGATGTGAAAAATCGGCACGTAAAGAAACATATTTAGTGACGCCGAATAAATTCTGTGGTTACAATCACATAAAAATTGTCTCCATACGAGTAAACGTTTATTAATTTCTAAGAAATTATGTTCTAATGTGCCAATTTATTGAAACATAATAAATGTTTTTTCTGAGTGTATATTCTACATTGGGGTAAATTTAATAAATTTGTAAAGTATTCATTTTATTTATTATTCATTATTTGTTATAAAATATATATAAAAAATATTTTAAAATAATACTTTATTTTATTTGTTGTTTATGGGACACGTAATACACAGAGTGTACGCAAACTCCAGATAGTGAGTATATACGAAATCTGTGCGTGACGAGAAAAAAACTTTTTTGTGTACCTCATAAATATCGATAAGAGAATATGTTTAAATGTTCTGAGCTGCCCCTTCGCCTTCGTTTTTCGTGCCTTCGCACCCGACAAATTTATTGCTCAATTTTTTTGTTCACAAAAGTACAGAAAAAATATAATTTCAAATTTATTTTATTTTATCACAACCTGAAACAAGCCTGCATCCAGCCTTGATTTTTTAGCCTTAAAATTCACCGGCTGAATAAAGCTTGAAATAACCCTGAGTTTAGGCTAAGCAGCCAGTCTTGGTTCCAGGCTGCTCCAAACGATGCAATGAAACCTGGCCCAGGTCTGTCTCACTCAGGCTCGGTGAAACAAGGCTCGCACAAGTTTGTTTCCATCGTCAGCCTTTTGAGTTCCTACCTGGGTGGTTGAGTACCAATATTTTGCAAAAACTGACCGGTCATCGCGAACATTTTTTTCGTGACAAGAAATAATTTCCATCGCTCATCGTTTCTTCGCTGAACAAGCAGTTTCGCATCGATAATAGTTGCCTCAACTAAGTGAACGACAGGCCGTCATTATCGGCTCTCAATTATTGCCTCCGCGATGATTCTCATTGCTCGACGATTGGCTTCGCAAATAATCGCCATCCTCACCGCACACCGGCAAATCCTTCTCCATTCTCGCAACCGAGGTGCCTCCAATGATTTCCACTTTCCGCGCAAATTGGTCGTTACTCGTTGCCATTCCGCGCGCCAAATATCCGCAGGCCAAAACCGTTAGGCACATAAATTTTGGGATAAAAATCATTCGCCGAAAGCCGTTATTCCGTCGACCACCAAAGCGGCCGTATCGAACAGAACAATGGAAACGACGAGGAAAGATCTTCACTTTCATACGAGGATAGGATAGGATGTTGGCGGAGCTTTTAAGATGCTGTAAACTCAGCAAAGATACTTCGCGTATGCTTGTACGTATGCATCGACGATGCGGCACCGACACGACCGTCTGTGTGCAGTCACTCATCCGGAACAACCGCGTTTTACCGTTTTCCGCACGTAGGCAATACTTACGGGTATCGTACCGTGCATTCTCCATGTGCACGCTGCACAATCGTCGTTTTGTCGTGAATTTGGTACTCGCTCGAATTGCCACATATTCGGGTGGATGAAATACGAGTTTTGAAAGGATTGACGAATCGAGAATGAAATAATGTCACGAGGTGCTTTCAGTGATGTGAAAAAATTCGATGAAACACTGAGAGAAAATCTGCAATGTCGGTGATTGAACGATGGATCGATTATTTCGTTTATTGCTCGATCAATATTCGGTTGGCGATGTGACGAAATTTTCATACGGTAGCTACGTTACTATCATTATTTTTACAATATTCGAAATATTATTATTGTTATTATCATTATGTTATTATATTATCATAATAAAATAATAATAACCATTATTATTATAGTATTATAATAAATTCATAACGATTTGGACGATTGGATACAATAATAAATTCATGTTTTTTTTATATAATACTATATTATAATACAACATAATCATATGGTAATATCTGATAATAACAATAATAATAAAATTGTAACAATAATAGTAGTTAGTTAGGATCGAGTTTTAGTTGCGCAACTTTTTGCAAAGTTTTTTACAAAACATGAATATTTCACACACATACTTTTCACTTGTTATCTACACCCTACACTCCTACACTCCGCATTATTTTCACATTCTCCCATTCTTCGTTTGATAATAATAGTATATAATTATTGTTATTATAATAGATGAAAATTATTATTACTTTAAACAAAAATTGTAAAAGTTATGATAATAAGTTCCTCATTTTTGCAACGATTTAAATATTTTTATATTGTAATAATAATCCTAATAATTTGGCAAAACCTTCATCATTTCACCAAATTCCGCAATAGTTCAGACCGTTCGTATATTTTAATGTTGATGATATGGTAACATTTAATAATAGTAATAATAATGAAATAATCACAATAATAACATATGATAAACTATTGGAATATGTTATTATTATTTTTTATATTATTATTGGTTATAATATAAAACTTCAAATTATTATATTATTATATTATAATACTAAATTATAATTTAATATGTTATACTAATACTAAATTATAATTTAGTATTATAATATAATAATATAATAATTTGAAGTTTTATATTATAACCAATAATAATATAAAAAATAATAATAACATATTCCAATAGTTTATCATATGTTATTATTGTGATTATTTCATTATTATTACTATTATTAAATGTTACCATATCATCAACATTAAAATATACGAACGGTCTGAACTATTGCGGAATTTGGTGAAATGATGAAGGTTTTGCCAAATTATTAGGATTATTATTACAATATAAAAATATTTAAATCGTTGCAAAAATGAGGAACTTATTATCATAACTTTTACAATTTTTGTTTAAAGTAATAATAATTTTCATCTATTATAATAACAATAATTATATACTATTATTATCAAACGAAGAATGGGAGAATGTGAAAATAATGCGGAGTGTAGGAATGTAGGGTGTAGATAACAAGGGAAAAGTATGTGTGTGAAATATTCATGTTTTGTAAAAAGCTTTGCAAAAAGTTGCGCAACTAAAACTCGATCCTAACTAACTACTATTATTGTTACAATTTTATTATTATTGTTATTATCAGATATTACCATATGATTGTTGTTAAAATAATTGAACGGTCTGAGCTGTTGCGGAATTTGTTAAAATAATGAAGGATTTTCCAAATCATTATGATTATTTTAAATCATAATGATTATAATTATTTATTTTTATATTTTATTTTTTATTTATTAGCCCAATTTTTATTATATTTTGTTTTTGATTTATTGGCCAAATCGTTATGATTATTTTAAAAATATAAATACATTTGGATCGTTGTTTGATGGACTTATTGTCATAAGTTTTTTTAATTTTGTTGGTGATGCATAAAGTCGAAACACTAGAGAAAGTAACAACGTGTGAAGTTCAAGGTAACTGACACTGGCGGATATACCGAAATTTTTCAAAACGTTACAAATTTCGAGCCGTTTGTAATATTAAAAAAAAACTACGATTTTTGAGACACCTGTCAGAAATTTCGACTGCATTCACGATAATGAGAATTATTTCGTACACGGCGTCGTATCGAAGAGTTTCGTTAAAATTCAACGGGAACGTTGCAGAGAGAACGTAGGGTTTTGTACGGTGAATGTGAGAGCACGAGAACAAGGCTGCGTGATTCCGGTAACATTTGTATAGTGACTACCCCCCCGGGGATTTGATTCCCTTGAGAAAATCTTGCGCACCTTACTTTACTCTCATAATACTCTCGTATACACGCTTTATCGTGATCGTTCGAGACGAGACAAAGAAACAGGTGTTTTCGTTGAGAAGGAAATCCTCTCGAGCAACGAGTCCGTAGATATCAATATTTTTTTCGCTCCGAGTCAGCGCAGTGCTGGGATTTTCGAGCTAGGACAGATCCGGAAAAAGCGACCTAGATACGAAATTGAATAAATTCAGAAGAAATTTGATAGAAATTGAACATAAATTTGTTCATTTTTAAAATTGTGATAGAAATTTTCCAAATTCTCGTAATTACATGAATATCTACCAGCTATAGACGCAATTGAGGGGGGAGGTATATTTGGGCGAGATAAAAATTTGAGATTTTCTTGATTTTTTTTTTTAAACGTGGCTTCACCATTTTTGAGGCTTAGGGGATTATTTATTACTACTTTTGGCTGTTACATGGTATTTTTTTATTAAGATTTAAAAATGGCGGAGGTTTGGCACGGTCTTTTAAACGGGTGGCGCGAATGTTGGCAGACGGCGTGACACGTACCGTCGGCGGGATTAATCTGAACAAAAACCAACGAAGATTTTTCTTTTATCGACACTCATACGCAGAATATGAACCAAGAAAAAGTGAGAAATGTTGAAAATCGATGAAATGGTACGATTTGAAAGAAAAAAGATTGAATTTTTCGAAAAAAATGGCTACAATTTGCGAAAAAAATACTTTTTTTTGCATTTTCATAAACATTTAGGGTCATATTCTAGACAATAAGGTTAGAAGCATTTGTACCAAATTTCATCAGAATCGGTCGATTATAATAAAATATAAAAATCGATTATAATCAAGATAAAAAAATACCATGTAACAGCCGAAAGTAGTAATAAAATGTCCCCAAAGTCTCAAAAAAGGTGAAAAAACCTTTACACAAAAAAAAGTCACGAAAATCTGTCAATTTATTTCTCGCCCCCTTAGTAGATTTTTTAAGTTTTTTTTTCTCCCCCCTTAATGGAAATTTTCCGTCCTACGAGGCGTTCTCGCAGCTCGAGGTGCAAGAACCGAATGGTCGTTCATTCGCAGAAAAAATTTACAGATCTACCCTGTCTCGTTCGCTGCACAACAGTGCACGATAAACTGGCTATAATAAAATTGTTCCGTTGAAAAAGTGTCCCTCGGCCCTCCACTTAATTTCGGGGATGGGTTCAACGGCGAAGCCGCAGCCCCCACAGAGCAATGGTTTTTGATTGTCACGTCCGCTGTTGGAAGGCTCTCGTAATATATTGTCACGGTCGATCTATTGTATGAACTTATTATTTCCGACCACTGAGCGGCAGCGGGGTGTCTCCGCCGGAAAGAACTTGGATTTCAGCTACTGCGATCCGTGACGCGAACACACGGCATTTCCATATGAATTTGCAACTTCGATGTGTCGACTTTAAAAATACCAGGCGTTATTCTTACGCGGAAACTCTTCACTGTAATCATTTTTCAAAGATATCGCGATTATCAGACGTCTGGAAAGAAAAAAATTAGTGCTAATGATTGTTCACGATTATAGGAAAATCTACGTTACGGGAGGACGACACTGCGACGGGCCGAAAAACCCCCTTTTTCAAATTTTATTTAATAGATTATTTACTTGGGATTTGGAAAAAATAGTTTTTTTTTATTGAGAGTACACCCAGATAGACAGTCGTGATCATCACGCCATGCATACAATTGATGAAGCAAATTTTACAGCATATTGACTACATGTCATGATGCAAAGCCGTGAACTCATTTAGTATAGTGAATGTACAAAGCATTTTGATCTCAATATGTCGTTTACAAATGCATCGTACGTTTGAAGCACGATGAACTCATATCGCTGTGCTCAAGTGTCCACAATTAATATCTGCAAATTTTACGTCATATGGAAGTCATCCAATGACTGTGTTGATGAATTCACTGGGTTAGCACTGGTAGTAGACATGCCATGCAAGCGATATGACGGCGATATGCATGTTTGTCAGTGATACATTCGATGGGCGCAACATGACGGCGATATGCATGTTTCTCAGTGATACATCCTATGACGGTGATATGCATGTTTCTCAGTATTACATTCCATGACGGCAATATGCATGTTTTCAGTGATACATTCGGTGAGCGCAATATGACGGCGGTATGCATATTTCTCAGTGATACATCCCATGAGCGCAATATGATGGCGATATGCGTGTTTCTGTGATACATCCTATGACGGTGATATGCATATTTCTAACAAGGAGAAGGCAGAGCCTGGATGTCGCAAATCGGGTTCGCCTTTCGCGTGGTGAAAGTTGAAGACCTCCGAATTAACGTCGCTTTTGATTTTTGTTCCAATAAGCCTTAGTTACTGAGATATCGCGATTTGAAAATTTGGAAGTTTCGTCTCGTGCCTAGAGTACGTTGAGCGTTGACACTTGAGACAAGAGCGGCCGTAGCTAATACGGGAAGACGTTAGACCGGCACTCTGAAAGTTCACGGTTCGCGTCCCTATGCTTTTTTTTATTCAATTTTTTTTTTCAATTTTATAATCTCTCATAAGACTTTACATGTGCAGGTAAATAAGAAAATTCGAAAATATGTTTTACTAGTTTTATTTGTCTATTATATTAAAATAATTAATCCAATAATGAAGTCACAATTACAAAGCAAAATAATATGGTATAAAAAATAAATAATTAATATGATTCACAGGAAAGCATATTTGAAGATCTATATCTTCAAATATGCTTTCCTGATAGAATTTATAAGGTTAAATATGGTTGCGGTGGTATTACGTTCATTTTATGTTCGTGGTGTCGTAAGCCTTTGTGCTACCCTTGCTTTTACGATGGTTTCCACCCTCCAATTTGTCACCATACTGATCTGATAGACGAAGAATCAGAATAATTACCTGCCGCGAAATTTGCAAGTGTGAATTAGATTAATTATTTATTTTTTATACCACATTACTTTGCTTTCTCATTGTGACGTAATTAATAGATTAATTATTTGTTATACAATATTATTTTGCTTTGTAATTGTGACTTGATTATTAGATTAATTATTTGTTATACAATATTATTTTGCTATGTAATTGTGACTTCATTATTCGACTAGTTATTTTAATATAATAGATGAATTAAACTAGTAATACATATTTTCGACTTGACTTCTTTACCTGCACATGCAAAGTCTTATGAGAGATTATAAAAAATAAAAAATAAAAAAAAAGCATGGGGACGCGAAGCGTGAACTTTCAGAGTACCAGTCCGCCGTCTTACTGTATTAGCTACGGTGGCTCTTGTCTCAAGTGTCAACGCTGAACGTACTCTACGCGCGAGCCGAAACTCACAAATTTTCAAATCGCGATATCTCAGCAACTAAGGCCTATTGGAACAAAAATAAAAAACGACGTTAATTCGGAGGTCTTCAACTTTCACCAGGCGAAAGGAGAACCCGATTCGCGAAATCCGGGCTCTGCCGTCTCCTTGTAATTGATACATTCGACGAGCGCAATAAGACGGCGATATGTATATTCATCAGTGACACATCCCATAAGCGCAATATGATGGCGATATTCATCCAAATCCAGAATGATACAAATACGCAGACACAAAGAAAATTTGTACAAGTGTTAGAATGGCTAGGTAGGTAGCGCGCTCGGCTCTCGATTTAGAAGACGTGGTTCAAACCGTAGGTAGGTACAAAATTTAACTAGGCAGAATACGTTTTTAATCCATTTATCATATAGGCAGGAACATCAATAAAGCGTATGGGGATAATAAAAATCCTACCAGATTTTTTTTATCAATATTTTTGGATTTTTTTTATTTTTCACGCTATGACACTCAAATGAGCTCCATATGAGCACAGCATAGTTACGTCACGCCATGCCGCTATTATGACCGCCGTATGAGTACAGCATATTTACGTCACGCCATGCCGCTAATATGAGCTCCGTATGAGTACAGCATATTTACGTCACGCCATGCCGCTAATATGAGCTCCGTATGACCACAGCATAGTTCCGTCACGCCATGCCGCTAATATGAGCTCCGTATGAGCACTACAGTTTCTTCACGCCGTGACACCCATATGAGCCCCATATGCACTCACTTATTGTTAGATATTCGTGAGCCAAATTTGCTAGTCTGATGAATTCACTGCATGCATATTCGCGTGAGAACAACTTTGCTTCATTTGGATGTATTATTGTGAATCATCATGTGATGCAAATATGACTTCAACGGGAGCACTCATAAGGGATACACAGCTGTGAGACTTTCTATGCTGCAGTGATGATGTACATATGATGTCAATATGAGGTACATCTGTCTATCTGGGTGGGCATTGTACGTATTTTGTGTAAATCTGTACCGAAAAAAAAATAAAAAATTAACAACGTTATTGAGGTATAATAGCGCCTCTGTATAAAAATGTGATCCAACTGCCGGATCGATAACTTGACAACGGTTGGTCTGGAAAATGAAAATAAAAAATATTTATAACCTGTATAAATGTAGTTCTCGTTTTACGTAGCCGTTTTTCAAAAAAAAATCTCAAAATGGCTGGTGCTCAGAAAGTGTAATTTTGGCCAAATTTTTACTCTCATTCAGGGGCTTGAAAATTCTAAATTTTGAACAGTTTCGAGGAAAAAGCGATTGAAAGTTTTAGCACCTACACGTAAATCGTTGGGCTACCTGATTTCACTAAAATCGTCTATAACTTGGTCAAATTTCAATATTTTATATTGAATATTTTTTCACATATTATATCGTATACTTTCGCATACTTTGAGAAATTACGAAATAAAAATCGAATTTTTTTACTCGTCACAGTGGTGTCCCACCTCAAAAAAAAGTTATTTCTGGCGCCGAAAAACGTTCATGACCGACGTTCTAGCAAAAGAAATGATGAATTGTCTATATGCAATTTATACCAATCAGTTATAAAACAACATATTCCAGTTGAATATTATTAGAATAATATGCAAGTAAAGAACAAACAGTCTTGTGCATTTTTTTGAAAACATTTCGTTTCGTGATCCGTAAACAAAATCAACTCTCTACGGGATGCAATATGGTTACGTTCTGATATATATATATATATATATATATATATATATATATAGTCGGCGCGCATTAAAAAACAATAAAAAAATCCATATCTCGAAAACTATTGCGAGTCGCTACAAACCCCTTAAGGGGTTGTCTTGAGATATTAAAAGGAAGATTTGTGCAAAATTTATATATATATATATATATATATATATATATATATATATATATAAATTTTGCACAAATCTTCCTATTAATATCTCAAGACAACCCCTTAAGGGGTTTGTAGCGACTCGCAATAGTTTTCGAGATATGGATTTTTTTATTGTTTTTTAATGCACGCCGACTATATATATATATATATATATATATATATATATATATATATATATATATATATATATATATATCGAAAACTATTGCGAGTCGCTACAAACCCCTTAAGGGGTTGTCTTGAGATATTAAAAGGAAGATTTGTGCAAAATTTCACAAATCGGGTCGGAACCTTATCCCAAATGAATGTTATGATTACCGAACGCAACTTTTTTGAACTAAATCAAATTCCGTTTAAAATGCCTCTGGCCAGTGTGTTATCAAGACAGTAGTTGCTCCACTAATTAATTATCAATATAAATGATAAACATCCGAAATAAATAATGGCACATAGCTCTTTCGTTCTTTTCGGATTAAATTCCACCCAATCAATATTGTTTTTCTCCGATCATATCGGATTTTCCTTCTCTTCGAGAACTCGCGCACGTTGCGCTTCATATTTATCGTCATATCGTATAATTTCATCAAGACGTACGCACCAATCCGTTACCACGGCGCCTCTAACTCCGCATAAAAGTAATTAAAGTAATATAAATATATCTTGGTATATTCATTGAGCGAAGCGAGAGCAGCCGCGTTGATCGAGTCCACGTAGGGAGCGCGCACGCGTTTGTAATCACACGGGACGGTAGACAAGAGATGAATTGTCGAGTTGGGAATACGGGAAAAAAAAGTGAGCCAAAAAAGTAAAATCTTGTGTTCCAACGGTTATAATACCTTGGATCTTAAGGTACAACGATATGTACATTTTAGAGTGCAAAGAAACCGACGTTTTCTGCTATAAATACACGAGGGTAATAATAAGTCTAGGTGCATCAGACCCAGACTGTTTTAATGATCGACCTCCTTTTTATGGCACTTTTTGCATTCGCTTATAGAGATCCGCGTAAAACTCGGTGCGTGCCTCGGCACGCACTTCGAGAAAAATAACGTGGCTGTCGCTGCTTTGGAATCGAGGGGAAAAGACATTTTTCTGATTTCTTCAACTTTTTCATCGTAAAACTTAAATACGGTCGTTTGCATTCGGATTTGATTAGAGAAAACCAGTTGATAGCGTGAATACGATCGATGAGAATGTCAATTTGTCGGCACTGTCGTATTTTTAAAGCAGAACTCGCTTACCGTATGAAATGTGAGGTGTAGCTATGATATCTGCCAGCCGCCGATAGGACTGAACTTTGCATCAGTGGAAGGCAAAGAAAATGATTGTTATTTATTCACTTAAGGCGTTACCCCCACTTGTAGTGCAAAAAAAGGCCTTTTTCGTGAATTTTTTTGAAGAAAACTACAAAACTTTTTTTTAATCGATCAATATACCATCTTAGAGAACACATCTTGAAGAACTTTCAGTAATTTTTTTATTGAAAAATATTACATTGTTTAGTGGCAAATGGTCGTCAATGAAATAATGTTTTTATATACACGGTTTGCGGTGACCAACATTGCGGCGAAGTGGATCATCTGAAAAAAAATGCAGATGGATTTAATCAAATATAAGTATAAACTAGTCTTTAATCGAAGGATTTTAAAAAATATTCATTTTTCACAAAATGGCGGACAGTCAAAGTTAATGGTTCGATTTTAACGAAAAAAACGGCCGTTTTTTGGCTATAAAACGGCCATTTTTTTCGAAAAAAAAAATCGAACGATTAAAGACTACATTTTGATGTATTAAATAAACCTGCAAAATTTCAAGAAGATCGGTTCATTAGTGTTCGAGTAATCTTGGTCACCGACTTCAGAAATGCCATTTTGAGAAAAACGCGATCAAAGTTTCAATTTCAGTTTACACGAAGAAAATATATTTTTTGTAAACTTACATAGAGCCATGTATTCCGGGCATCAAAAAAAACTGCACTTCAAAAAAATGCAATAAAAAAAAATCGATTTTTTCAAAATCGCAAGTGGGGGTAACCTCTTAAATTTCTCCTGGAAGATTGGCTGCGTAAATCCGGCAAACATTTTTTAGTAGCTTATTTCGTGATTGAAAATCTAAATCTGTAAAAAAAGATTTTATGCAGCAATGAAGATGCGGAAATAAAATAAAAAGACAAATTTTCGTTGCATTCCAATGCAAAGATCAAACCTTCCATTATTGGATGCTTCTTTCATTGAATTAGAGATTAAGCCTTGCCGACTTAGCGCCATCATTGATCCATTGTCAGTAAGAGAATGTCCGAGATCTCGTATGCGAGAGTTAAAGATCACGATGATGTCCTCCCCATAAGGTGAGGTGTAATGTCACAGATTAATGAGACATAGCTCCCAAACGTCATTTGTACTTTCTCCAAAACGGTCGGCTGCCCCGAAGTGATCAATGACTCAGCCCCGTCGTTGCCAAAATTCTGCATTAAGGCTAAGCGCAATTTCATCCCGATGCGGGTCCTTTCGGAGAAAGTAGAAATCGCATTTTCAAAGCGGTCGGTTCGTGCCTGTATACCTACATGTCGCCTCAAAGACTCCGAAACTTTATGACCGTTATCGCATAAATATTGGCAATTCCGCAAAATTTTATCGAATGTTGAATAGACGAAAGCCTGGCGGTGAACTTTTTGTAGGCTCTTGAATATGATGAATGTTAATAAGTTGCAGATCGACGTGTGCCTATTGCTTCCTCGTTGATATTCACGGTTCGTGAATTTCCGTCTATCGGAACGTGGCGGAAATATTTACGCGGCAATGACAACTGGATGACCTATTTATGAAATAATAATTAGATAAATCGCCTACAGATAAACCATATATAGACAAATCATCTATAGATAAATCATCTACAGATAAATTATCTACAGATAAACCATCTACGGATAAATCATCTATAGATAAATTATCTACGGATAAATCATCTATAGATAAACAATCTATAGCTAAATTATCTTCAGATTAATCATCTACAGATGAATCATATATAGATAAATCATCTATAAATAATTTATCTATAGATAAATCATCTATAGATAAATTATCTACAGATAAATCATCTACGGATAAATCATCTATAGATAAACGATCTATAGCTAAATCATCTTCAGATTAATCATCTACAGATGAATCGTATATAGATAAAACAATGATATAAAACATCTAGAAATAAATCTTTTGGATAAACCATGTATAGATAAATCATCTACAGATGAATCATTCATAGATAAAACTATGACATAAAACATCTATAAATAAATCTATTGGATAAACCATGTACAGATAAATGATCTCTAGATAAATTATCTATAGATAAATCGTCACTAGATACATCATCTATAAATCAATCATCTATTGATAAACAATCTATAGATAGATCTATAGATAGATCTATAGATAGATAAACAATCTATAGATAGATCATCTACAGACAAATCATCTATAGATGAAACATCCATAGATAAATCATCTATAAATCATCTATAGATACATCATATTTTTTTTTATCATAAGAATGTGCGTTATCGTCGATGACCTTGAAATACCTCATCTCTCGTTCGTTCAAGACTAACGATGAAAATGTCCAAATCAAGTCTCGGTCTCAATTACGGTCTTCACTGGATCACAGCTTTATAATTCCTAAAGTGAAAGAGTGATCGCGAAAAAGGTCAGAGCCCGTGGGTGTGGGCAAATGCTGTTGAAGCGGTCACGATCGCGCGTGTCGCATTAATAATAATCGTTCTTTTGGTCATAGGGCTCTCGTCGTTCTCGATGCACACGTTTCAGCTCCCGTCCTTTCGACACGCTGTGCTCACATACAACGATACGCGACTTCCGGTCTAGCACCGAACGTTGTCCAAGAATTTCACGTAGTCCATACACGTTGGAATGAAAAATCATTCGAAATGTTTCTCTCAATAATTACGGAGAAGCGTTGAGATTGCTTTTTTTAAATTTATTTCAACGATAAGTAATGGAAAATAGTTGAACTATTTGTTCGATACATTAGATGCATCCTAATAATTAACACATTAATTTAAAATCGAATGGGAAAGGTGATATTCAGGATTTAAAAATAAATATAGTTCTTCGAAAAAGCAAATGCCCCTTTCAGACGAAACATACGACCATCACTGCAAATTTATAGCCCATATTTAGAAAAAAATTAGTAAACGTCGATGTTTTTTTTAATGTTCAGATAAGAGTCCGACACCGGTGCGGAAGTCAGCATCGACGAGACGACCCGGACCGGTCAATAGTCTCAATGCGAAACTCCACAATACCAATGCCGCGCCAACGATTAAAGGTATGCGATTTTTCTTTTTACAACTTCTTCCTCGCCTGCCACGCTAAAATTTATTATCACCCCATGGCGATTTCTTTCGGCCTCGTTCTTCTCTTCCTGCCTCGGGCTGTTTGCGTCCATGAGTTTATTGATATATTCGCATGGAAGTGGAATAAATAGCTGCTCATTTATTACCAGTCGATCACTGGATTTATATGAATCTCGGCACAGGTATATGGTCTTAGGAAGAAACGCTTCGAAATTAATGTCTCTATATGGCATAATTGTATGTACATATAGGGGCATTCGCAAAAAAACTTGCAGACTATAATTATAGAAGAATATTGTAAGGAATTTAATTCGGACCTTCTTCAATGATAATCTTCTACATTACTTTGCCCCTAAGTTCGGCTCTAAATAGCATCGAAATGAAAAGATGAAAATAATGGTCTTGAAGTTTGCATTATTGAAATGCGGGGAAAGTTCTTTTTCATATTTTTATTATTCTGCGAAATCTTTTTTTGCAGATTTAAATTCTAAATCTCTAAATGAACGACTTAAAAAATGATTAAGGGATTTTCGTCGATTCGCCGAAAGAAATTCGAGCAATTGAAAAATAATAGTTATCATTGCATTCCAACGATGCCAACTTCAATGTCACTGAAAATAACATTATTATCATTATCATGATCTGATTATCCGATTACTTCCGGTATCAGTGCACAGAAGGATCGTAGTGTCCAATGATCGTTGGAGGCTTATTACAACACAATTCGTTCAAGTATACAGTGAGTGAAAAAAATATTCGCACACTTTTCCGTTCGTTTTCTCAGGATTTAAATATTCTTACCTTTTAAAAATTATTTAATAAACGCGAAGTATATGCTGATATTTTTTTTAACCGCCGTGAGCAGGTCCGAAAATTGAACCACCCTCGCGAACAAACGTTTTAACGATATTTCAAATATTGGAATTAAACGCTAACACCAAGAATTTTACAAATCTTCCAAAATAACAAAATCTCAACGAATGATGAATGTTGTCGGACGGCGTGACACATACCTTCGGCGGGATTAATCCGAAAAAAAACCAACGATGATTTTTCTTTCGTCAACACTCAAACGAAGAATATGAACCAAGAAATGGTGAGAAATGTTGAAAATCGATAAAATGGTACGCTTTGATACAAAAAGTTTGAATTTTCCGAAAAAATGGCTACATTCTGCAATAAAAAATACTTTGTGTTAATTTTCAAAAAACATTTAGGGTCTTGCTTTAGACAACAAGGTTAGAAAGATTTACACCAAATTTTACCAGAATCGGTCGATTAGTTTTTTAGCCATACGTCACGCCAGTTTTGGAAATGCAGTTTAGAAGGCCGCGCCATACTTTCGCCATTTTTAAAGATTAATAAAATTAAAAAAATACCATGTAACAGCCAAAAGTACTAATAAAACATACCGTCAGTCTAAAAAATTATGAAATTATGAAAAAATTATGAAAAAATTATGAAAAAATTATACACTTAAAAAAAATATGAAAGTCGGCATATTTTTTCCTCGCCTAAAAGTAACTCCCCCCTTAAATAGTATGGTTTTAAGCTGCTGCTCGGAAACAAATCATCCGAAATGTAACAAAACAAAAAAAGCATTTAGTTTTTGCGTGATATTATCTAGTGCTTCGACCAAGGATTTAATAAAATTTTGTTTTTCGAAAAAATTGCCGCCGTCCTGAAAGTATCGATTTTCGGTGGAAAAAATTCTGTATTTTCATGATAAAAAAAACTATGCATCGAAAAAAATCCTTCGTTCAAGCACAGTTTTTTAATATGTAAAAGAAGCTTGTAAAATTTTAAGTGATTTTTACCATAACGTGGTGACCGATCTTGAAAAAGTAATTTTGAGAAAAACGCGTTTAAAGTTCGCCGGTTCGCGGTGGCTACCTATAAACGCCCAGAACTCCCTCAATTTTTCACGAATCGACTTGAAATTTCCAGTCAATATTTTCGAAATATTTTGTTTTTGAGAATCCGTCGAAAACCAGAAGCTGATATTTCCAAAAATGTCCACTAGGTGTATAATGGAATTAAATTTTAATTAGTAGAATTGATAGAATTTAAATGAATTAAAATTAAAATGAATTTAACTTCAAATGAATTAATTTCCCTTAATACAATTTAAATGTTCCAATCGATCGCCTGTCATTCGTACGTTGACAAATGTCACCGAATAAAATGTACGTTTGTAAAAACGCGCATTACAGCCGAGTTAACGGACTCTTCGGGGCTTTTCACGCTGGTTGAATACTTTTAACCGGTACCGTATAAAAAGCGCATAGCAAACGTCAAGCGTATAACGAGTCGGCACGTTGATAGTTGCGAACTGGATCTCGTGTGCGCGATGAAAAAGAAGAAAAAAAAAACGAGCAGAATTCATAAAAAAAGAAGAAAAAAAAGAGTTGGCAAACGTGAAAAGGAAACGAGAGATAATTGGTCTCGTACTCGGGTTGGAAAGTGGCTTGACGCGTCATGAAATTATACCAAAGTCTTCTTCGTCAATTCTCCCACCATTATAACGTGTAAAAGTAGTTAATCCAGTGGACAAAAACGTAAAAAATGTTTTAGCATCGTTCGTTCTCTCGTGCGTGCGACAAGTTTCTCCGGCTGCTCGAAACACAAGCCTCGCAAAATATCGCATTCGATTAGCTTAGCGTTCAGAAATCGCAAGGGGAAAAAAACGATACGAACAGATATCGACTCTCACTTCTCCGGGACTGGATTTTTGGTTGAACGAGAAAAAGAAAAGTCACCTGTGCAAATTTCACGCGAAAGGTGAAAGGGTGTTGGATTGAAAAAAAGTTGGCTTTTCAATATCAATGAATAAATTCAGCTCAAATAAAAAATACATCGCGTCGGTAAAATAATTTAACAATAAGCCAATTTACTCCAACAATAACGTTTTTTTATGACAATTAAAATTTTCAATTTATTAATTTTCCATTTATTTAGAATTTGTTAATTTTAATGTTCACGTTATTTTCGATGACAAGCTTTGCGATTCCGAAAGGGTGTTGAATTAAAAAAAAGTTCACTCTTCTCGATATAAATTTAAAAATTCAATAAATTCATTATCAATATAAATTCTATATAGATAAATAAATAAATAAATAATACATCGAGTCGGTAAAAATATAACAATAAGACAAATTACTCCAACAACGATATTATATATTTTTTCTTTTTTAATGACAGACTTTGCGATTGCGAAAGGATGTTGGATAAAAAAAAAAGTTCTCGCTTGTCAATATAAATAAAAAAAAATCAATAAATTTCAAATAAATAATTCACCGAGTCGGTAAAAAATATAACAATTAAAATTTTCAATTTATTAATTTTCCATTTATTTTGAATTTATTAATTTTAATGTTCACATTATTTTCGATGACAAGCTTTGCGATTGCGAAAGGGTGTTGGATAAAGAAAAGTTGGCGCTCTTCAATATAAATAAATAAATTCAATAAATTCAATATAAATAAATAAATTCAGCTCCAATAAAAAATGCATCGCGTCGGTAAAAAAATATAACAATAAGACAATTACTCCAACAATAATGTCATTAGTTTTTTTCTTTTCAATGACAAACTCTGCGATTGCCGAAGTGCTGAATAAAAATAACGAAAAATTGGATCCCAACGCGTCTCGCGATTGCCAAAAATCGTTGAATTCTGCGAAAATGGTTTTCCTCGTGACGAGAATAATCGTTGGACAGAACTGGCCAGATAGATCAGCGGAGCAGGAATCAAGATGGGGGGAGAGTATGTCGAGGAGAGCTCTCTCGGGGCCGTGTGTCGATGAGTTATTTCGAGACGTCGAGCTACGAATAAATCTCGCTCTTGTCTATTCGGTATCGAAGGGTCTTCGGAGCAATTTCCAATCGCATCGAGTAACCGTCAAATATTCCCGGAGAACAAAATAAAAAGAAAACGAACATCCCGCATTCGTACGGGCGAGGATGAAAATTCCATTTCGCTCGACAGGCTCGAAAGACGAAAGCTTTAAGCCTTCATTGGAGCAGGCGACGTTTGCTTTTTCAATTAAAAGTCGGGCGTGACGGAGCGTCGGAGGCTGGGCATCCTCCGGACAAAGTTGGGCATCGTACGAGCGTAGAAATTACGAGAGCCGAACGGAGATAGTCGGACGAGGTCCATACTGCAGAGCTGACCTTCCTTATGAAATGCACTTGGAAAAAATCAACTTCTAATTCGAGCTAATACTATTGTCCTCGGAAAAAATCCGATATCTGAAAAATCCTAGAGCCCTTCAAAGGGCCTGAAGTACCTGCAGATTAATTTTCTTTGCCACTGGTAATTCTTATGATCTTGAAGTTTGCATCGTTGGAACGCAATTGCAATTGTTATTTTTCGATTCCTCGTACTTCTTTCGCTAAATCTTCGTTACGAAAATCACTCAATGGTTTTTCGAGACTTATTTGAAGGTTCAGAATTAAAATCGACCAAAAAATTTTCCGAATAATAAAAATGAAGAATCAAAAATATAAAAATGTGACAAAATATTTAAAAAACAAGACCATTAGATTCTTAACTCGCGAAGTTAATTTTTTTTCACCAACTATAATGTTTCTAGATAAACGTTTTCAGAATGTTACTGCATCATTCACTTCTGAACTTAAAATATTGTTATTGGAATTTAAATATCAAGAAAGATATTCCAGAATGATAAAAATATAAAAAAGAATTTTCGTTGCATCCCAACAAAACCATCAATTTTTAACCTCGCGAAGTTAATTTTTTTCACTTACGATAGTGTTTCTAGAAAAACGTTTTCAGAGTATTACTGCGTAGTTCACTTCTGGAGCGAAAATACTATTATTAGATTTTGAAAAATGATAAAATTAGAAAAGTGATAAAATTAAAATATAAAAAAGAATTTTAGTCGCACTTCAACGAGACCATTAATTTTTAACACCGTGAAATTCATTTTTTTTTACTGACAATAATGTTTTTAGGAAAACATTTTCAGAATATTACTGAAGCGTTCGCTTCTAGGGCGAAAATACTATCATTAGAATTGGAATCTGCAAAAAACATATTCCAGAATAATGAAAGTTAAAAATTAAAATATAAAAAAGAATTTTCGCTGCACTCCAACAAGACCATTTATCTTTAACCTCGAGAACTTAATTTTTTTCACTAACAAAAATATTGTTATTAGAATTAAAATCTGCAAAAAGATATTCGAGAACAATGAAAATGGAACAGCTAAAATTAAAAAAAGAAATTTCGTTGCACTCCAACGAGAACATTAATTTTTAACCTGGCGAAGTTCATTTTCTATCACTAACAATAATGCTCCTAGGAAAACATTTTCAGTATATGAAGCGTTCACTTCTAGAGCAAAAATATTCTTTTTCGAACCTAAATCTGCAAAAAAGATCGTCCAGAATAACAAAAATGACGAATTTGAACATAAAAAAGAATTTTCGTTGCACTCCAACAAGACCATTAATTCCAAACTTCGCAACTTCATTTTTTTCCACCACAATAATGTTCCCAGGAAAACATTTTCAAAATATTACCCCATCATTCACTCCTAAACCTAAAATACTATTATTGAAGCCCAAATCTGCAAAAAACGTTCCAGAATTCCAGACTAATAAAAATGAAAAATTTAAACACAAAAAGGATCTTCATTGAACTCAGACAAGACCAATAATTTTAACCCTCGCAAAGCTCATTTTTTTCCACTACAATAACGTTCCTAGGAAACCATTTTCAGAATATTACCCCATTCACCCCTAAACCAAAAATACTATTATTAAAATCCACATCTGCAAAAAAGATATTCCAGAATAATAAGAATTACATTTTTTTACATAAACAACAATTTTCGTTGCACTCCAAGACCATTAACCCTTCGAGAGCACACCTCCGCCGCCAACCTACAGTGGATCTTCGGTCAATCTGACCCAAGACGTTTTTAAATCGTTGCATTCCGCTAAATATGCATTTTTTGTTTCTTTTTATAGAGCCGTTTTTTGTAGTAAATTATTCATATTTTATGGCCCTCAATTTATTTTTTCACGAAAACGAAAATCAAATGCCAAAACATTCCCTCAAAGTGGGTCAAAACTGGGTCATCACTGGGTCAAAACGACCCAGTGTGCACTCGAACGGTTAACTTCAAACCTCGCCAAGTTCATTTTTTTTCCACTACAATAATGTTGCTAGGAAAACATTTTTGGAATATTACTGCATCGTTTACTGCTAAGCAAAAATACCATTATTGGCGTCAGGGGCTTTTGTTCCTTTTGCTGGTGCAAGGAAGGACGTTCATAGGATCCCGAGAATTGTGAGGGCTTTACTGGAAGATACAGTTCCCCCAGGTAGATTTGTATTCACTATCGTTCAGGTATACGACTTAGGTTCACCCGAGGTTTATGGTCGATTCCAGATACAATGGAACTCTCTGTGCTGTGCACGAAATGTCAAAATCTTCACAGTATACATATATACATATATATGCATATATATGCATATATATATATATATATATATATATATATATATATATATATATATATATATATACACACACATCTATTCACATGCATGTGTGCGTGCGTGCGAGTGTCGTTACAGTACATAGAAGAGTAAAGGTGGAGGTGAAGATTGCAAGCAGAAGTAGGGATAAACTCGGCCTTACCTCGTTTGTTGCGAGCCATTCGTGTATTTACTCGGTCGTGAGACTCGAAAGCGTACGCACTAAATACTACCAGAGTAAGGTTTATATCCTGTGTCTAGAAAAAAAAGAAAAAAAAAAAACAAACGTGTCATCCGTAAACGTACGTCAAAACGTATAGTTCGCGTTGAATAATATTTTAAACACGCGTACGTCCGTACGTGTTCGTCAAGGTCTCTGCCTCGATGGTATCACGTCTTTTGGCTCGTGTCATCGAATACTTTTGCCACCGGGCAGACGCGTATATACGTATGGATCTTCTCGTAAACGCGTGTAGCCGATTGAGCAAAGTTGGCCTCGCCTACCGGCGGAACAATCTACGTGTAAATCTATCGAAAAGAGAAAAATAAGTAAAAAAAAAAACAGATCGTCGTGTTTTCCGAACGAATGAATAAACGCGGCGTAAAAATAACTTTAGTAAGCTCGTAGCGTAAACACGGTCAGTGTAGTCGACTCTGGGGTTTCTTTATTTTTCTCGCGTTTCGTCGCTGCTTCGCTTGGAGGACGTGGAAAAGTCGAAGGATATCGAAGGATTTTTCGAGTGTTCGGACAGTTTGGTGTCCGCGTTGGTGTGAAAAACTTCCGTCGCAGTTTTTGGATTATGGCTGGTGTACGCTGCGAACGGTTGGTTTTTTTGAGTTTGCGAAATGTGAGATGCACGAGAGTGTGAAATCGTCATTTGGATTCAGTCGGTGTTGACTTTTGGCGCGCCGGAAGTGTCGTAATCTCAATGTTAGAGCGCTTCGTAATTCTCGTCTTTGACGTATCGAGATGAGCTTTTTATCGATCTTTGGGGTGAATCAATGAGAGTGTCGCGCTTACGTGTGTCGTCATCATGATGACCGTTTTTCGCACTCCCACGTCCGACGAGTTGAGCTCCGATGGAGAGTCCTCGTTGGCTAGTGACAGCAGCGATTATTCCTCCCTTTCGTTGGATAGCTTGAAAAGTAGTCTACACGTAACGAAAACGCTGTCGATCGGTGGACTAGTTACGGGCGAATGCAACGATGGTTGCCGCGATAACGGCGACTTGACGATCATTAGATTCGTCGATAACGATGTGGCGAACAACGGGAATTCCGGGTGCAATTGGAACGACAAAGATTCGTTAATGACGACGAACAATGTTGGTGCACTTGCAGATCGTACGGCCAAGGAGAACAACGTCAATGCTAACAACATCATAAGGAACTTGGCCGTCAACGAGACTCGCCATCAATCGGCACAAACGGACAACACCAACGAGACACTGCGAGAAAAGAGAATCGACGACACCATCGTGGGACTATCCATCACCGTGCAGTATCTCGCTCATGAGGTATTTACTTGATTGTGTCTTTTTTACTCTCGATTATGAGTTTTTTAACCCTTCGTTGGTTATGCATTTTTTTTTAACCATTCGATGATCATGAATTTTTTTAACCCTTCGTTGATTATGCATTTTTTTAACCCTTCGTGGATTATGAATTTTTGCAACCCTTCGTTGATGTGAATTTTTTAACACTTCGTTGATTATGCATTTTTTTAACCCTTCGTGGATTATGAATTTTTGCAACCCTTCGTTGATGTGAATTTTTTTAACACTTCGTTGATTATGAATTTTTTTAACCCTTCGTTGAGTATGATTTTTTCTAACCCTTCGTTGATTATGCATTTTTTAACACTTCGTTGATTATTAATTTTTTTAACCCTTCGTTGATTATGCATTTTTTAACACTTCGTTGATTATGAATTTTTTTAACCCTTCGTTGATTATGAATTTTTATAACCCTTCGTTGATTATGAATTTTTTTAACCCTTCGTTGAGTATGATTTTTTCTAACCCTTCGTTGATTATGCATTTTTTAACACTTCGTTGATTATTAATTTTTTTAACCCTTCGTTGATTATGCATTTTTTAACACTTCGTTGATTATGAATTTTTTTAAACCTTCGTTGATTATGAATTTTTTTAACCCTTCGTTGATTATAAATTTTTTTAACCCTTCGTTGATTATGAATTTTTTTAACCCTTCGTTGACTATGATTTTTTCTAACCCTTCGTTGATTATGCATTTTTTAACACTTCGTTTATTATTAATTTTTTAAACCCTTCGTTGATTATGAATTTTTTTAACCCTTAGACGTCTTTCTTTTTTAAACTTTTGCTCTTTGCGATTTTTTTTCGCTCTCGATTATGAATTTTTAAACCCTTCGTTGATTATGCATTTCTTTAACCCTTCGTTGATTATGCATTTTTTAACCCTTCGTTGATTGTGAATTTTTTTAACCCTTCGTTGATTATGCATTTTTTTAACCCTTCGTTGATTATGAATTTTTTAACCCTTCGTTGATTATGGATTTTTTCAACCCTTCGTTGATTATGAATTTTTTTTACCCTTCATTGATTATGAATTTTTTTAACCATTCGTTGTTTATAAATTTTTTTAACCCTTAGATGTCTTTCTTTTTGAGACTTTTGCTCTTTGCGATTTTTTTTGCATGCTGCCATCTGATTTTCGATGTTGTGTATTTAAATATTGTAACTTTAAATATTGTGCAATATTTAAAGTATATTGGGGATTTTTTTATAGTCGTTCGACTGATAACCTTGTTACACTGGGTCAAATTGACCCAGTGTGACAACAAAGGGTCAACAATTTGACAACGCTTATCGATGAAAAATTGTGACGTTGAAGTTTGCATCGTTGGAATGCAACGATATTATTTTTTGCTTCATTTTTTATTTCTTTATTTTTATCATTATCCAAAGTCTTTTTTTTGCAAATTGGGATCGTTAATTTTTAATAAGAAAACTTTGAAACGTTTAGGCGATTTTTATACCCCAAATAGACTAAAAAAATTGAGGTTAGGAAAATATTAATTTTTTGTTGCATTCAAACTATGCCGTCAACGTCATGAAAAATTGCAAACGTAGGAAAGGGATTTTCCTGTGCTTTTCGTTCTTATGGTAGATTGGAAGGAATTAAAAGGCTCTTGTCTCTATTGGGGTTACGACGGCTATTCGCGTTTGGAAAGTCGGAGTTTCCGGTGAAAATTATATTGGAAATGAATTGCCCGTACAAGCGGCATAGTCCTCCTATGGAAATCGCGATTGTGGAATTATATTTGAGACGATAAAGCCAAAAAAAAACTAGCTTTCGATGAGAATTTTTCAAGTTTCGCTTTTTCATTCATTTTCTTTTAAGAGCTCGGATATTACGACCCAAAAATAAGAATAATTTTAAAAAATTGATTATGAAGTAATAAGTAAGATGATTGAAAAATAGATTGGACGTTTATTTGTATGTGCATTAACAAAGTTGTATACCAAATTTCATTTTAAATTATTAATAATTAATGAAGTTATGACCAATCTCGTGAAGGACCTTTGAACGTGAGGGGGCTCAACGATGTACTTGATTTCGGCCATCTGGTTTATCACAGACAAAAAAGAGTTTTTTTTTCTTAAAATAGATAATATTGGCTAAGCCTTGACCGAGCTTTTTTGTGGTATCGTGTTTCAATCATCAAAAAGAAATTTTGCAATTTTTTTCTTCAATTTTTTGAGCATAAACGTTATCAATAACTAATGAAAAAAATGTTAAGAAGAACAACGTCGGTCAAAACTAAACTACTATTGTACTGAATAAGTGTATTAAATTTCAAGTCAATCCGTTCATGAAGTGTCGAGAAATCGTGTACACCGTTTTGAAAAATATAGTTTCAAGCAAAAGGCGTTTTAAGTTTGACCAGCACTACTTTTAATCTACGATTCCTGCACCATACGTTGGACCTTCCCCTCTTCAATTCCATTTGCCTCAAGCGCCTATCGATTGTTTTTTGACATTTTCTCAGTAGCTTAACCCCTTAAAGAATAATCCATAACATCGCGTCAGTTTCGCTGAGTAATTAGATGGTGTTGAATGTTGCATTATTGATATGGAACGAAAATTCATTTTTTCAGTCGTCAACTTCTCGTCATTCAATTTTTTGGTAGTTTTAGGCTACGAAAATGACTTAAAGATTTTTGAGGATTTTTTCTCCATTCTACAATCCAAATTTTCGAAAAATGGTTCGGGTAATAACAATTTTGGGAATTCTTTAGATAAGTAACTTTTCCGAATTTTTTTGTTGCTATTTTCTCATTTATTGCGTTGTAAATGATAATATTCAGTCGGGGAAAGCTGAAATTTTTCATGAACAAATTGCTTACGAGCAAAAAAACTTAAAAATAATTTCAATTTTTTACGAGAAAAAAAAACGTTAAAAATAATTGCGATTTTTCTTACGTGCAAAATAACGTTGAAAATAATTTCGAATTTTTCAAAAACCCAATCAAACCCAATGTAGGCGTCGAAATATTAGAAAATGCTTTATTTTTTTTTAAATGTCCGCATCTTTCCAACAATGCCAATTTCAAGATGAAGTGATAGATCATTTAGTTGAAGGTTTACAGTACCAATTGTCGTATTGACAAATTGCACAATTCGTTCGTTGACTCGTTGATAAATTTGCATATTGTTGATTGAGTAGACGAAAAAAAACGGATTTACAAAGTCATGCACTTGAAACAACAACCGATATCTATTCATATATTTTATTATTCATAGTACTATTCGTTATGGCCACTCTTAACGCTCTATGCACCAAGACCGTTCTCCAGAACACTAAACCGCTAATCGATATGGTTTTCACATTTGGAGCATGACCGGATAAATATATGTATTTACAGTTGCAATTACCATCGTCAAAACTCGAATTGAGGAGATAAAATGATTGCCAAACGCGTTATTAATTGAAGTATTAAAAAACAAACTCGCGGAAAAAATGCTTCGTCGAGAAGTTTCTTTTAATGCAGATTTCACGCTCAAGTTTGTATGGAGCAAGTCTCAAATAAAAATTGTATGCATCATTATCGTTTATTATGAGCCTTGAAATATGGATCTATCCACTAATCCGTTGAAGATTAATTACTCTTTTAATTCGCAGTTTTTGCAATGACGTTGTAGTTTTTGCATTGCTGGAACGTAATACATTAAAAAAATTATTCCTTCATTTCGTTGTTTTGAAAATCTTCTTTTTTTGCAAATTGAGGCTTAACATCGTTAATAAATATCTGAAATAAAAATTAAAAAATTCGTATCCTAAATATGGCAAAAAATTAGGTGCTTCGAAAAAATTAATGATCACTGCATTTCAACGATGCAAACTTCACCATCGCACGTATGATGAGAAGAAGCACAATAGAAAGAAAAAAACGGTACAGAATGTTCTACATTTTTTGTGTGGTTCACTTGTGCGTGAAAAAAATCCTCTAGAATATTTCGCAATCATTCGCTGCATAATCGTCGGCCCATTAATTCTAACGTACTGAAGTGCGGCAAATTTTGCGCGTTCGGCTCTCCCATCCATCCTTACCAAACCGTATCGCAACGCTTTAACCAGTTGAGCGGCTTGAAAAATGCGGCTGTCGAAAGACGCGGCACCCGCTCGCGAGTTTTGCCCTAATGAAGTTAAATGTTAACCAATACGGGTGTAAAAAAACTTAAAAAAAAAAAACAACACTTAAACGCGAAATTTCAGGCTTCGTCGACATACAGTGCCAATTACTTTTGCCCAGGATTGTATTTATAGATCCTCAATGACCGAAGCTTCTTTTCAAAAAAAGCAAAAATGACTGATCTCGTTTTTTTCTCGAAGGGACGTCAATAATTTGAAAAAAGGTCTTCACACGGTATTTTTCGTTTTGACAGCTGGACGGATTCGCGGCACCGAGGCTGAGAACAGATCGCGAAAGGATGAAGAACGAATGGCTGACGGCACGTATCGAAGCCGAGGATTTGCGAACGAGCCAGTTGAGCCTCGAGGAGAGGCTGACAGCCGAGAGAGAGGATCACGGGCGAGCGCTCGAGCAACTCCGAGCAGAACGTGAGTGGAGGTTTCCAAAAAATTCCCTACATCGTCAATCTCCCGTTTTACGTCGATGATTTTTCGGAATATTCTTCTTCCTTGTTACTCGTTCGGTCTTGAGGGGTTAGGCCACTCTAGCCGCCGAAAAATAGGCTTTTTGGCGATTTTTGTTTTCAGAAAAAACTACAAAAAAATCGAGATTGCAAAAAAGGGTGTTTATCGTACACTGTAAAAAAATCTGTATTGAAATTAATATAAAAGTGCAGGAAGTCTTTTCACAGATACCGTTTATGAATTTTAACATTGTCGTTTGAAAATCAATGCACTGCTCTTCGAATGTCTAATAATCGTTCAGTAATATCGCAACACTTAAGGCGTTACCCCCATTTGTAGCGCATAAAAAGGCCTTTTTCATGAGTTTTTTAAAAGAAAACCACAAAACTTTTTTAATCGATCAATATACCATCTTAAAGAACACATCTTGAAGAACTTTCAGTAATTTTTTTATTGAAAAATATTACATTGTTTAGTGGCAAATGGCCGTCAATGAAATAATGTTTTTATATACACTGTTTGCGGTGACCAACATTGCGGCGAAGTGGATCATCTGAAAAAAAAATGCGGATGGATTTAGTCAAATATAAGTATAAACTAGTCTTTAATCGAAGGATTTTAAAAAATATTCATTTTTCACAAAATGGCGGACAGTCAAAGTTAATGGTTCGATTTTAACGAAAAAAACGGCCGTTTTTTGGCTATAAAACGGCCATTTTTTTCGTAAAAAAAAATCGAACGATTAAAGACTACATTTTTATGTATTAAATAAGCCTGCAAAATTTCAAGACGATCGGTTCATTAGTGTTCGAGTAATCTTGGTCACCGACTTCAGAAATGCCATTTTGAGAAAAACGCGTTTAAAGTTTCAATTTCACAACGGATTCTTCTCTTTCAACGCTCATATCTCAGTCAATTTTGTTCGGATCGACTTGAAATTTTCAGGACATATTCTCAGATACTTATACTTCAAAAAAATGCAATAAAAGAAAATCGATTTTTTCAAAATCGCAAGTGGGGGTAACCCCTTAAGTACTGGAAAAATTATATACGTATCGCAAGGTATCTATTATAAACGTATTAAAATTAATACGCACAGATTGTATTTTTAAATAAAAAAAAGTACATTTGGCATAGAATAGTGTATTAATTTTACGGTGTTAGGTTGGTGTAATTGTTATTATTTTCTTTCTGCGCCTTTGATAAACTTTGGATGAATTTTAATATATAAATTCGGGAATTCTTTTTACTGTTTCAGTCTGTGGAAACTTCTAATCGTCATTTAAAAATTAATACACTACGTTTTGAATGTCTTAGTAATGTGTAGTGATACTGTAATACCAAAGTCCTGGAAAAGTCATATACCTATTCAAAATTATCAGTTGTGGATATATCAAAATTAATGCGCGTAGATTTTAGTTTGTTTGGGTTTGATTGGGTTTAATTGGACTTGGCTGCTTGTTCGGTTGTCACCACTCAATTTAGATTTGGTGTTACTCGATACGTTTTTTTTTATGATTTGATTTACGGCGTTACCCCCACTTGTAGCGCAAAAAAGGCCTTTTTCATGAATTTTTTTAAACACATCTTGAAGAACTTTCAGTAATTTTTTTATTGAAAAATATTACATTGTTTAGTGGCAAATGGCCGTCAATGAAATAATGTTTTTATATACACTGTTTGCGGTGACCAACATTGCGGCGAAGTGGATCATCTGAAAAAAAAATGCGAATGGATTTAGTCAAATATAAGTATAAACTAGTCTTTAATCGAAGGATTTTAAAAAATATTCATTTTTCACAAAATGGCGGACAGTCAAAGTTAATGGTTCGATTTTAACGAAAAAAAAAACGGCCGTTTTTTTGCTATAAAACGGCCATTTTTTTTCGAAAAAAAAATCTAACGATTAAAGACTACATTTTTATGTATTAAATGAGCCTGCAAAATTTCAAGAAGATCGGTTCATTAGTGTTCGAGTAATCTTGGTCACCGACTTCAGAAATGCCATTTTGAGAAAAACGCGTTTAAAGTTTCAATTTCAGTTTACACGAAGAAAATATTTTTTTTTGTAAACTTACATAGAGTCATCTCTTCCGGGCCCATACAGAAGTATGGGCCCGGATACTTATACTTCAAAAAAATGCAATAAAAAAAATCGATTTTTTCAAAATCGCAAGTGGGGGTAACCCCTTAAAAAATGATTGTATACAGTCACTGATTTGTGTGATAAAAACCCTTCTTTGTAATCGCGATTTATTTTGTAGTTTTTATGAAAAAAAAAAATCCCCAAAGATCCTATTTTATCGGCCTCTAGAGTGGCCAAACCCCTTAAGATATTTTGCAAACAATTAATAAAATTTAAAAAATTCCTTTTTTGAAGCATCTAAAGTGGTTGCCCGTCTTAAGTTTACCTTCACGTTGCGATTCCTGCACCAAACGTTGGACCTTCCTCGTCAATTTGCCTCACAAAATGCAGTCCAATGATTTATAATGTGACGCCAACCGGGTGCGTTTTTCGAAGAATCTTCGTACCCGAATTGTCGTCGTGTACTTGAATTCTCTGTACTCGTTGTTTGGATTTTCGTTGACGTTTTCGATTGAATTATCTGAAAATAATTCGGCGAGTTAGTTTTGAGAACACGCCTAATCGTGTTAGTCACGCAAGTTGAGCAATATCTCAGTTTCGACAGTTGCGCGTACGGTGATACATCGAGCGCAACACCAATTCGTTTGTACGACTCGTTACAGCAGAGAAGATATAATGAGTTCTAATCGTCATAACTTAACGGTGCTACACCGGTTGCTTGTGGGGCAATGATTAATTGTACCAGGACTAGTGCGGTACCCCGACTGTAGAAGCGAGCTAAAACGCATTCGGACGCTAGACCAATTCGATACGCTTCGAAAAGCTTCATACTGTGGCTTCCTTCTTTACCAAATGGGAGGTTCCCGTCGCGAGGCATGAATAATGCATGAAGTTCGGGCATTTTTTTTCATGAAATAAATACTTTTGGAATTCGGTTTCAACGTATTTTATTTTTCTATCAATGGAGAGTAAATTCCAATTTTATTTGTAAAAAAAAAATCCAAAGTGGCGCCTTCACCGACCGTCAAATAAAGCCATGCATGGCGTGTTTTGGTCTGCGTGGGGCGCTCCACAATTCGTTTCAATCTTGCCACTTCATTTGAAACAAAAACGCGTTAAAATTATTAAACTAGACTATATTTGGGGGCCTTGACTTGTTGGTTTTCTCAAAGAAACCCTGGATAACCGAATGCCAGTCGTTTGAAAAATCTCCATTTTTGCACGTTTCTTCAACGGACGAAAACAAAATTCTAATTCAATTTTTGACAAAAATCGCTTTCTGATCGCCCCGCAAATTGAATTTCCTTTTAATTCCTTTCAATGAAATTCCTTTTAAAGATTCATACGAATCGGTTCATTCGTTGAAGCTGTAGAGTGCCCCGCGCGCCGAAAAGTGCTGCTTCCAGAAATACGCATTTAAAGTTTAATGTTATAAAAAAATCTTATTTAATGTTTGTTTTTGACAACCCAGACAAACAAATGTTCTAAACACTTTGAGGATGCGAATAATGTTTTAAAAAGTCGAATTTTTCATCATGATCGGTAACCTGTCCCAAATAAGGCATATCATATGGAATATTAAAGACCCCAAAGCGTGTTTTCATCCTAAACCAATCGCTGTTCTCGTATGCTCTACGATGTTGAAGTTTACGTCGTTGGAATGCAACGAAAACCTAATTCTTTTCAGTAGTTCAATTTTTTTGACTGATTTAGCCTATGAAAAGCACGCAAACGTTTTTACGTATATTTATTAGACACTTACACACTTCATATGCAAAAAAAAACCATTTAGAATAATGATAAAAATGAAGTAATGAAACAAGAACAAAAAAAGCGTAGCATTCCAGCCATGCAAGCTCGATTGCATGGCTGGAGAAACATTGATAACTGAGCTTTTTTCTCGCAATAATAATACCACGTTGATGATGGATCATCATCATCTGGATCCACGACCCACAAACATCGAATTGAAGATATCGATCCACCGTCATTCGATAGATCGTTAGCATGATCCCCGAATTCAGCGTCCCCAAAAAAAAGAAACAAAGAATTACATTTTGGTTATGATCGCTAGTAGCTAGCTTGAAGCCCAAATCCATTAAACCTATTTTTATGTAGCTATATAAAGCTATATAATAATGAAAGCCCCATTATATAGCCATACAATGCTTTATATAACTTTATATACCCATTATATAGCTATACAATGCTTTATATAGCTTTATATACCCATTATATAGCTATACAGGGTGTCCCCTAACTGATGGTAGTCCCTGAAATGGGGGGTTGGCGGTGAAATTCCGAGTCGATTGATATAAGTATGTATGGGTCTCAGATCAACCCCTGAATTATTGTCAATTTTTAAAGGCGAGCGCACCTGATTGGCCCGCCTTTAAAAATTGATAAAAATTCAGGGGTTGATCTGAGACCCATACATGCTTATATCAATCGACTCAGAATTTCATCCCGAACCCCCCATTTCGGGGACTAACATCAGTTCTGGGACACCCTATATATAGCTTTATAAAGCTACATAATAATGACAAACCCATTATAGCCATTATTATACAGGGTGTCCCTCTTATCTCTGCCACCCGAAATAACTAGGTAATTATCAACGTCACAACAAAAATTTCCAGACAAACGTTGTACGGTGTGAAGGGGGCCATCAAATGCGACCAATTTTTTTATTCCTTGAGGTGTTCCACAAAATGGTTGAAAAAAATGTACCATTCCATTTAAAAAAGTGGAGGTGACCTTCACTGTGCATCAGCACCTCCACCGAAATGAAAAAGATTGGTCGCATTTGATGGCCCCTTTCACACCATACAACTTTTGTCTGAAACATTTTTTTATGACGTCGATAAATACCGAGTTATTCGGGTGGCAGAGATAAGAGGGACACCCTGTATAGCTATACAGGGTGTCCCCTAACTGACGGTAGTCCCTGAAATGGGGGGTTGGCGGTGAAATTCCGAGTCGATTGATATAAGCATGTGCGGGTCTCAGACCACCCCCTGAATTATTGTCAATTTTTAAAGGCGAGCGCACCTGATTGGCCCGCCTTTAAAAATTGATAATAATTCAGGGGTTGATCCGAGACCCATACATACTTATATCAATCGACTCGGAATTTCACCGCCAACCCCCCATTTCAGGGACTACCATCAGTTCTGGTACACCCTCTATATAGCTTTATACAGCTATACAAAGCTACACAGCAATGACAAACCCATTATAGCCATTATTATATAGCTATAAAAAGTATATAAATTATCAAAATAGAGATGAAAAGTTCAATTTTCAATTGCAGTCGAAGCGAGCCACGCCGAGCGCATTCACTTCTTGGAGAGCGCCCTCAACGAGGAGATGACAAATTTTTCGAAGCGCCTGAAGACGGCGCTGTCGGCGTTAGCGGCGGAGCACGAGGCGGCGATCGAGCAGCTGAAGAGAGACCACGAGGCGGACATCGTTCGTCGAGAGAAGGAATGGCAGGAGAAGCGCGACGAGCAAGAGAGTCCGAGCGATTGGATGGACGAGGACGTGCCGGGCGACGAGGACGAAGAGGAAAACAAGGAAGAAGGCGAAACGGCGGAGAACGCCGAGGAGGCGGAAAGCCTCGAGAACACCAGCCTGCGAGAACAACTTCATCAAACGAGGAGCGCTCTGAAGTTGAAAAATCTCGAATACGCGAAACTGCAAACGGAGAACGAGGATCTTCGCGATCGTCTCGAGGAGAAGAAGATTCTGCGACGAAGAATCGAGAGTCTGGAGTCGCAGGTGCGCAACGCGCTGAGCGAATCGCGCAAGGAGCACCTGACGGAGATTGCGAAGTTGAGGGCCGAATACGAGGCTGACATTGAGAAGAGAGACGTGGAGAGCGACCGTAAGTCGTTCGTTCACGACCAGGGGGCAGCCCTGAGAGCCGAGGTATGGTCGTTGCGATCGGTGCTGGAGCTGAGGAGCCAGGAGAACGCGAGCCTGAGAACGGAAAACGACAGCCTGAGACGCGAGGTCGAGGGCAAAGAGGCCCTCGAGCAGAGGGTCGAGTGCCTCGAGGCTCGATGCGAGGACCTCAAGGCCCAATTGGACAGCAAGGAATCTTACGAGAGGCAAATATCACACGAGAACGAAATATTGCTCGGCTCGTTTCACGAAGTGTCGATGCACAACAAACGTTTGTCACAGAGAAACGAGGAGTTGCAATGGCGTTTGAGGCAAAAGAACGAGGTTGTGAACGTGTTGGCCAATCAATTGGCAACGCCCCCGCAGAGACTCTCCAGGTCCCTCGGGCCTGAGCACATGGACAACGCGTTGGACGAGAGCACGTTGGATCAAACGTTGAACGGCGAGGAACAGCCAATGGCGAGCTCGATGGTGAAATTTATGGTTCAAAAGGGCGACTCGGTCTCGTGGACTTTGGAAATCGACGAATCGTCCGACAGCGTCACGAGCGTAGCACCTTCCGGTCCTACGGTATCGCGACAAAATTCCCTCAGAACGTCGTCGAGAAACAAAAGCGTCGATCTACGGGCGAGATCGAAAAGCGTCTCCATGTCGGAAACGTCGCGAGATCAAGTCTGGAGCCCTGGTTATAATTCCACACCGGTCTCGGCCAGGCGACGACCACGAAGCGATCCCTCGCAAACTGCCACCGAGGCCGTTGTACAAGCAGCCGTGAACGTCGAGGCGAATCCCGGACCGAGGCCACAGGAAGCCGGCGGCGAAGCTATGATCTCCGAGGAAACTTCCGCCACGAGCAGCGAGGATGAATCCTCCACCAGCAGCGACATACCACGTTTGACCATGGACTTTCCCTGGAACAAGGACAACGAGTAACGCTCGGTCGAACGTTCGCGAGATGCCCGGAAACGTATCGGCAAACGTTCTCGGGAATTCGCGACGCGTATTCTTCATATTGCGTTTTGAGGGAGGCTCCTTCTCGTCGATGGGGCCGGAAAGGAGTGACGAACTGTCGCGGATCTTGGGGTGGCTCGCGAGAGCTGAAACGCATAGGGATTTTGGTAACTTCGGGTCATTTTGGTAGCTCGTGAGTGGACCGAGCATGTTGAGTCAACAAACCGACGATAGCAAGGGTCTGGGGAGTCTTGGGACCTGCGTCTACGATATGAAAAGTAACTCCGAGTTCGAGATTCCAACTGGATGGTGCATGGAGTACAACGGAACTTCTAATGACCTCGAGCTGATACCTACAAACTTGAATCGAACTCTTGGGGTACTTGACTTTCAGTTGAGAACCACTCTGAGTTGCTGCTCCTTCCAATTGAGGCCTTAGGCCACTCTAGAGGCCGAAAAAATAGGCCTTTTGGGGATCTTTTTTCAGAAAAACTACAAAATAAATCGAGATTGAAAAAAAAGGGTGTTTATCATGTATCAGTGACTGCGTGTGATCATTTTTTTGAAGCGATTCATTTCAAAATGGCGGCTGTACGTTGGGCGTAATTCTATTTATAAATACGAACACGAATTTATTCACATCGTGATTTTCATGTGAATATAAATGCAAATTTATTCATACTTCACTTATTGTAAATACGAAAACAAATGAAGTCGCATTCGCAAGTGTGAATACGAATTTATTTGGATTCACATGCATGCATACAAATACAATTGGATTCACAAATATTTTGAACATACAAATAAATAACAGGAAAAATTGTGAATATTCACAAAAAATGTGAATATTTACAAAAAATCATGTGAATTAAAAGAAATTCACATCCAAATCTGTGAATGCAAATGTATTCACAAAAAATTGTAAATACAAAAAAAATCACAAAATAAGTTGTGAATTTTTTCATTTTTGAGACAAATTAAAATCAAATTTACAACGGTTAGATTAAAATTTACATCAAACGTGAGTTCTTACGTATTTTGAGAGAAAACATTGTGTTGATGGCCTCAAGAACTCACTTGTGGTGTAAATTTTAACATAGTTGTGAATTCGATTTTAATTTTCTTCAACTCGAGGAAATTCACAACTCATTTTGTGAATTTTTTTCATATTTATAATGTAATATTTGAAACTCACGACTTTTTTTGCTAAAATTTCTTTGCCTCGACGCAATGTTTTCTCTGTAAAAAAAAGGACTTAACAATAAGGGAAGTATGAATAAATTTGTATTTATATTCACATGAAAATCACGATGCGAATAAATTCGTATTCGTATTTATGAATAGAATTACGCCCAACTCTGCTCAAAACTGCATTTTTTAAGTTGGCCGGAAACATAACTCAGACAATTCTCAACCGATTCACTTGAAATGTTGAATATATCTTGAAAAATACATTGTCTATGGAAGTACGTAGGATTTTTTTTTTTATATTGCATAGTTCATTTGTCGTTAACGATTATCTGACGATTTTTTAGGCAAATATTTGGAAAGTGAAAAGTTTGCCTAAAAAATCGTCGGATAATTGTTAATAACAAATGAACTAAGCAATATAAAAAAACCCTACGTACTTCCTCAGGCAATGTATTTTTCGAGATATATTCAACATTTCAAGTAAATCGGTTGAAAATTGTCTGAGTTATGTTTCCGGCCAACTTAAAAAATGCAGTTTTGAGATAAACGCTGCACAGCCGCAATTTTGAAATTAATCGCTTCGAAAAAATTATTGCATACAGTCGCTGATATGTATGATGAACACCCTTTTTTGTAATCTCGATTTATTTTGCAGTTTTTCTGAAGAAAAAATCCCCAAAAGCGTATTTTTTCGGCCTCTAGAGTGACCTTGGAACCAGAAGCCCAAGGTCTTGATGCTTGACTTCTAGTCGGTAACTAGAAAGCGGACTGAGCTCCGAACTTGTAGTTGGTAACTAGAACTCGGACCAAGCTCTTTGGCGTCAATTTGTTTGGAGCTAAAACTCGGGTGAAGATTCGCAGAGCGTGAAAACAGGCCTTTGGGATGACTTTTGTCAATTCGTGACGTTTAGACGCGTTCACAATGGTCACAAAACTTTTTGTGTTCGACTTTCTGGATCGATTCACTGGGAAATTCGCTGCGGGGGGGGAGGAGACGAATTGAAGCATGACAACTGAGTCTCGAACTGGTCGAAAATGTTCTTCGATCTTGGATGATCGGGGCTTTTAGGGAATGACGCGTTACCGACGAACCTTCTTTCGTGACGTTCGTCCTGCAGAATCAAAATTTTCGCGATCTCGAGCAAAAGAAAGTGCCGGGACGCTGTAGTTCGCGTCTCGAGACGCGCGTTATCTCCCGAATCGTAGTTGCGGAACGATCGGGAGATCGATCGACAATATACAATCTGCAATGGCCGCGAGCTCATCGTTTCGAGCTCGCGATCCAAAGTATCAAAGATCTTGTACAAGAAGAACAATCGAGTCGCCGATTGACAGCGTTCGGATGCTTCGTTCTAATTTATCGGCCGGGCGCGGAAGATTTACCGACCGAGCAATCGGAATTTTTACGGCGTACAGAGCCCTCCGTTGCTCGAACTCGTCAACCAATGACCCGCGATCCTGAACCGGCGAGGAGTTTGGTACAATTTCGTTGCCCAAAGTTGTTCGTTTTTTGTTGGCCTCGGCTATCGATCTGCCGGTTATCGACTGAGCGAGACAATTGCGTCGAGGGTGGAAGCTGCTGGCGTTCGATCGCCCATATTGATACGTACTTCCCTCTTTTCTCTCTTCTGTTCTTCCCCCGTTACCGGTCGTGACCCGGCGATCGTCGAACAAGCCAAAAAGATGGAAAATTCCGATCGCACGGGAACCAACTCTCGTGTGCTCGCAATCGTTTCCGGCCAATCTCGATTTTCAACGAAAAACTAGAGGAAATCCGAAATGATTCGTCGCTGTAGCTTTTGTAGGAAGAACATTATTTTTCAAACACTCCATTTCGCGATTGAACGATCAACGGAGCGTGAGCTTGTCTCGATCGCCCACGACCGATTTGAGGCCTTTTCTTTTATTATTCGTTTTTCTTCACACTGCTTCGATTCGAGAAACGAACAAAAATCAGCTCTCTACTCTGATTCCTCCCATCGTCGACTATCAACGATATTTCAGAGTAAAAAGAAAAATCATTCTCGCATCGAAATACAGTGTGATCGGTGTTAATCCTGGATTGTTTTTTCTCTCCAAAAACTCTCCCCCAACTTGTATCACGAAACAACGAGAATTTTCACCCTCCTGTTGACCTTGAAAAAAAAAAACACCAAGCGAAATGCGGATCGGTTCAATTATTCGTCTTTTTTAAATCGTTTTTTTTTTAACCGATTATCGGCTATCGTGTGTGACGTTTGTTTTTACCAGATCTGTACATACGAAGGAAAGTCTATTGCAAAAAGACGATGGTGATTCGCGAACCACATTATTTATATTTATCGTGTCACTGTAAATAGCTGAATGAATGACGACGATGGAAGATAAGAAAATGTCGCGAGGAGAGAATGAGCCCAACACGTGATAATCGAGTTTTTTCTTTCCTTCCTTCGTTTTACGAGAGAACAAACAATTGTCGCGTGATTTATACTGTATTGCCGAATGGAAATATATATATATATATAGACACACACAAGCAAACATATATATACACGTATACATATATATATCCTTTCGCTCCTCCTCTTCCTACTCGACCTTTGCATTCTCAACCATTAATACCGATTAATCTACACGTAAAAAAGGTAATAATAATGTATAATGGATCATCGTCGCGTCCACGTTATATATGTATATCGGAGGAAAAAAAGGAAGAAATCGCGTTTATTGTATTTCGCGTGCATCGTTTTTTTATTCATTCGCGAATGATTGTGGCTATTCGCATAAAGCGTGGATCGTGTGCGTGTACGTGAGAGATTCTGCATCGGCGAGAACGAGCTCGGCTATAAAAAATAAAATAAAAAAAAAACAGAAAACGAAAGACGTAATTGAAAAAAAAGAAGGAAGACGATGTGAGGTTTTTTTCGATTCGCCCGAAGGGCCTATCGGGCAGCTATTAGCTAATAGAAAGATTTATATACACGTTGGAGTCACTTATATATATATAGTGCATATGGTGCATCGCCGGCCAAAAAGGAAAAAAAAAACTACCGATCACACTCGACAGGTGCATACGGAGTGACTACGACCTATTTCCAAATTCGATAACGTCGGCACGCGAATAATGAGTTTGGCAAAAATTAAACGACACGAATTGGAACTATTGTTTTATTTTTCGCGCTCACGCGTGTGGCGCAACACGCGGGTGTTGGGCGTTCGAATAATCGCGGGAACGCGATGAAACGATTGAAAGCTGATGATTTATAATTATGCAATCGTGGGAGGATTTAAAAATTTAAGGAAAAGAAGAAAAACAGGTATTAATCGCCGAGGAAGTGTGTGTTTCACCTACATATGTTGGAAAATTCAGTGTATTATATACTTAGCAAATAAATAACATGTTACAAGCTGATCTTTTTTCGTATGCACGATTTATTGCCGAATGACGTTGTGACGTTTTTTTTCGCACGATTGGAGTATTCTAGTTCAGGGGCCGAAATATCCCGTGAAAAAAAATATATATTTTTTTGCCATACTTTTCGCAGTCTTTTTACTGATGTATCAAGAACTTACAAAATTTAAATAATTAGGCTATTTTCGCAATTTTTTTTTGAGGATTTTATAAAATATATGAATATAAAAGTTATTGGGCGTGATAAATAAAGTCTTGAAATAAATTTAAAAAAAAATTGAATTCATTTTTATTTATTTTTAAGTACAAAAACTATAGTTTAACGCAACGCCTCAAAAATAGGTGGGCTAGGTAGCTCCATCACAACTCGGCAACGGCTTGTCAGAAACAAATAAATCAAAGTCCATTAGATTCAGTATGACACCAGCCACAAAATGACCCTCGGATATAATGTTTTATCAAAAAATAAAAAAATGGCAGATGAAAAAAGAAAAAAAGTTTAAAAAACGCGGTTTTCCGCAGTTTTTCGGAAAAAAGAGTAAAAATCAAAGTTTTAAAACGATCGAGGGTCATCTTTTTGCGAATCATGTTTACAATGTGTGGTTCAAATTTCAAGAGAATCGGTTTATTGCTTTTCGAGATACGATGGAGCTAGATTTTGGAAACGTTGTTTCGAGAAAAACGCGTTTGAAGTTTATACTATGAACCGGCCGAGCGCGCTATACGCTCAGGTAGACGAAATGAGGTCTTGACGTTCACATAAAAAAAATACTTAGAGCTCGGATTTTCATAAAATTTTGACACAATATTTCTGAATGTATGGACTTTCGAAAACAGTTAAAAGAAATCGATTTTTTGAAATTTTCAAAGTGGACTGGCCCCTTAAATATGGCCGTGAAAAAAGGATCGAGGCGACATGATTCCAAAGCTCCCGTCCGTCTGAAACAGAAACAAAACCAATTGCCTTTATCAATATGAATGTCATTGTGGCAAGTACCAAAGAGGTTAAACATTTTTAAGGGGCTATACCAGTGTGAACGCTAAAAATTTGGGTGATTTTCGGGAATTTTTTGGAAGAAAAGTACTCAATTAAGGATGTATGGCAGCTACTGCAGAGTCGTTACAGAACTGATTATGCAATTTGCAAAAATCGCATTTAAAGACTAAATAAAATAATTGTAATATTCATTAAAGCTAAAAAGGAGATTTACCACAGCTCAAAGTAAAACATGCGGTACAGAAAGAAGAATTTTCAATTTTTAACTGCAAATTTAGTTGTTGATTTGATGTATGTTTTCCCTGACGTTGTCGTGGTTACGACATACGAGCTAAAGAAATACGAAAACGGTCCCATTTAACTCGCAATATCTCGCAAAATATATGGGCACATGTCGATTTTTTATTTTTACCGTATCATGCATATTACAGCGATACCGCACAAAAGTTTTTTTTACAAAAGAGTACTCCGGAAATACCTTTTTTGCCAATGTAAAGGGAATTTTGGACGTACAGTCCTATGTTCCCCGTGTTAAATGACCCAACTTTGAATTCGTTTATCTCAGCATTCACGTGGGCAAATTTTGTTTTTTTAATCTCAAAAAGTTCTCGATATTTTCCTTTACAATATCAGTGAGTTTCAATTCGAACAGTAGTAAATGACTTAGTTGCCATACATCCTTAAATGTTTTGGAAATTTGAGAATATATTTGGCTATATTTGACCTATAATACATCATTTTTTCAAAATCAAATCATTTTTTCAAAAAAATATCAAAATCTAACAAAATGGCGTAGTTATGAAAAAAGTCTGTTTTCTTGCCTATAAAATTATCGTTTTTTTCAATGCCAAATCGTCAATTTTCATCCAATCAAAAATATCCTACGTCATTGTAGAGTAAATATATTCAAGAGTACTCAGTTCAAATTTCAAGTCAATCGGATAATTGCTCTTTGAGTTACAATGTCAGCAAATTTGAAAAATCTCATTTCATATTCTTGAAAGTATAAAAATATCATCTCATATTCTTGAAAGTATAAACTGTCGAAAAAGGCAAAAAAAAATCGATTTTTTGTAAGTGTCACACTGGTATAGCCCCTTAAGAAACTGCCAAAAAATTTTTTGGCAGTTTTTTTTTTCAAATTTCCGCGATTTTTTCAAATTTCCAGACTAGAATACTGCCCCAATAATTTCAGCCGAAAGTACTAAGTACAATTTTCATAATTTATTTCGGATTTCGAAACTGAAGGGTCACACGAATCCGGAGGGTCTTTGCTCTGGTAGACGGATGGACGAACGGAAATGACGAGATATTACAATGGTTTGGCTACCAAGCCCTAAAAAATCAGTAAACACGTGTGATTTTCGAATTTATCGGAGATTGCATTGCGATTTATTCTATTTGACAATTTTTTATCGAGCCCGCGAATTATTTCGTATTTTCTTGACCGTATCGAGTCTCAAAATCTCCTGTGTGGAAATTGATCTTCTTCATCGAGGCCATTTGCCACATAACGAAAATCCACATTACTTGACACTCGTCTCCCATGCTGTCTCTTGTCGACGTTGATATTTCTGACCGTGCTTGCGACGGAAGACTCTGTTAGCGCACTTTTGGCACTTTTTCGGCTGGTCAGACTGTCGCTACTGGCGTTAGATTTGGGACTGGCGTTAGAATTTCGTTTCACTGAAAACTTGCAAGGTTTGCAGAGACGCCGATTATCGTGATTTTTTTTAGAGCTTTCCGTGCCCCCTTCGTCGTTTTTCACATTGATTTCATCTTTGGGTGGTTTAATTTCATTTCTCAGTCCATCGGGGTCGTTGGTCGATTTATCGATTTTTCTCTCCTCATTGGGAGCACGCGGATAATCATTTTCGTCTTTGCTTCGCTCGTGGTTGGACTGACTTCCACTCGAGACTTTCACTCTGGAGGCTTTACTTTTCGACGAACCTATCGTTGATGATGAACTCGAGAACATCGGCTGTCAACAAACACGAAAGCAAATTAATCCTTTCGAATATCGTCATGTTTAAATGGAATTACTCTACTGTGATGGGATGAAAAAATAGAATCTTTATTTTTTGCATTTTTCAACTCTATTCCATCATGGAATTGGTATCCAATTGTTGGTAAAGTCGATTTCCACTTTATCGACTCAGTACAGCGCTTCAGAGTAGAAGGGCTCGGTGCGCGCGTTCTCTATTGGGTACAGCTGTTTTTAATTCATACCTGAGTATACAAAGATACATGTATACTTCTATACATTTACTGTATCGTAGTAGTCTCTCTTTTCACTGGTGAGTCAAAGGACGCTCTACCGGTTAATATTGTATAGTATAGTATAGCAAACTTTAAACGCGTTTTTCTCGAAACGACCTTTTTCACCTGGCGTTGGAGATTTCGGAAAAACGGCTTAAGGGGCTATACCAGAGTGACACTAAAAAAATCGACTTTTTAGCCTTTTTCGACAGTTTATACTTTCAAGAATATCATTGTCATTTATATCATTTATATCAATATCATTTTACTTTGCAAAAATCGATAGTTAAATCTTTAAACGCGTTTTTCTCGCAATGAGATTTTTCAAATTTGCTGACATTGTAACTCAAAGAGCAATTATCCGATGGACTTGAAATCTGAACTGAGTACTCTTGAATATATTTACTCTACAATGACGTAGGATATTTTTGATTGGATGAAAATTGACGATTTGGCATTGAAAAAAACGACCATTTTATAGGCAAGAAAACAGACTTTTTTCATAACTACGCCATTTTGTTAGATTTTAATATTTTTCGAAAATCCTACGTCATTGTACAGGAAATACCTTCCGGTTTAACGAAATTTTTTCATTTTCGGTTTCAGCTACTCGATCGGCTGGAATCATGTCAGCAGTGGTGGAACGTTTTTTTTCGCTGCCTCCGAAGGCAGCGCATAAGTCGCTTGGATCTCAATATTTTTCTATGAAAAAAATATGTAATATAGGCCAAATATATTCTTAATTTTCCGAAAGATTCGACTGAGTACTTTTCTTCCAAAAAACTTCGCGAAAATCACCCAAATTTTCAGCGTTCACACTGGCATAGCCCCTTAACTAATCGGGCTAAAAATTGTACTGCATATTCAGCATATGTATGGCCATCACCTGAACTAAGATTATTAAAAAATATCAATTTTAACTTATACTTTCGCCCGAATTATGACGAAAAAAACGTGTTTTCCGAATACTTTTGCTAAAAACGACGCCATTTTGTTATTTTGCAATATAAAATAAAAATCCTAGTTCGGGCGATGGCGACACTTATATAGATTAATAATCTTTTTGAATTTTTTGTTTTCGAATACCTAGAGAGCGCAAATCATCAACGCCAGCAACATACTTTTGTTCATGCCTTTACACGATTATAAATTGTTAAATAAATATACATTTATATGCAACTTTTTTTTTTCTGTGAGAGTGTACTTCAAGCGAAAAAAATGTTGTACCGATCTATGCAACAGTTTAAAAAAGTCATTAAAAATAGCTTATTTTTCTACCCGTCACAGTAGAATAACCGCTTAATTGATTTTCAAACGCACCAAGTATTCAAACTCCACATCACTGTGAGCCGGCTGACTTCGAATTAACTTCCGGTCGGTTGTTGGTCTTTTTTCAACAACGCCATTGTGGGTGATTAAGGGTGCCGAGGATGCAACGGATCCGTGAAACTCGTCCTCTTTTTCCAAAGCGGGATTTCTCGTGTGTTTGAAAGGTGGCAAACTAATAAGAATTAATTATCTAGTGATATTGTACTGCATTAAAATTCGTATATTGAAGTTAATCAATTTATTTAAAAAAATGCCGTAAATTCAAAGTTCACACATTCACGATACATTTGGGAGGTGAAGTTATTTTTCTTCATTATTTTGTAGCACAAGATCGTAGAAATTATAAATATTGACGATAATATGGAGTAAATTCTTCGGATTGATCAATTGAATACTTTTCCGATCAAAATACGAATTAACCAAATTACTTTTTGACATAATTCCTGCAATACGCACCATTGTCAATGGAGTACATTACCTCATTGTCGACGTAATGCAATCGCGTTGATCATCTCGCAATGAGCGGCACAGCGGAATTTTGAAACTCTCGGTCAATAAATCGAGTGGATATCGCGCAATAAGCTTCTATTTTAATTGACAATTTTGATACTTCGGAAGTCAGTCGTGAATTGGAAAAACAGATGACGCGTGCGGCAGTATCTATAGTCATGGTAATAATTATTGCAATATCGTTGTAGTTCCAATCAATATTGGAAACGATTCTGCCTTGAGGCAGTATTCTAGTCTACAGGCCTAAATTTCGGGCTTGACGAAAAAAATCAAATAATATTTTTAGTGACCATTTTTACAATCGTTTTACAGATTTTTCCCAAAATTAAAAAAAATGTGCAAAAACGTAAAAATTTAAAAACCTATGGGCCTCTTGACATGGTCGTGAAAAAAGGGTTGAGGCGACACGATTCCAAAGCTCCCATTTATCTGAAACAGAGACAAAACCAATTTTCTTGATCAATAAGAATGGCATTATGGCAGGTCCCAAAGCGATTTTTTTAAAGTGGCTACTGCTTGAAAAGAAGTTAATTTTTTGCCCTATTCAAATTTTTTTACTTTTTTAAAAATAATAATAATAATTTCGCGATTCCCAAGGTAGGGACGATATAGGGATACATAGTGAAGGTCCATACCAAATTCGAAGTCGATTGGTTGAGAACTCGAGATTTTATGTCAACCAAGGTGAAAAAAAGCAATTTCGAGAAATACGTGTTAAAGTTTTGAGTACAGTTTGGGACAACCGCAACTATCTAAGTGGTATAATGGCATGTTATACCTACGTTATATTAATCGGCCATTTCTGCCTCCTAAAGTTTTCCTCGATTTTGAAATGATGATTTTCCAAAGCTCGTGCTTCCCTACGAGCAGTTCTAGCTTCCATAGAAGCTTCTGAAGTTAAAGTCCAAACGATCCTATTTTGGTCTCGTTTGTTGGCGTAAATACAGGGAATATCGAACTTTCCTTTTGAGGACATATTCTTAACTCCATACTTTTAAAAAATGCAAAAATCGATTTTTTCAAACTTCTAGACTAGAATAGTGCTTCAATGTACCGAATCAGAATACAATTCAAAAGGTCATTATTATTCATCAATACGATTGGGAAATTGATTTCGTCTTCAAGTTGGATCAATAACACCCCGACGTCAGTTCACATATTTTTTATTAGATTCTTCATTAATTTGACAAATAAAGTTCTATGGAAATGCAACGAGAAGATCGAGGCTCAGCAGTTCTTCGCAGCATAGAAAAATCCACCCTGATTGATGATCGGGCTCGGTGGACAGCAGGCATTTTTCGACTGACAAGCAGCTCCTGGACAAGGAGTTTGCTCGCAGCACGAGGATGGTGCAACAGGACCAGAATTATTGCAGCACATCGTGGAGCCTTGTTGCGGAGGGCAGCATCGAGTTACGGGCGGAGGTGGAATACAACACATCGGAGGACATTGGGGATCCGGTGGGGGTGGACATCCGGCACTTATTGGAATCATTATGACAAAACCTTAGTGTTTTTTTTTCAACTCATGATCAAAATTAACCACTAATATAATCTTCGAGCTGAATGGTAATTTTCTTGTAGTCAACCAATACTAAAAGAAATTAAAAAAAAAACAAATAGAAAAAGCAGTGACCGAAAGATTAAAAAGTGGGTCGTGCAAGGACGAAGATATTTTTAGCTACATCTATACGTAGGATCAAACAAGATTTCTGTTTCCGGGTACGAATACGACAGACGCGTTCAACTCACCATTCCATTATCGTTCTCAAAGCTTTTTTGTCGTATGGCCGAAAACACTTGACAGCAACGGACATATTTACATTTCAAATATGCAATAAATTATGTTAAAGTGATTTGAAAAAAAATTATTTTTGTTTTTGGCCTTTACCTAAATGGATTTTGGTTCGTGAGCGGTGGAGAGAAAAACGTCACAGTTGGGTCAAATTTCGAGAGCGGTCTGAAGCTGAAGCTTTGATGCAAACAGAAAAGAAACGCTAGGATATTCGATTTTGTTTTATTTTTATGAAAAATACGATACAGGAGTGACCGTGAAGAGGTCTTCATTTTAGTGGCTTTGTAAATACTTTAAAAGGTGGAATGTGTATATCAGGGTCGTTAAAATTTTTCCAAAAGCGCATTCATCATTAACGCTTCGAACAATTTCCTCCAAAAGTTGGAGGGCAACAGGCTGTTGAGGGACACTCGTAGCAAGCCCTGCAGGGCAAAGGACCCGAGTGTGGAACGAGATCCGGTGGGCAGATGTCCTTTTGGGAAAGTTTCGGAGATTGTTTGCATTTTGGTGGTATTCTCTTGCAGCAACTGAAGGACGGATCGTCGGACGGTAGAATCGGATAACAGCATACCGGAGGACAGCATGGAAGGCAGCTAAATTCATGGAATTTAATTACAGCATAGGCCGAAAGAGTCGAATGAAAAAACTTTTTGACGCAATAATAAATCCGAAAAATGAAAGGAGTCAAGAGTTTATTGTAAAAATATTAATTATAACTTTTTGAAATTAAAAAAACAATCGAATAATTTAAAGTTTGCGTGGCTAAATTGCTTCCACAATTTTTTCCAAACAAATCCAACCAATACTTTTTTAGATAACTACCAAAAGTATCGAGGTAATGGAAACTGATATTCTTTAAAATTCAATTGGAAAATTATAAGTTTTATGTTGATAAGAATAAATAATTTTTCTTGGCTCAATCATTGTTCGGAATTTCTAGTAAACATTTACCATTCCATAATACTCCCTTAAGGATGTATGGCAGCTACTGCAGAGTCGTTACAGAACTGATTATGCAATTTGCAAAAATCGCATTTAAAGACTAAATAAAATAATTGTAATATTCATTAAAGCTAAAAAGGAGATTTACCACAGCTCAAAGTAAAACATGCGGTACAGAAAGAAGAATTTTCAATTTTTAAGGAGGTTGGAGCGTTAGCCCCAATCCAAGGTTAAATTTAATAAAAAATACACGTTATTGTTTACACTATACTGAGTCTTTACGAATTTTTTGAACGTTTTTCACCACCAAACACCAGAGATAAAAAATAGTTTAATGTATGTAATTTAACGTGCGGTTAGATGGGCAAGACTTTCACACTAAAGGTTATGCAATTTTTATTGTTATTAAGCACCAAGATAAACCATTTCTAACAACGGATTAACGCAAACTGAACCTTTGTGAACATTTAGAAAAAAAAATCCTCATCTTGCCCATCGTAAACCATGAGCCAATAATCTCGTGACGTAAATATGAATAGGCATAATTATGAATTACTCAAAATTTCATTGTGAATTGTATAAAACATTCGTTATCATAGTTTTTTCATAACAATCATCGATAATGTTATGCTTTTTCAAGTTGGTAGTAACACAAAAGTTTTTCTACTTTACGTAATAAAAATGTTAAAATGCATAATTTTGCCCTTCAATTATATATTTAAAAAAATTAGCATATATAGAATAAATCTGTACCTCGTATGCATTTTTTTGAGGTTCACTGAAGAAAAAAAATGAATAACCCGTCATTTGAGTCAACTGAATCGCTCCAACCTCCTTAACTGCAAATTTAGTTGTTGATTTGATGTATGTTTTCCCTGACGTTGTCGTGGTTACGACATACGAGCTAAAGAAATACGAAAACGGTCCCATTTAACTCGCAATATCTCGCAAAATATATGGGCACATGTCGATTTTTTATTTTTACCGTATCATGCATATTACAGCGATACCGCACAAAAGTTTTTTTTACAAAAGAGTACTCCGGAAATACCTTTTTTGCCAATGTAAAGGGAATTTTGGACGTACAGTCCTATGTTCCCCGTGTTAAATGACCCAACTTTGAATTCGTTTATTTCACCATTCACGTGGGCAAATTTTGTTTTTTTAATCTCAAAAAGTTCTTGATATTTTCCTTTACAATATCAGTGAGTTTCAATTCAAACAGTAGTAAATGACTTAGTTGCCATACATCCTTAAATGCTCAGAAGAATTATTGAATGTTTTTTTCGTATATGAAAATAAAGGTCACCCGTTTTTGTAGACTGAGAAAATAAAATATGTATATACACTTTACTTTTGCTCTTCCTTAAAAAAAAACTGACGAAACTACGCACTACGTGTGTATCCTTTCGTACAAATAATATTTCCCGTAAAATCGAAATATATATTATATTGATATATGTACATATATGAACTCAATGACAGTTCCTCACCAGGAATTTTTGAGACGTTCGAAGCACACCAAGTCACATCTGCATGGATTTTTAACGATTACTGACATTCTGCCGTGTGATATGTGGTACTAGAATTTAATCAAAGTGTACTCAGCGTAAAGGCGACTGACAGCCAAATACGAGAAACTCTCGAAGGGTTACAAATTTGTCTGAGTCTTCATCGTTCATTTTTTTTGTCTCGCCGTCCTCGTGTTTTTTCAGCTTGAAGTTCTTTGCGTATATAACTGTATCTAAATAAAGTTTCTCGACGTATCGTAACTGAAGCTTTGAACTCAGTCAAATAATTCTCATCCTTAAGGGTATGTACAAGGTCAACGTAACCTCCCAAATTTGCGAATCGAGGTTTCTCATGGATGAGAAAACTCGATTCGCTTTAATTGAGTTTTTTTAGAAAATAAACTAGACGATTTTTTGTCCTTAATATTATTAATCTCTGGAAAATCGCTGTTCGAAAATTTCAGCTATCTCTTTTGCACGCATCTATCACGTGGTACTTTTCTACTTCGCCTTAAGGCCATGAATCACACGCTCCGACCACTTCGAAATTATGAGCCCTAATTTCGCCCAAACGATGCAAACAATTATGATGAAATTTATTGCGTACATGAGATATTGTTGCAGAAAGAGTCTGACAGTCGACATTTTGCATACGGTTTGCATGTGTTTGCATAGTTTGTATTTACGATAGGACGAATTGTGAATTACTAACTGATGCACCGAATTCATACACATTTCAACACCTTTAGGCTTTCGACGATGAAAAAAAAACACATTTTGAGCGTTGTTTCAACTGATTTCATGAAAAAATGACAGAGAAATTGGAGTTTAGAGTTTTTAACATAAAACTAGCAACATTCGCGATCCCCAAAAGACTTGGCGTCACTCGCGGCCTAAAGCAGAAGCTCTACTAGTATAGTAAACTTTGTCAAAATACATTGACAACAATGGACAACATTTAAAAAACGAAAAACTACTCGAGATCCTGCTGTTTTCCAGCATGCAAGACAGAAAATAAAAGTGAATTGTCGTTCCACAAGCCACCTAAAGATAGTCTTTAAAAAAGTTATTGTTAGCTCTGAAAATGACTCTTTTTAGGCCATCAAGGCGCGTTTGTACTCACTCCATAAGATTTTTACATTCCAAGTTTTTTCATCTTTATAAATAATAAATCGAGCAATATTGAGACATTTCTGTCGTTTACAATGTAAACATATAATTTCAAACGTCCCTTGTAAAAATCTCAAAATATTCGCAATTTTCGCGTTCTCAGGTGACGCAACGATTTTTAATATGGCCGGTCAAAGTATAGCGTCGAAGGGAAAGAATAACTTCGTTCTTGATTTCTTGCGAGTTGTCTATTGGATTTATCCCCATAGTAGATTGTTAAGATGCTACTGTAGTGTATAATCTATTTTCCGCTCGTTTCTTAGCTCTGTCAGCTCTGGATGTAGATTTTTTTAAGGGCGGGGTAAAGTTAATTCGGCGAAAAAAAGGCATGTTTTTAAGATTTGTTTTTGGCGTAACGAATAGTGTTCGTTTATTGAAAAATTTACATATAATAAAGTAACATTTGAACAACATTCTCCTAAATTTGCATTGCAAAATATTCAAACCCCGAGGCGCCTCGAAAAAAAGTTGGTTTGCGGTGTGCACCATAACTCGCAACAGAATCATCTGAAACAAAAAAATCAAAATGCATTTGTTAAAGGAGATGTTTCTCGAGGTAATGACGGGAGGATTTTTTTTTCGATTTTTCGTAGCACTTGGGAGCCAAAAACCCGATTTTCGCTAAAAAAAATCGGCTAATTTGTTGTTGAAAAATTAGTAATTATTAAAAAAAACAAAAAAGTTCTCGACAATACCGGGTGAATTATGTGAAGAAGTACTGTGCAAAATTTCAAAGCGATTGGTCCAGTAGATTTTGAGTTATCGTGCACACGGACTTCAAATATGACAAGTCTCAGAAAAACGGTTTGAAAAACGCAGAAGAGTTTGGTCGCTTAGCGCTCATTGCACATAAGTTTGAGAACACTTCTCGATTGCATAAAAATTTGACAAAAATCCTTCATATTAAAGTTACTCAAAAGATTAATTTTGCATAATAATAATTCCAAAATGTTATTAACAAAATGATGAAAAAAAAAAATAGTCAACAAATTTCCCCGCAACCCAATTTTTTTTCGTGATTCGTTCATTTTTCTGAATACGTATGAATTTTTTCAGATTTTTCACTTATCTTTGAATTTTCAGAAATTCAAAATAAAACTCGATAATTTTCTTATACTCACTCAAAGTCGTCGATGCCAGGTCCGTAGAGCAAAAGGCTTCCATCAAGATGATCGAGAGCATCTTTTTGCGTTTGTCTACGCAAAACTCTTTCTTCTTTACAGCGGTCAACTGATGTACAGACTAATGTGTATACTAATATACACCGGAACAGGCCCGTTTATCAAGAAATTTATTCGGGGTCGAAAAATACAATAGCGCGCCGCGCAGCTGCCGCCCAGGTATAAAACCCGGCATGGAGCAATAGACGCTCAAATACTCATAACTTCGTCAATTTTACTCCGATCGACTTGAAATTTTAACACAATATTCTTGATATATTATGCATTCATTTAAAAAAATTTAAAAAAAATGAAAAAAAATTTAAATACTTTACCCCGCCCTTAAGGTTATGAGAATCACTCGCAGATTTCGACGAGTGGTTCTATTTTTCAGAGCATTCTTTTTTACAACGAATGTCTGCAATTATATTTATACATTCTATATAACAGAAATAACTTTTAATGTTGTTCGATTTATTATTTATAAAGATACAAACTTGGTAAGAAAAAATCCTGTGGAGTGACTACAAATTCGCCTCAATGGCTTCAAGAGTCATTTTCAGAGCCAACAACCACTTTTTTTAAAAAAGACTTTATCTTCAGGTGGCTTATAAAACGAAAATTCACTTTCTTTACCCGCTTGCATTCTGGAACGCAGCTGAATCTCGGATAATTTTTCGTTTTTAAACTCCCGTCCATTGTTATCAATGTATTTTGACAAAGTACTATACCAGTAGAGCTTCTCCCTTAGGCGGCGAGAGGCGCCAAGACTTCTGGGGATCGCGAATTATCGACAATCCTGAAAATTGCGTCGAAATTTCGAAGCGTGTAACACCTTAACCCTTCCTTGACTCATTTGGCCATGGCTTTGACACATTGGGTCAATTTGATTCGGACAGTACTTCATCCACCTGCCCTTAACAACCCTTCGGTCGGTTTTTATTGAAAAAAAAAAATCCGGGATACACTTTAAACATTCCTTCATAAGTGTGCATAATTAAAATTCGGAAAATAAAAAAATATATTGTAAAAAATTATTGAAAACTCTCAATTTTGGGCACGTGAGCATTTTATTCCAAATTCGCCCGGATCAAAATGACCCAGTGTGTCAAGGAAGGGTTAAATACATGGGTCACGAGCCCGGTCGGTAAAAATCCTATGGCCAAGTTTTCTCCTCGTCGAGTCGCATATCAGGCAAACGTTAAGAAGACGTTGTTCATCGTTTAACAGAGTGGAAAGTACTTCTTTTACTTTTCCCGTGATATCAACCGTTTCGGAAAACACTGGGAAGCTGCAAATCAGCTAACTCCCTCGCACACATGACCGCTCGGTTAGTGTGGCACATAGCCTTAAAGCTATCCTAGGAGTCCTTCCCACAACTAAATTGGCCGCATATTGTCGTCGATCGAACAAATTCATCGATACAGAGCAAGCAGTCGAAGCGAAAGTTCAACGCTCGTTGTTTCTCTTCTTCATTTATAATTGTTCATGTAATCCTCGTAGAGTTGCACAAGACTAGCAGGGGTTCTCGGTGTTACGATCGAGAAGGCCGCTTTGAAATGTTCCTTCGTTATCGTTGTGGCGTCAAGACTCTCCTCGAGGGCCTTCATCGCGGCTTCGTGACAAATAGCTTGGACCTCAGCACCCGAATATCCTTCCGAAAGATCAACCAGATCCACGAGATTAACGTCTTCGGATATGGGCATTTTGTTGAATTTAATGGAAAATATTTCACTCCGCGTTTCAGCGTCTGGAAGTGGAACGTACACGATTCTGTCGAGACGACCGGGTCTCAATAATGCCTGAAATTGGAGAAAAAAACGTTGAGAAACTAAATAGCATATATCTTCGCTGATTAAGGACTTTAAACTTTAGATTTTCCTGATTTTTACTACTTAATACTATAAAAATACTATAAATACTATAAAAATATGCACTATTTGAGTTTCTTTCAACTTTTAAATTAGATGAATTTGAACGTTTGGTCACGTGAACGGAAACGCTCCAGGATTGGTTGGATCTCTAGTGACGTCACATGCCAGTAAATAGATTGTCATTACGAGTCCTGTGCCGAGTAATGAGCGATTTTCTGGTTTATTTCGGTGTATTGCCGTGCTTTTTCTGTTCATTCATAGTTATTTGTAGTGATAGTTACCATTTTATCAACTTTTAAGGGGCGGAATCCCTTAAGACGTCCGAAAATAAGTCATTTTTCGTGAATTTTTTTAAAGGTGATGAAATAATCGTATCATTTTAAAATGTTGATATTATATTTTAACAATATAACAACTTTCAAGTGTTATATTTTTTTTCCTTAAAAAAAAAACAAAATGACGGTGTTATGAGGTATTCCTTTAGGCGTCTTTTGAAAAACTGCTAATGTTATAGCTGGAAAAGTTATTGATCGATATGGCTGAAATTTTGGGAGGTTTCTCACTATAACATTATTGGAAGGATATACCTATAAAAATATAAAAAAAAGTATAAAAATTAAATAGGCTATGTAATCAAATTTTTATATTTTTGACCATTATCTCGACAATTTTTGCCCCAAAAAAGTAATTTATTTACGCGATGACCCTAAAACTTTAGGTATATCCTTCAAATAATGTTGTAGTGAAAAACCTCCCACAATTTCAGCCAGATCGAACGATAACTTTTTGCGCTATAACATGAGCAGTTTTTCAAAAGACGCCTAAAGGAAAACCTTAGAACGCCGCCATTTTGTTTCGTTTGAAAAATTATTTTTGTTTAACACTTGAAAGTTTTAATAAGATAATATCACAATTTTACAATAATGCGATTACTTTATCACCGTTAAAAAAATTCATGAAAAATGACTCATTTTCGGGCGTCTAAAGGGATTTCCTCCCTTAAATGAGGATGAAGAGAAAGGTTTGCTGTGCGATAACTCAGCGGCAATATAGGTTCTTGACCTTGTTTACTGGCATGTGACGTCACACGCGTCACGTGACTTCATATCTGACAATGAGAGCGTTTTGGCGGTCTGGTTGAATATTTAAATTTTATTGCCTATTTTTATCGTATATAATAATAATTGACCATTCAGGATGATTTCCGTACAATAAAATACCCTATTCCCGAAAAACGCCGATGGGAATAACCGATTGAAACGTACTTTATCGATTCTGTCGGGTCGATTCGTAGCGGCGACCAGGGTCACATTTCCCAGAGCTGTAACGCCGTCGAGCTCCGTCAGCAATTGCGCGAGAACACGTTCCTGGACGTTGCTACCACCGGAACTCGACGAAGAGCCTCGTTCGCCTCCGAGAGCATCGATTTCGTCGATGAAGATGATCGACGGTGCGACCTGCCTTGCCTTTCGAAAGACTTCGCGCACGGCTCGCTCGGATTCGCCGACCCATTTAGAAAAGAGCTCGGGTCCCTGGAAGATGGTCAGGTGTTTATTGAAAAAGCTACAATAATTTTGCGACAAAATTGTGGCGCACGTAAAACCGGCCCTATTCGTTCGTAAAATGCGTACCTTGATATTGAGAAAGTTCAGCTTGCTCTCGGTGGCGAGAGCCTTGGCGATCATAGTCTTGGAACAACCGGGTGGTCCAAACATGAGAAGACCACGGGGTGGAGTTATTCCAAGGCGTGCAAAAGCCTCCGGATGTCTGAGTGGCCATTCGACTGCCTGTTTCAGTTTGAGTTTCAGGCCTTTCTGGCCACCGATTTCCTGCCATTTGACATTTGGAACCTCAACGACGACTTCCTTCATTGCCGAGGGCTTAGCCATTCGCATTGCATTGCTCAAATCTTCGTAATCGATCTCAATTTCCTTCTCGCATTCCGAACTCGCGTGATGTCTCTTCATCGCGTACATGGCAGCCTCGGAGCACAAACCGTAGAGATCGGAAGCTACGAATCCGTGAGTCGTGAATGCAATTCGTTCGATCTCCTCGTCGCTCAGACGATTCGGCATTTTCTTCAAAATTTTGCCCAGTATGTCTTTTCTCATTTGGGGCGTTGGTGCACATATTTCGAATTCCTTGTCGAGTCTGCCGGCACGGCGTAGGGTGCCGTGAACGAGATCGGGCCTCGAGGTCGTTGCGAGCACAGCGACGTTAACGTCGCTCAGTCTAAGATCGTCGATCAGTTTAACGAACGCGGCGTAAGTTCTCTTATCGTTGTCCTGGCTCGGGCTGCCCTTACGCGGACACAACATGTCTATGTCCTCGATGAATATTATACTCGGTGATTGGAGCTTGGCATTTTGGAATATTTCGCTCAAACGAGCCTCCGTTTCGCCCTGTACCTTGCTCTGAATTTCCCAGCTGCTTATTAAAAATACTTTTACATCCTCGTACGCTGACGTAACGGCGTTCGTTATCACGGACTTTCCGACTCCCGCGGTGCCGTACACCAATACCCCTCGCGGAATGTTGAAACCCTTGATTCTCTTCCACTTTCCGAGTGCCACGTCCATGACGTCGCGCAGATCCGCTATGAGGGCCTCGTATCCACCGAGGTCTTCTATCGTCAAGCACGGATTGCGAAAATCCACTTCGTCCTGCTGCTGCTCCGGTCTCTGGAGAATTTTCCATTTTGTACTGTACATAGCTTTGTAGAATTTTTTATTCGCTTCGTCGGCAATTCGAATTTTATTGAATTCATCGGATATATCGTTGTTCGGAGAGTTTGTATCGTCGGACTTTAGCCCGACGATTTTAAATGACAAATTTTTGCCGTAGTAAGGCACGCTTATGCGATTCTCAATGGAAAATATCCGTCTCTCGTTGTAATTCTTTACGAGAACTTCCAATTCTGGTGTGACTCGCGGCAGTGGCAACTTTCCCGTGTACAGAATTTCTATCTCACGTGCGTACGATGGTTCGGTCGACAATTTTGATACCTTCACCAAACCATCGATTCTGCTAGTTTCCATTGCTGTTGAGGGTAAATACGTGGGGAAATAAAAAATGTACCGGCCAATCCGTGTATACGAAGATTTAGTAGTTTATGGCTTGATTTTGGAAGAGGATTTTTCGGTTAACGATAATTATAATTATAAATAATTACAAGCTGTAAAATGCGACCGTGCAGTCGAGTTCCGTGTTAGGTATTTTTTTTTATTTCGTCAATTTAAAAAGGCTTTTATATTCTTTCCTTTTCGAAATGAAGTACTTTATAGTTACCTCAAGAATTTCACTGTTTTCAAGTATTTTCATGAAATATTCCATATCCTCAATCAAAAGGTTTAAAAGAATAGAAAGAAGTTTCTGTCGTTGGAATACAATGAGTCAATTTTCATTGTTCAAATCCCTGTCTAGATTTACAACTACGAAAATCACACAAACTTTTTTACAATCCTTATTTATCTGCCTGCAACCAAAATCTCCAAAACGTGATTTTCGATAATGATCAAAAAGAGAAAATAAAGAAATAAAAAAAAATGGTTGCGTTCCAATGTTGCGAATGTCAAATGAGACTGAAGTTTGCATCGTTAGAACGAAATGATAATCACGTTTTTTGAATCGTTTCAATCCTATTGTGGCATAGATTTTTCTTACGAAAATCGCCCAACCATTTTTTAAGACTTTTTTTAGAGGTCTACGATATAAATCTGCACTAAAAGACCCAATAGTCAAAATCAGGAAATGAGAATATAAAAAAGAATTGTTGCATTCCAACTATGCAAACATCAATCCCATTGAAACTAGAGCGACTATTTTGTATTTAAAGCCATTGCACGCTTTTGAATTGCCCATACCTTTCTTCGTCATGGAAACGCTCATCAAAGTCTTGTCATTTGTGGGCCACGCAGTTCTGACAATTGAGGTCGTTTTTCCTTCAACGATCACAGGATCGGCGATGGCAATTTGGCACAATTGCATGGCTGACTGGGCCATGAATATCATGTTGTTCATCTCTCTCTCCGATATATTTTTCGGCTGATCTTAGAAAACAAATGTACGAAATATATTTTTATTGATAAAACAGCAGTGAGATATTCTCGTCGATAATCTTTCAATATCCTATAAGATACAACGTGATCTTTTCCAGAGCCCGTTCCGCTAATGTCATTTCAATGAAAAAAGATGGGGCGGCGCCGTCGAGAAGGAATACCTTGCGTCGTGTAAGTCTCCAGAGTACTGTAAAGAATGCCGTCGCGCAGATAACTGTGACTCCAATCTTCGCTAGGCGGAGGACAGTTTGTCTCGTGGCTCGACAACTCCTTCTGCGTCATTGTCGAGCGACAACGGTCGCAAGACATCCAAGCGGATAGACTCTTTCTGGATTTTGACATTGCGCGCTGCAAAGAACAATGCTATGAACACTCCGCCTTACCATAGTGCAATATCGTGAAAGTTACACGAGCCACATTTCGATGAAATTAGCGGACGAATTTTGTCGCGGAACATACTCCGCAGCTTAAAAATCCTCGTGATCAATTTTTTTCATTCAATGCTCGATTGTAAAAACGGATACGTTATGCGTGAAGATGGAACAAAATATTTGAGGTTAAAAACACGATGCGATGATGGAAAGTGAAAAACGCGGGATGTAATTGATAGTTCAGAGATATTAATCTCTGTTCGAAAAGTATATTTGCACACTAATTACTACGCACGACAGGCAATTAGTTTGTAGATTTGGTAGCTTCTCGGAGTTAGCAAGGGGTAACGTGCTAATAAACATAACCTAAAAATGCATACCTTTTTCGCGTACTTCCGCGTCTAATTTGGAACAAAATCGTAAGATCATTGGGCCATTGTTGCTTTTGGGGTTTCGAATTCTAATGCGAATAGTTGAACGATGTCGGATCATATACTTATAAAAACGTTAGGGGATTATTGGGAACGCGAGATGAAACGCGTGCAACTGTCTCTTGAATTTGTCACGAGTTCCTGGCCGCCTACCGGTACTAGTGGTTGAGAATTACATTGATCGGACTATAAAGTGCGATGAATTTTGAGAACGTTTGTTCTCCTACTTAGCTGCCGGAAATGTCGACATATTGCATATAATAAAAAAAAAATTTACTATTAACGTGCCCGTGCTTAGGCAGCAAAAAATCTTTTGTCTATTTGCTCCCTTATCGATACGAATTGATGATGTCCGGGACAGCGGATGAAACGAGAAAATAAGCAGAATTTTTTCTTTATTGATAATCTTTTGCTCCATTCTTATGTACAATCAAACGAAAATCGAAATCGCGGTGTTCTTGTGATGCAAGGTCTGACCTAACAGGTTATGTCTAGTTGTAACAGTCGAAAAAAGTTAAATTTAGCGATTTTAAAAATAGAAAATCACGATGATAAATTTGTACAAAAATTAGGTATTTGAAAAAAATATCATGAACCAGGTTATATATTATGAGATATAACCATCGGCTGTGAATCAATTATAATGTCAAGAAATCGATTATAATTTGGGCAATAATTTCAAATTTTCGATTATATCAAATAAAAAATGTCGATTATAATTTCAAATAAAATCGGTTATAATTGCGAAAAATTTTGATTAAAAAAATCAAACTAATTTCGTTAGAATATTAGTTTGTCCTATGATTACTCCAGGGAGTTTCCGAAACAGACAATTTCAGAAAAAAATGGCGCGTCTTCAACGTGAGAGTCTCGATTTGTGTGTAAAAGTGGGCATTTTTCGTTCATTAAATCAAAAGCGAAAAAAAATCCTTTAATCAAATACAATATTATTACAAATAGAAAAAGCCGTAAAAAATTCGGGCAGATCGATGCAGTAGTTTTCGATATATTTTGCTAACTGACTTCGAAAACGTACTTTCGAGAAAAAGGCGTTTAAAGTTTCGAACGACACTCCCAGCGTTCCGGTGAGCGTCACCATAACAGCCTATAAATCTGTCGATTTGGATCGAATCAGCTTAAAACCTTCAGGGAACATTTATACGATGATATACTGTCAAAATATATTGGTTTCGGGAAACGCGATTTTTTTACTTTTACATTAAGGCATAACCCCTAAAAACAGTGAGATGGCGAATGCTTGGGTGAAACCAAATTTTTTTTTCGGAAAAATGAATTTTTTCTGAGTTCTGGCTGCCCTCGGAAGAGTTCTGTTGAATATCTTCACAACTTTTCCTCATCAGACAAATATTTACAACGGTACACTCGAGTAAGTTTTGTGAAGTTGGCACACCGTGACGAAAAAAATCGTTACTCACAACAGAACTGTCAATAATAAGTACACAGAACTTCAGAACCATGTCATAGGCAACCAGAACAGATTTTTTCCCTACGACTAAGCAGCAAATTGATGACGGGATGGAATGCTTTGGTAAAACATAATTTCATTTTCGGAAAAATCTATTGTGTTTTGGAGTTTTGGTTGCCCCTGCAAGAGTTCTGGAGATCTTTACAAGAGATCCTTACAACTTTTCCTCAACAGACAAATATTTACCACGGTACACTCGAGTCAATTTTGTGAAGTTGGCATCCCGGAACGAAAAAAAATCGTTACTAACAACAGAACTATCAATAAAAAGTACATCGAACTCTAGAACTATGTGAGAGGCAACCAGAACTGATTTCCTTTCTTTTCCTCCGACTGAGCAGCACATTGATGGCGCGATGCAATGCTTTGAATAAAACCAAATTTTTTTAAATGATATTTTCCTTGGAGTTCTGGTTGCCCCCGCAAGAGTTCTGTGAAATATCTTCATAACTTTTCCTCATCAGACAAATACATACAAATCAGACAAATATAATATCTGTGAAATATCTTCATAACTTTTCCTCATCAGACAAATATTTACAACGACACACTCGACTAAATTTTGTGGAATTGGCCCCCACCTACCGGCAAAAAAAATCGTTACTAACAACAGAACTATCAATACAAAGTACCTAGAACTCCAGAACTATGTGAGAAGAAACCAGAACTGTTTTTTTCCTTCGACTGAGCAGTAAATTGATGGCGCGATGGAATGCTTTGAGTGAACCCAAATTTTTTGTTTTCTGGAAAAGTGCATTTTTTTGGAGTTCTGGTTGCCCCCGCAAGAGTTCTGTTAAATATCTTCACAACTTTTCCTCATCAGACAAATATTTGCAACGTTACACTCGTGTAAATTTTGTGGAGTGCCCCCCCCCCCTTACATAAAAAACAGTTCGTTTCTAACAACAGAACTGCCATTAGAAAGTACACGGAACTCCAGAACTTTGTCAGAGGGAGCCAGAACTGATTTTTTTTTCCTTCGACTGAGCAGCAGATTCACGGCGTGATGCCATCTCATGCCATGACCCTTAGAAGCATGTACTTTTCTTAACGTGCACTTGGCTTGAAATTTTGCACTCTGTGGTTTGCGGGGTGGATGATTACGAATCTGCACTCAAAATTTGAGAATTCAAGATAGCGCATACAATATGGCGGACCATAAATGCAAAACGTCGATTGATGATAACGATAGTTGGTACTCGGGGGTTTTCGGGGTCGCTGATTACAAATCTGCCCTCCAAATTCCAGAATTCAAGATGGCGGATTCAATATGGCGGACCTAAAATGCAAAACGTCGTTTGATAATTTCGAAAGTTGATACACGGGGGTTTTCGGGGTCGCTGTTACATGAAATGAGCTCCCCCCCCCCCCAAAATAGATCATCAAATTTGGAAAAAATCCTATATTTTTTTTATCTACGGCCGCCATATTGCATCCGCCATTTTCAATTTGACGGTTTAGACTTCGGGTTCTTATTGAGTGGATCAAAAACTAAGTTTTTCCCTATTTTTTGGTTACGGTTCATAATCAGATTTATGATGAAATAAGTTCGTTCTCTTGCACTTTCGTTGTTGATGACACCAGCTACGTGAAAAATCAAAATTTAATAGCCATGTTTCAGTACTTATTGAAGTCCTAGGGACCTTGGAACGCATTTACGACCGATATTTTTACTAAAAAAAAAACACTTTTGAATCGTCAAAATTTGTCAAAATCGTCAAAATTGAATTAGGTGTAACACCAGTGTTACACTATGCCGCAAAGAGTTAAGGGGCTATACCAATGTGACACTTTCGAGCAATCGATTTTTTTTTGCTTTTTTTGACAGTTTATACTTTCAATAATATGAGATGAGATTTTTATACTTTCAAGATCTTTATACTTTCAAGGATATGAAATGAGATTTTTCAAATTTGCCGACATCGTAACTCAAAGAGCAATTATCCGATTGACTTGAAATTTGAACTGAGTACTCTTGAATACATTAACTCCACAATGACGTAGAATATTTTTGATGGGATGAAATTGACGATTTGGCATTGAAAAAAACGACCATTTTATAGGCAAAAAAACAGACTTTTTTCATAACTACGCCATTTTGTTAGATTTTAATATTTTTCGAAAATCCTACGTCATTGTACAGGAAATACCTTCCGGTTTAACGAAATTTTTTCATTTTCGGTTTCAGCTACTCGATCGGCTGGAATCATGTCAGCAGTGGTGGAACTTTTTTTTCGCTGCCTCCGAAGGCAGCGCATAAGTCGCTTGGATCTCAATATTTTTCTATGAAAAAAATATGTAATATAGGCCAAATATAGCCAAATATATTCTTAATTTTCCGAAAGATTCGACTGAGTACTTTTCTTCCAAAAAACTTCGCGAAAATCACCCAAATTTTCAGCGTTCACACTGGCATAGCCCCTTAACTAATCGGGCTAAAAATTGTACTGCATATTCAGCATATGTATGGCCATCACCTGAACTAAGATTATTAAAAAATATCAATTTTAACTTATACTTTCGCCCGAATTATGACGAAAAAAACGTGTTTTCCGAATACTTTTGCTAAAAACGACGCCATTTTGTTATTTTGCAATATAAAATAAAAATCCTAGTTCGGGCAATGGCGACACTTATATAGATTAATAATCTTTTTGAATTTTTTGTTTTCGAATACCTAGAGAGCGCAAATCATCAACGCCAGCAACATACTTTTTCGGTTTCAGCTACTCAATCGGCCGGAATCATGTCAGCAGTGGAGGAACTTTTTTTTGGCATCTCCGAAGGCAGCGCATAAGTCGCTTGGATCTCAATATTTTTCTATGAAAAAAATATGTAATATAGGTCAAATATAGCCAAATATATTCTTAATTTTCCGAAATATTTGATTGAGTACTTTTCTTCCAAAAATTTCCAGAAAATCACTAAAATTTTCAGCGTTCACACTGGCATAGTGTGACCCCTTAAATAACCTACTTTTCTAAATATCTATCAATGCGATTCTTCCATCGAAATGTTTTATTTTTCCTAAAAACCACGAAAATCCCCGAAACCCGGAACTTCGCTATTTCTCTATAGATAACTTCACCAACCCTAAACCCAAATTTCGGTCTTTTGGATAGACTGGAGTCCATCGTCCACCAAAACCCACATTCAAGTTCAGTCGGTCAAATCTACCAGGAAATAAAGTTGGCCGATAACTTTTCAAAATATTTCGAACGCCAGTCAACATTGAAAGAATTTTCGCCCTATTGTTCCCACCTCCAGGACCACATGGGGAAAATTTGCAGATGCGTAGCGTAACATTTGGAACGATGGGAGACCAATCGCATCCCAGGTAGGAAATCAAAAGGCTGACGATGGAAACAAACTTGTGCGAGCCCTGTTACACCGAGCCTGAGAGAGACAGACCTGGCCCAGGTTTCATTGCATCGTTTGGAGCAGCCTGGAACCAAGACTGGCTGCTTAGCCTAAACTCAGGGTTATTTCAAGCTTTATTCAGCCGGTGAATTTTAAGGCTAAAAAATCAAGGCTGGATGCAGGCTTGTTTCAGGTTGTGATAAAATAAAATAAATTTGAAATAATATTTTTTCTGTACTTTTATGAAAAAAAAATTTAGCAATGAATTTGTCGGGTGCGAAGGCACGAAAAACGAAAGCGAAGGAGGCAGCTCAGAACATTTAAACATATTCTCTTATCGATATTTATGAGGTACACAAAAAAGTTTTTTTTCTCGTCACACACAGATTTCGTATAAACTCACTCTCTGGAGTTTGCGTACACTCTGTGTATTACGTGTCCCATAAACAACAAATAAAATAAAGTATTATTTTGAAATATTTTTTATATGTATTTTGTAACAAATAATGAATAATAAATAGATATAATAAATAAAATGAATTCTTTACAAATTTATTAAATTTACCCCAATGTAGAATATAGAAAACTAAAAACAGGCCTCATATAGCGTCGAGAAGAGTTTGGGATAAGCCTGGTCATAAATGCTCGTGAAGGCTTCATTAAGGCTCGTTTTGAACCTTGTTGTTTCGTCGTTTCAGGCTTAGTATAGGCTTTTCTACCAGCCTTTGGTCAAGCCTGTGTGCAAAAGCCTGAAACCGCGTTATCATTCAGAGGTTCAGCCAGGCCTGAAATCAGGCTGGTGCTCAGCCTGAATTAAAAAATGTGAGTCTCGTTTCAGAGCTTGGCGAGCCCTTTTTTCATCGTCAATTCCTATCTGGGATCTCGACTTACAAGGAACATCACTGAAGGCCTTCGTCTAATGTGAAGATAGAGAAACGCAGTCATTCTTTGGACTTTTTTTTATGTAAAGCGATGGAAAGTCCACCATAGCAGTATTGAAAAAACATCAAATTAAGTGGTGACACACCATTCTTTAAGGGGTGGTTCCCTATCTTAAATCCGTTTTTCCGCTAAAAAAAATACGCGTCCAATAGTTTTCAATGCTTCATCACAAATGTGAGTTTCACCAAAATGGAAGGCGGACGCTGAAGTGATGTTCCGCATTAGTCCAGGGCTAGCTCGAATTTTTCTCTACCAACATTAGTGAACATTGCTGATCCACGAGTGAACTCATGACGCTATCCCATACGTACTGACGGGCCGTTGTCTCGTAAAGCAGATGTGTAACCGGCGAGTGAGCGAGGCAGATTTTAATAGAGATCGGTGGCTGTCAGGATGGACGGGATCTTGTTTCACCCAGTCCCATCAGTCTTACCGCAGATCTCAACCTGCGAGGGTAAACCTGTGTGCCCTTCATGTCGATCGATCTCTCGCACGGTTTATCGCAAAATTTATCTCGTACCTTGCTTTCTCGGGGCCGCCTTTCTCATTGAAAATTTCGGTAATCACAAAACTAAAAATTCTCGACCCTGTCAATATTTAATTTCTCATTGAACACTTCAGTAATCGTACAACTAAAAAATTTCGATCCTATCGATATTCAATTTCTCGTCAAACATTTCGGTAATCACAAAACTGAAAATTTTCGACTCTGTCAATATTCAATTTCTCATCGAACATTTCAGTAATCATAAAAGTAAAAATTTTCGACCGGATAAAGTAAAAATTATGCTACCGATTTTCTGTCAGTAGACGAGCATTTTGAAATAAAATACGAGAACAAACTCAAGCTTTGCATATCTGATATTCTTTCGTGATTTCATTCGATTGGAATATTCTTTTCTTTTTTTTTGCTGGTTGATGCCAATCGCCGATATTGCTTTCTCGTATCCACGTGGGTGGCAGGACATTGGTTATTCTGCGTAAGGATAGAAAATCCATTTTTTTCGACATTTAAGAGTGAAAGAAGATGGAGATGAAAAGTTGGCAAAAATCGAATTGGTGGTGGCGAATTATCTTGAGCAGTTTCGTTCTGTTCCTTCATCTTGGAAACGTTCGACTAGGTACGCAAAGGTATATTACAATACTGTCACACATGTTGGAGGCGGATCTTACGAAATGCCTATCAAAATAGCGCAGCCCAAACCCAAACAAACCCAAACAAACCCAAACAACCCCAAACAGGGAATCTAACGAGCTATAGCTTCGATTGGGCATTACCGATTTTTATTTGAATCGTCAAATTTAAGGTCTTATTTGTGTTTGTTCGACACTGATATGAGAGAAGCCATTTTATTTTATTGAACAATGTTTCGTTTTCCATTGATTCGCAGTCAGAGCCGACAACTCCGAGACCACCGGCGCAATTGACGATAACAGAAAAGGACACGGCGGCGATGATAACCGGCAGCATCATTGTTGCGCCAGACACGAGAAAATGATCGACGTTGGTGAAGGTCAGGCTAATATATCAGCATCGCTTTATATTTCAACATTGCGTACTTGGAATTATAAAAATTGCAAGTACATTGCGTACGTACAATTATAAAGATGGAACGAAAAATGACATTCGCGAGAATTCGAAGTTGGTCGGCTCGAGTTGACAGTGAGAGAAATTTAAATAACCTAGGGGCCAAATCAATATGGTTGAGTATAGTTTGAAAATGTAAGTTAATTTGAACCCATAGTTGTTGAGGAAAATAATTGAAGGTTTAACGATTCTCGTATGAAGGAATTTTTTTAGAAGGGAAAAAAACAAGGCAGGCCAGTAAACATTGAGGTATCTTTTCACGTATATTTGAAATGAATAAAAAAAAAATGATTGAACGTGAAAAAATAAATGGTTGCAGATTTATCAGCGTATTCCATGTGCATCGTACATCTGCAGTCCCCAATCGGGGAGAAAGATGCAGCTCGTAATTTTTGACGGAAACAAAAAAAACAATAAAATTTTCAATTGTCATATATTATTCTTCTGGATGATTTAAAAAAAAGCTGAAAAAATCGTGAAATTATAACTTTTGTCAGGTTTGAAAACAAAAGTGTTTAAAAAAATACTTCAATGTGCTATAAAAATAATTAAAAAATACTTTTTCAACGAGTTTTTTAATTCACTTGGAAGAGATTTTCATACTGAAGAAAATAAACTTTGGTTTATGGGAGGAACAATGGGAGGAAATATGAATACCAAATATCAATCGCTTTTCTGCTTTTGGCCTTGCATCTTCGAAATTATTTACAATTGGCCTCTGTAACTTTGTAAATATATTCTTGGATAGTTTATCTATCGATTTGAGCAAGAAAAAAACATTTTTCGGACCTTCTAATTCAGGCTCCCCCTTAACGAATTCTAGCTCGTGGCCGAAAAAAGAAATTTTCGTGAATTTTTCCTGGGAGAATGTGTGAAAGTATTCAAATTATTTTTTTCTCATATTAGAGAGTATGGTTTTAAGTATCTTTTGCGATTTTTGTATTGAAAAATATTTATAAATGTGGTAGGTACGATGGTTTGTGCAGAACGCTGTTCGAAAAACTTCCCGGTGACCACTGCTGCTCGAAAATGAATCAAACGCATTTAGTTTTTGCATAAAATTAAATTGCTTGAGAACTGGATTTAATAAAATATTGATTTTTGAAAAAATGCTCACAGTCCAAAGTGAAAGTATCGATTTTCGGTAAAAAAAAAACGTTCTATTTTCGTAAAAAAAAAAACATATGCATCGAAAAAAATTCCTTCGTCCAAGCACTGCTTTTTGATATGTGAAAGAAGCTCGTAAAATTTGAAGTCGATCGGTGCAGTGATTTTTGAGATATCCTGGTCACCGATTTTAATTCAGTAATTTTGAAAAAAAAAACGCGTTTTAAATTCGCCGGTTCGGAAACCTACCTACGAGCGCCCACAACTCCCTTAATTTTGAACGGATCGACTTGAAATGTTCAGAGAACATTTTTGAAATGTTATATTTAAAATATCCGTCGGAAACCAAAAATCGATATTTTTGGGATTCATCATCAAGGGCGTACACACGAAAAAAAATTTAACGGGGTGTGAGCCATTAAGGCGTTACCCCCACTTGTAGCGCACAAAAGGCCTTTTTCATGAATTTTTTTAAAGAAAACTACAAAACTTTTTTAATCGATCAATATACCATTTTAAAGAACACATCTTGAAGAACTTTCAGTAATTTTTTTATTGAAAAATATTACATTGTTTTGTGGCAAATGGCCGTCAATGAAATAATGTTTTTATATACACGGTTTGCGGTGACCAACATTGCGGCGAAGTGGATCATCTGAAAAAAAAAATGCGGATGGATTTAGTCAAATATAAGTATAAACTAGTCTTTAATCGAAGGATTTTAAAAAATATTCATTTTTCACAAAATGGCAGACAGTCAAAGTTAATGGTTCGATTTTAACGAAAAAAAAACGGCCGTTTTTTGGCTATAAAACGGCCATTTTTTTCGAAAAAAAATCGAACGATTAAAGACTACATTTTTATGTATCAAATAAGCCTGCAATATTTCAAGAAGATCGGTTCATTAGTGTTCGAGTAATCTTGGTCACCGACTTCAGAAATGCCATTTTGAGAAAAACGCGTTTAAAGTTTCAATTTCAGTTTACACGAAGAAAATATTTTTTTTTGTAAACTTACATAGAGTCATCTATTCCGGGCCCATACAGAAGTATGGGCCCGGATACTTATACTTAAAAAAAAATGCAATAAAAAAAATCGATTTTTTCAAAATCGCAAGTGGGGGTAACCCCTTAAGGCCTTAGGCCTCTCTAGAGGCCGAAAAAATATGCTTTTTGAGTTGTTGTCTGAGTTACGTTTCCGACCAACTTCAAAAATGGAGTTTTGAGATAAACGCTGCACAGTCGCCATTTTCAAATTAATCGCTTAAAAAAAATTATTGTATACAGTCACTGATATGTATGATCAACATCTTTTTTATAATCTCGATTTATTTTGTAGTTTTTCTGGAAAAAAAAATCCCCAAAAAGCCTATTTTTTCGGCCTCCAGATTGGCCTAACCCCTTGATATAATCCTGTTAGAATTGAGTGTAAGATAATTTTACTATTAAAAGTCTTGATTTCCAAAGTTCTGCAAAAAGAACCGAAATATGAAGAAAAATTCACATGTACAGGGTTTTTCAATAAAATGACGGTATAAAAATATGTTCTCACTTTTCCAAAAGTTGGCATCAGGTATATTCACTAGACGAGCTTAGTAGCCTCTCAGCCTTCATTTTGCATCCGTCCTGAGCCTGCCTCTCAGCCGATGTGTTTGTTAATATTGATAAATCTCCGGTTGGCAACACAGACACGTTTCCACGCTGTCTTTTTTTTTAAACGAAATCAATTGGCGAATGTATGGAGAACGAGGATACGGGTTCGCCGGGCATCCGGTTGTCCGCGTCGCCCTTTGCGTGTGCACCTAATTGTCAATCGTTCAGACTGCGAGTGGGTCGACCGATAGCGATGATCTACGTTGCAAAATCTCATCACGGGAATACCCCCCCCCCCCCCCCTACCCACGGTGATTGATGTCAAAGGCATCGGGGAGAAGCAGTTCGTTATCAAATACGAGGGTATGCAGTAAATTCTTCGTCATAAGGCAAATACGCGGCGGAGCTTTCGTTAAAAAGAACACAAATTTGACGTTAATATATGTTGATATTATACCAACTCATCAGCTGATCGAAAGTGCCAGAATATTTGATCATGAATCGCTTCTCCCCGATGCCTTTGGCATCAACATACAGTAACGTCAAATTTGAATTTTTAAACATCAAAGCACCGCCGGGTTTCTGCCTAATCACGATGAATTTACCGTCAACTGAAAGGGTTTTCAAAAATTTGAAAAAAAATCGCGATGTACTCCTTGAGGCATTCATTTGACAGTTATATCCAAATTTCTTAGTCATACATTTTTTTTCTCAAATATTGCAAATATCCAAAAAGAGTCTCCAGAAAAATGTTCATCCTCATGGAGGTCTAATTTAAAAAATGGACTACACGATGGAAAAAAAAGTGAAAAAGTTGTAAAAAATGAGTGAGAAGTAAGAGTAATTCGTACATAGGAGACTACATCTACTTAGAGGCCCGAAAAAAATGGCCAACTTCCGAATTTTTTTTCTGGGAAATGGTTGGTTAAAAATAAGCGCATTTTTTAAACACCAAAGTCGATTTATTGAAAATCTTTGAAAAAAAAAACAAAAAAAAAAGACAGAAAAACAACAAAAACATGGCCGCCAGCAGATGATGAAATTTTTTCGCGACGTTTGGCGGTGGACACTCTCCAACTTGAACGGACCATCCGTAGTCTATAAACCAAACGGGTTATTCAAGTTAACAATAAATACGAGTCGTTGACGATCGTCAATGTTCAAAATCATTTTTTTAAACAACTTGGCGACGAACTGAAACTGGAGCATGTAAAATCTATGAAAAAAGTCATCATTTTTACGTAACTATCAAAAAATAAAGATCGATTTTCAGAAAGTGAGATCGTCAACGACCTTCGAATATTTCTCATCGTATCTCCTGTAAATTTTGAAACGATCCATCGAGTGGTTCTCGAGTCATCATGTCCACCGACTTTGAAAACAGTGTTTCGCGAAAAACGCGTTTAAGGGGCTATACCAGTGTAGCCCAATGAGTGTTTTTTTGCAAAAATATCTATACCTACGCCATTACCAACTCGCCCACTACTAATCGACGAAAATATACACAAGCTTGCGAGCATTTTTGTCCCACCGCACTGTCCCCTCGATATGGCGATACCGCACAGATATTTTTTATTCGAACGCGAAACGTGTCCCTTCCACCTCCATTTCCACCTCGATCTAATTTAAGGCGTTACCCCCACTTGTAGCGCAAAAAGGCCTTTTTCATGAATTTTTTAAAAGAAAACTACAAAACTTTTTTAATCGATCAATATACCATCTTAAAGAACACATCTTGAAGAACTTTCAGTAATTTTTTTATTGAAAAATATTACATTGTTTAGTGGCAAATGGCCGTCAATGAAATAATGTTTTTATATACACGGTTTGCCGTGACCAACATTGCGGCGAAGTGGATCATCTGAAAAAAAAATGCGGATGGATTTAGTCAAATATAAGTATAAACTAGTCTTTAATCGAAGGATTTTAAAAAATATTCATTTTTCACAAAATGGCGGACAGTCAAAGTTAATGGTTCGATTTTAACGAAAAAAATCGAACGATTAAAGACTACATTTTTATGTATTAAATAAGCCTGCAAAATTTCAAGAAGATCGGTTCATTAGTGTTCGAGTAATCTTGGTCACCGACTTCAGAAATGCCATTTTGAGAAAAACGCGTTTAAAGTTTCAATTTCAGTTTACACGAAGAAAATATTTTTTTTTTGTAAACTTACATAGTCATCTATTCCGGGCATCAAAAGAAAACTGCACTTCAAATTGAACTTTAAAAAAATGCAATAAAAAACAATCGATTTTTTCAAAATCGCAAGTGGGGGTAACCCCTTAAGGCCTAAGGCCACTGTAACGGTCCAAAAAAAAAGGTTTTTTCACGAATTTTTTGCTTCCAAAATTGAAGGTAATTGAAAAAAAACTTTTAAGGGTGTTATCGGGCATACATTAAACTTTATTATCAAATTTTTTTACAGGAAAAAAAAAACAAAATGGCGGTTCCACAGCTATCTTCCCGGGGCATGTTTTGCTTGCAGGGCTCCGCGGCACGCAGCACCACTGGTGCACTTTTGAATCTAGAACAAAAAAAAACCATCAATCTAGAGGGTTATAGCTAGAGAATGTCGATCGGATTTTAAAAAGTATCAATTTTTGTGGATTTGGCGTGCGTTTGAAAAAAAAAAATTGATTTTTGACGAAAAAAACGGCTAGTTTTTTGTTAATAAAAAATCAATAAATAAAGTTATTAAAAATCCCGATCGACATTCTCAAGATAATGTTAATGTTCACATCTGGTCAAAATTTCAAGTAAAAAAAATGAAAATTGTTCGAGTGATGCTGCGTGCCATTTTGAAAAACCGTTTTTCGAGAAAAACGCGTTTAAAGTTTTGCGAATAGTTTTTTATTGGAAAAAATAAAAAAAAGAAGGTTTAGAGGGTCTAAACTAGAGGTCTAGAGGGTTTAAACTATTTTTGAAGCCGATAAAAAAAAATCGATTTTTCAAAAACTTTACAGTGGCCTTACCCCTTAACACAACCGGAGCGCGCTCTCTCTTCCTTTCCCTCTCGCTATCGCTCTTTCCGTTGCTATTTCAGCGCCCGCGAAGTATATCGTCGCTTTTTCAGATTGTAGACCGATGAATCTTCAGCCTATTTTTTTCTCGCTGCAATTCACGTGTTTTCTCCGTGTCTCTAGGTATATCGAGGGAAGTTATCAGAATAGACGCCGGTCACTGTCGCAGACTGTGCCCACGACACGTCTCGGACGATCCGGGCGATGCCAGTCGACCCGCTGTCCAGGTGAATATTCTATGCGTCATTTTTTATTATTAGTATTTCGAAAATCTCGAATACGCGGTAAATTATTCACGCGAAGGTGTGACTCACTTGAGAAAAAAATTGAAAATCTACAGTGGGTAAAAAAATTATTCGTACATCTCACACGAAACTGGTGTTAATTTGGCTTTATTTTTTGCTCGTCTTTTCCCACGATTTTTGTAAACAGACACCATGTATATTTAGAATATGTTATCGAACACAGAAACTTCATTAAGCATTTTATTTTTTCCGAATTTATTTATTTTTCCGAAGGATTATTTATTTAGCCGAAGGATAATTTGTTTTTCCGAAGCATAATTTGAAAAAGATATTTGAAAAAAAACAAAAGGATAATTTGAAAAAGATATTTGAAAGGATTTCCGAAGGATAATTTATTTTTCGAAGGTTAACTTTAAAAAGACGACGTGTACAAATACTTTTTTTTTACCCACTGTAGTATTGAGGGATGCGCGCCAAGATTGAGGATTGGAATGATCGGCGGAGCCAAAATTCGGCTCGTTGATTGCACGTGAGACCGAGTTTACGAACTACCGATATCGATACGTTTATGTCAAAACTATGGACTCGAAGGTTGCATTGTTGGAAAGCAACGCTTTTTTTTGTTATACTTCTATTTTCGTATTTTTATTATTGTACGAAATGTTTATTTGCAGATTTAATTTCTAGATTTCTAGATAGGGGTATTAAAAATAATAATTAAGGGGGGAGATACCTCTAGGGGAGGAAAAAGTTGCTGATTTTCGTGATTTCTTTTTAAAGTGAAGATTTCTTCACCATTTTTAAGACTGAGGGTATGTTTACTACTTTTCGCTGTTACATGGTATTTTTTTTATTATTGATCTTAAAAAATGGCGGAGCTATGGTACGGTCTGTTAAACGGATTGTGGCAGAAATTTTCAGATCTCGTGACACGTAGCGTCGCCGGTATTAATCTGAAAAAAAAACCAACGAAGATTTTTCCTTCATTAATACTCATATGCAGTATATGAACCAAGAAAAAGTGAGAAATGTTGAAAACCGATGAAATGATACGCTTTGAAACAAACAGATAGAATCTTTGAAAATAATTGGCATATTTTGCAAGGAAAAGATACTTAACATTTTTTTTAAAGATTAATAATTAAAAAATTCCATGTTCCAGCCAAAAGTAGTAATAAAATGCACCCCAAGTCTCAAAAACGGAACAAAAAACTTTCCTTTAAAAAAAAATCATGAAAATCAGCAAATTCGTTCCTCGCCTAAAGGTATCCCCCCCCCCTCACATTTTATATATCTAAATAAGCGTATCAAATAAAAATAATTAAGGAATTTTCGTAACGAAAATTTGCCATAAGTAATTCGAGCAATAGAAAAAAAATTATCATTCCATTCCAAAGAATGAAAACTTCAATTGTCAAAAGTAATTATTTTTCAATTGCTCGATAGTTACTTTTGACAAATGAAGTTTTTGTGTAATAACAAATTTGTATTGAAATCGAATATCACTACAAATGTGTGTGCGATTTGACGGTACACTCGTGACGCATCGACACACATAAAAATTTGATCGTGGCTCTGCCGTCGGGAACGTAAAAATCGATATTGAAATGCGGAATTGCAATCGATAGAATATTTATGACGTGGTAGGAGCACGAGAAACCGCGGGGCGGCTCTCGCTTGGGCGATGACTCGCGCTCGCGAAATTTTTGACAAAAAAGGGCAAGACGGCGGGAGGAGCTGGGCCTGAGGGACGGAAAAAGAGAATGATCTAAGGATCGTCCGGAATGCGGTCATGTGATCGCGTGATCCGCAACATCCAAGAATACATATCGGCAAGTCCACGTTGAAACGACCGGCTTCCGAACTATGGAAGATTTTTTTCAAAATTGCTGATGTTTCCTGGAGATTTCCGCAATCGGACGATTTTTCGACGGTGTTTCCCTTAAAATTTATTTGTCGCGGATCGCCGGAGATTTTTTTAAACGGCTTTTTCTGTGTGTAGAAGATTTCCTAGTGCTCGGCAGGACCTCGAATCCTGCTGAGGACTTTTTAAGGGAGGACACCACTGGGATGGGTAAAAAAGGCCATTTTTCCGATTTTTTTTGTCTACCAGATTATTTATTTGGTATTTGGAAAAAATGTATGTTATCAAGCATACAGTCAATTTATTTCGTGTGAATTTTTATTAAAATATAAAAATAAAAATTAACAACGTTATTGAGGTATAATAGAGCCTCTGTATAAAAAATGTGGTCTTAATGTTGGTCTGAAAAATAAAAATAAAAAAGCTTTACAATCTATATAAATGTAGTCCTCGTTGGACGTAACCGATTTTCGAGAAAAAAATTCACAAAAAGACGGTTTTCAAAAAGAGTGTAATTTTGCCGAAATTTTTACTTGTATTCAAGGGCTTGGAAAAAAACTAAATTTCGAAATGAAAAAAAAAAACAGTCTGAGTACACCGATAGCTAGTGCAATTACAATTTTTTTAAATTGAAAATAAACCAATTTTAGTTGGAGTTATGATTCCGGCCAGGGCGAGAAAAGTCGTTCGAGAAAAACGCAATTGAAAGATTTAGCATACGTAAATTTTTGCGCTACCTGCTCTCACTAAATCGTCTGTAACTTGGTCAATTTTCAATATTTCAGCTTGAACATTTGTTCGCATATTCTTGAACATGCATTATTTGAGGAAATGCGGAAAAAAAATTTTCGATGCGTTACAGTGGTGTCCATCCTTAAAGTGTTACGTGGGTTCCAAAACCAAAAAAGCATATTTTCTGTATTTAGAAAAATATAATATATAAATTATTTTATTCAAAATTTTAAACACATAAAAGAGAAACATTCCAGCAATATTTTTTTTAAATTGGGACATTCAGCCGGTGGGACCTGGTTTCCGGAGGCCCCTGAAAAAAGTGTCCTCGTGGTGGTCTGGATAATTCATGATAGCTTTATCTGAAATTAAACAACCAATTTTCTTCTGATAGTAGATAAGTATGGCTCGTGATTGAACTAAGGATTAAACAAAAATTGAAATTTGAATTTCTTGCAGAGTTGTATGCAAAATAGTTCAATTTTTGGTACAAAGCACACTACGTATAGTCCTGTAAAATTAGTTGTAATCGCAAAAAAACCTTCGTTCAATCACTAGTCGTTTTTGCTTTTTTTGAAGAAGTGTGCAAAATTTCAATAAGATTGGTGGATTCGTTTTTGAGAAATCGTATCCACCGTCATCAAAAATAGTATTTTTAAAAAAATTCATAGAATCGTGGATTCCCGCTCCAAAAACGAAGATCCTGCTGCAGCCGCGATGCCCAGGGCATCCTTTAGTACCTGCCTTGATTTTTCGAAATTTTCAAACCCACGTACCCCTTAATGTAGTGAGAAATTATTTTTACCTCAGGCTGTGTCCAGTCCCAGTAAAGATCTGTCAATTACACTCAAGCAACTCTCCCTTGTCGATGCATTGTCAGTGGAGCTTCAAAAATTGGAAGCGTTAGCTGTCAAAAAAAATTATTCAAAAATTTATCTCGCAGGGACTCCGAGAAAAAACAAAAATTTCGAAACATCGAAAATTACAACTCGAGTAAATATCAATGGCAAAAATATTTGCAAAAACGTGGTTCATCGTCAGTTGCGAAAACTTTCTAATAAAAAAAAATTGCTCGAACGATTTTTGATCTTTTGGAGCAGGCAAAATACTTCATGCAAAATTTCTTGCAATTTCATGCAAAAATAATGGATTTCTATCCATTATTTTTGCACGAAATTGAAGGCAAAAGTAATGGATTTCTTTTTACTACACCTAATATATTCGTATCAAGTATAAAATAATAATAATATCGGTCGCAAAATAATATCGTGTGAATCAATGTTTTTTATGTCACTTTTAGCTGTCACAAACCAGACTTTTACAGTTTGTTTTTTTCTTCCCAGCCTGAATATGTGAAAGGGTTCGAATTTTGGGATAACGTTTGTCGTGGAAAGGCCCATATGCACCTGCTTAAATTACTGCTCTCGGTAGCGTACTCGTGTATGGGCCAGGGGGAAGAGGGGCGGGTTCGGTGGTTGGAGGCGCAAAACTCTGTAACATACGAGGGCGAGCTGACCAATGGGCGATGGTGGAATGCGGATCGGTTGGTTCTCGAATACGTGTGCTTCCTTGGCTTCGGTTGTTGCTCACGTTTTTTCAAAGAACCTCTTTATTTTTCATAAGGCTTACACACGAACGTAGCAGGAGTGACACCCTTCAGCCCTTGTATCGCGACTTTTACGGTCTCGAAATACGAAAATATATAGCTGTTGGGCGCGGATAAATTCCGACAGTTAGTTACGGCGGTTGTCGCGAATGATAAGCAGCCAGCCTCGCAGCATTGCTCACAAAATTCACTTCTTGAAGTATTTATTTTCAACAAATTTCGTCACGAATAAAGTCAATGGAAAAGTGAGAAAAAATGCCTCCTGCGGTAAAAAATTTCGTATAAAAATGACACGTGGGTTTTGGAAAATCTAGTGATCGATAATAACATTGATGATTACTCGATGACTCAATAATCACGAGACCAAAGACTAAACGAAAAGAAAGATGCAAAATAAAAATTGTTCTTGTCATTCGTCCTCGACTATCGAAAATTTACCGTAAAAAACTTGTAACCTCGCAGCAACTTTTGCTAATTACCAACTAAAAAAAATACTTTTCAGTCACGGCCAATTTGTCAGCCAATGTCACGTGAGGCCGGAGCCTGAATTAGAAGGTCCGAAAAAAGCGTTTTTCGGGAATTTTTTTAGGGGGGAAAAAAATAAGTCAGCCCGGTAAACGTTGAGGTATCTTTTCATGTATATTTGAAATGTATAAAAAAAAATTGTTCAATATGAAACAATAAACGACTGCAGATTTATCAGCCTATTTCATATGCGTCTTGCCACGGCAGTCCCCAATCAGCGGAAAAGATGCAGCTCGTAATTCTTGACTCAAACGAAAAAACCAATAAAATGGTCAATTTTCATATATTTTTCTTCTGGGTTAACTACGAAAAACCTGAAAAATCGTGAAATAATAACTTTTCTTAGGGTTGAAAAAAAATATGTTAAAAAACACTTCAACGTGCTATACAAATTATTTAAAGAGACTTTTTAACGACTTTTTTAGTTCACTTAGAAGAGATTTTCATACTGAAGAAAATAAACTTTGGTTTATTTCAATAAGTTGTTTAGTTTGTTTGCTATCACGCCCGCCAGTTTGGAAAAATCGTGAAAACGAAAACGAGAAAAAGCGCTTCAAAATTTTCAATAGGAGGAAATATATAGAAGGAAGCTTTGGGCCTTGTGTTTTCGAAAATATTTACAATTGGCCTCTGCAACTTTGTAAATATGTTCTTGGATAGTTTATCTATCGATTTAAGCAATAAAAAAAACGATTTTTCGGACCGTCTAATCCAGGCTCCGGCCTTAAGCGAGGGCACTGGGACCTGCCGAAAAAGCTTGTTTTTCCGAATTCTTTTTGTCCACTAGATTATTTATTTGGTATTTGGAAAAAAGGTATGTTATTAAGCATACAATGAACTTATTTCGTGTAAATTTTTATTTTCAAAAATTACAAAGTCACAACGTTAATAAATTTAAAAATTAAAAAGTTTTACAATCAATGTAAATGTAGTTCTCGTGGTATGACGGCATTTTTTACAAAAAAAATTTAAAAATGGCGGGTTAAAAAAGGTGTAATTTTGGCGAATTTTCAACTTATATTCGAAGGCTTGAAAAATTATATATTTTAAAACAAAAAAGAAACCCTACGTACAACGATAGCTACTGCAATTACGAAAATGTTAATTTTTCCAAATAAAAAATCGGACCATTATAGCTAGAGTTATGATTCCTGCCAAGTCGAGAAAGGTCCTTTCGAAAAAAAAAACGCGATTGAAAGTTTTAGTATACATAAATCTTTGCGCTACCTGCTCCCACCAAATCGTCTGTAACTTGGTCAATTTTCAATATTTTGCCTCCATTTTTTTCCACATATTCTTCAATATGTATACTTGGAGAAACTACGAAAAAAATCGATTTTTCCCCAGTCAGAGTGATGTCTTTCCTCAAACTTCTCTGACCCGTTTGATAAATATAAAAAATCTATAAATAAATATAAAAATAAATACAACAAATAAAAAATATATATAAGAAGATAAATATGAACATTTTTGTTTACTTTTTTTTTATCGGGCAAGCTTCGTCCTGAAAAGCCTGAGGTTGTGTGATAAGAAGCCTGTTTTGCCGTTTAATCTCTCCGAGGGTTATTTTCGTCCTGTGATGCAACGAGATCGGTGCTTCGGGATATGTCCTTTTTTTTTCTTTACGTCCTCTTAAACTGGACGACTGCTGGTTTTACTGTAGATTGCAACAGGAAAAGTAAGGGTCGTGAATACGAGAGAGAGAGGAGTAGCGGGGGCGAAAACACGACGCTGGTGTTTGCATACATTTATTATTATTATGTGGAAGCATACGTATGTATGTTCGGTTGGCTGCGTAAGTGTACCTGAATGCAAAGTGTAGAACGTCTTCAGCATCGTGTCGAGTCCACATGTGTGTATGGACCAGGATGCTGCGTCCTTCGAAGGTCGAATCTCGATCCTCCATCCCACTCATGTACATCGTGGAGCGGCTAATAAATTCTTCCCACACTAAAGTTCTCGCCCTCCACAACTTGCACTGCAATATCCTACAAGCATGCGACATTTTTTCGAAGGATTAACATCAAGTCCCTCACCCTGGTTACTTACGTTTCTTTGTATTTTTGTTGGCAAGCTATTTTCGTACTTCCTGCTAAATTGAATGTGAGAAGCTGTGTTTACATTCGATTATTTTGCGTTGTCTGTGACACATAGAGATGCCCGCCGAATTCGCACTGTCATCCGAGGGCGTCTCGCCTCGAGAGAATCTCAACTCTTCAAGGAGTCAAGGTTATCGAGGCAGTGGACGCGTGCGATTGCTCGTTGGAGCTGGCGTGCAGACGGGAATCCTTCACCCATCTCGTCCACTCCGGAACACCCCATCAGGTCGCCGTTGACGTCGGTGTCTGCATGGGCTTTTGTGGCAAAGGTGAGACACTTGTTCATTGGAGACCCCCACAGTCGTGTCTACGGTTAAGGTAGTACCTCCACAGAAGAGTTGAATTAAGAAATGGTTGAAATTTGACATATATACATTATCCAAACATCTGTGCAATTTGAATAAGTTTGACCACCCCAAACCTGAGACATTTACACTTAAAGTTGGCTTGGTTTACACGCAACAAATGCGTTATGATTGGCAAACAGAGCATCATTAATTTTACCGTCAAAACTAAAATTAAGAAATTGATAAAAAACGAGGATAAGCTAGAGTAAGATATCACGAAAAATGTGAAAAAAAATGATAATGATTCACCATCTAGTTTCCAAGATATAACCATGAAAAGCCCTCACAATTTTGGTGCAAAGCCTGGCAAAGCCTGGCAAAGCCTGAAAAAAAAACAATTGGGGCAAAGTCTGGACAGTCCCAGCAAAAAGTTTACTGGCAATGGTAGATCAAAAACACAATATAAAATATATTTTACGGCAATAAATGATATCGATCGGATTATCTACTAGTATCGAGTCAATATTGCGCAGTTTTTAATTTTATTTATTACTATTTAAACCAATTATCAATCTTTTAAACATGAACATGGTATGTAAACTTTTGGTTGAGATTTTCGCAGAGGAACTACCTTAAGGCGTTAGGCCACAGTAACGGGTATAAAATCATGGGCGAATTTAACATTTTTTTCGTATGAAAAAGTGATTCACTCATAAAATTAATTACACGTCTATTTAGTATGAATATCAAGCTGTCAGAAAAAATATATTTTTTTTTTCGATTTACAAAATGGCCGACTACTAATATTTTATTTTGTTATCTTTTTTGGGCGCTCCGCGGCGTGACATTTAGCATTCACAATTTTTGACCTAGAAAAAAAAATTATCGTCAATCTACATTAGAATACCTAGAGAAGTACGTACGGAATTTAAAAAATATTGTTTTATTCAAAAGTTGTAGGTATTTGCATTGAGTTGTAGGTATTTAAATGAATTTTCAGTGAAAAATTTCGTATAAAACTGCTCATAAAATGAAAAGTTTTCGATTAAGGGGAGATATACACCTAGGATCCGGAGAAAAGGTCATTTTCGTGAATTTTTTCAAGGAAAACTATTTGAAATTTCGGATTGGGGTTTCAATTATCTAAAAGTATATACATTCAAAAATATGTTCAATTTTCTTTATTTTAATATATCAAAAATATACAAGGACATTGTATGATCCTTGGAGTGTCGTAAAAAAATCTGCGTATACGGTACCCACTGGCGCTTCTTCAAAAATCATCTGAAAAAAAAACCAAAAAGATTATTAAATTAGATACTATAATCTAGTACTTGTCATAGCCGATTTTGAAAATATCGATTTATGACAAAATGGCGGACGTTTGAACATAAATAGTGATTTTTGGGCCAAAAATTAGTTATTATTTTGCCTATAAAACAAAAACTAAGTAACGGAACAAAAAATCCTATGACAAGTACTAGATAATGGTGTATAGAATAACCACAAAAAACCTCAAGGCAATCGGTTCATTGGTTTTCGAGAAATTTTGGGTACCGATTTGAAAAACGTGGTTTTGAGAAAAACGCGTTTGAAAATTTGGGAATGAATAAATCATGAAATTTGTCAACTTACATGGAATCATCGATACCAGGCCCATAGTGTAGGTCTTCTACGGTCGACGGAATGTTCATAGCTTCTAAATCGATTTCTTCGACTATCTAGGTGTATATCTCCCCTTAATCAAAAAATTCCGTACGTACTTCTCTGCGAAATGCAATTAGGAACATAACTTTTAAATTTGAAGAAAATCGAGTGAAAATTGTTGAAGTTTTTTATCACGCCAATGGGAAAAAAGCTGTTTTGTGAAAAACGGGTTTAAAGTTTTAGGTACGCTATGACCGTGCCAGAGGTGGGCTTACGTTATACGTTCAAAGTCGGTGAAAAAAAATGTTCTTGCTGTAAATCGAATAGTAACTTACTCTTATCATGATATAGCACCGTTTCGGCGAAAAGAATCGATTTTTTGAAAATTCTACTGTGGCTTTACCCCTTAATCTTTTCCAATCGCTCAGTCGAGGGCACGGGGAAACTGCGGAAAACCTCCAGATTTCTCCGAGTCTCTAGAAATGAGGAAATTTGCATTGACTCTCCTTTTTTTCTCAGGTGTATTAACCCTAGCATGCCACACTTATTTTTTCGGGGCATACTTGCCACACTTGGGTTTGTGGGACCCCATTCAGATTTCCAATCATAACTCCGAGACAAATAGTCGTATTTCGATGGATTTTTTTTTAAATCGATAGCCAATTAGTGGAAAAAACTGTCTATGCATTGACCGTATCGTCAAAGTTAAGAACTTCTGAGATATACTAGTTTGAAAAAGATGTTCTCTTGAGAAAAGCGAAAAAAAAATATTTTACGTTTTTTCCGGGTTTCTTCGACCCCAGTGGGACATGCGAGGGTTTAGAGGGATTTAGGCGAGGAAAAAAATGATGATTTTCATGATTTTTTTTAAGGAAGAATTTCTTCGCCATTTTTGACACTTGGGGCATGTTTTTTTACTACTTTTGGCTGTAACACGGTATTTTTTATTTTTCATTAGTCAATAAGAAAGGTTTTTTGTTTTGTTTTTATAAAGGTAGTTTATTTCGTTGTTTTATCGTTATATCTTTATAAGTAATAAACATCCTTATCTAACCTACTCACTAATATATGGCTGTTTCGTTTGTCGTCTTGTGACGCGTCTTACCAAATTGCTTTCTTCATAAGAAATATTTATTTTCGATTATTAGTTGATTTTTTTGGTGCTTTGTCGTTACTTATCTTTTTTTGTGTTTAATGCTATGGTAAAACAAAATTGTTTATGAAAAACCATTGCTTCTGTAGTTTGCCCACGGGTTGCGGCGGAGGTTGTCAGACGGCGTGACACGTAGCGTCGGCGAAATTAATCCGAAAAAAAACGAACGAATATTTTTCTTTTATTATCACTCATACGCAGAATATGAACCAAGAAAAAGTAAAAAATGTTGAAAATCGATTAAATGGTACGCTTCGAAACAAGAAGATTGAATTTTTCGAAAAAGTGGCTACATTTTGCAATAAAGAAATACTTTTTTCAATTTTCAAAAACATGGAGGGTCATGTTTTACGCAATGGGGTTAGAAATATTTATATCAAATTTCATCAGAATCGGTCGATTCGTTTTTTAGTTATACGTCACGCCAGTTTTGAAAATGCAGATTAGAAAAACGTGCCATACTTTCGCCATTTTTAAAAATTATTAAATAAAAAATATGATTAAACAACCAAAAATAGTGATAAAACATACACTAAGTTTGAAAAATGGTGAAGTAATCTTCCCTTAAAAAAAAAATTCATGAAAATCAGGAAATGGTGTCCTCGCTTGAAAGTATCTCGGGTAAGGATCCGAAAACGCCCAACCTCCGATCGAGCTGAAATTTTGCACACACCTCCCTTTTAATATTCTTAGACAACCCCTAAAGTGGATCATCTGAAAAAAAAATGCGGATGGATTTAGTCAAATATAAGTATAAACTAGTCTTTAATCGAAGGATTTTAAAAAATATTCATTTTTCACAAAATGGCGGACTGTCAAAGTTAATGGTTCGATTTTAACAAAAAAAAACGATCGTTTTTTGGCTATAAAAAGGCCATTTTTTTAGAAAAAAAAATCGAACGATTAAAGACTACATTTTTATGTATTAAACAAGCCTGCAAAATTTCAAGAAGATCGGTTCATTAGTGTTCGAGTAATCTTGGTCACCGACTTCAGAAATGCCATTTTGAGAAAAACGCGTTTAAGGTTTCAATTTCAGCTTACACGAAGAAAATATTTTTTTTTGTAAACTTACATAGAGTCATCTATTCCGGGCCCATACAGAAGACATATTCTCAGATACTTATACTTCAAAAAAATGCAATTAAAAAAAATCGATTTTTTCAAAATCACAAGTGGGGGTAAGCCCTTAAAAAAAAATTCAAAATTCAATATCCCGAAAACTGTTGCTGGTCGCCAAAAATGTCTTTAGGGATTGTCTTAAAATATTAAAAGGAAGGTTGTGCAAAAGGCCATAGCCGGCTAAGTAGGGGTGAGCGGCCCCCTCGCGCATTCGTTCCAAATTATGGTCAAAAGTTGCGTCTGATGGGTTACAAACTCACGTCAAATTTCAACCATGTAGCTGCACTAGTAACAAAGATAAAAATACAACTAGTATTTTTGGAGAAGATTTTTTTTCTCAGGATCTACTAGACCGATTTTCATGAAAAAAATATATGTTGTAAATATATTCAAGGCGATTCACAGAAAAAATTAAGAACCCAATCCCACGAATGGAACTAACCAAAAAAAATCATTTTAGTTTTCGTGATTTTTTTTCGGTCACTCGCTCACGAGATACAATTACCAGTTTTTTTTTATTAGACAATCGGACCTATTTCTACAACATATCATTTTTCCAAGTCGGTCGAAGAGGTGGAGCATAGTTAAAAAAAATTAAAATACAATTTTTTGCACATTTTATCTAAATTTTATTAAGATTTCTTACAATATAATTATACTTTCAATCAATTTTTGGTGCTGTTTCATTTACGTTAGTAGCCGACGAAGATTTTCACTGTCTCCCTTAATCATCGTCGCTATCATCATTGATGATGGCAGTTGTATTCTTTTTTGCGAACAATTTACTCAAAACCGCAGCTGGTCGTAAAATCTTGGACAAATATCTTCCATGTGCCAGGTAATATATGATTGCAGCTACATGAGAACAGCAACCGACAGTCCTTCTCCCATTGGCGCATTCACAATAATGTCTTGTGATTCCTTTTGTGCCAATACTGTGAGGGGTATATTCAATGAAGCAGCGATAAACCTTCCTGGATATGTGGCGATACTGAACTTGAAGCTTCAAAACGTTTGATTTATCTTTGACGAATTGTATATTTACATATTTTATTCTTATGTATATATGGAAATAAGTAAGGATTTATTAAACGAAGTAAAACTTAGAATTTGGAAAAAAATGAATTCAAGATGCTTTTGAAATATGCGGCACACGTCCGTTAGCAGTGTCTTTGATCTATATATATATATATATATATATATATATATATATATATATATATATATATATATATATATATATATATGACTTGGATGTTTTCGACCGCAGCGCCGGCACAAGAGGTACCGATTTAGTGTCCACTTCTAAAGCACGCTCTGTCCACTCCTTACTCTAGTCTCCATGGTTTGAATATTTGTAGATTTGTGACGTGAACCGCTTGGTAACAATACAAGGAAACTCTGCTGTGCTCGATAATAACTGAACGGAAATTTTTTTGTAGTTGTCATGACATCCAAAACAAAAAGAATGTGCAAAAACAGTGTATTTTTTTTAACTATGCTCCACCTCTTCGTTCGACTTGGAAAAATTATATGTTGTAGAAAGAGGTCCGATTGTCTAATAGAAAAATACTGGTAATTGTATCTCGTGAGAAAGTGACCGAAAAAAAATCACGAAAACTAAAATAATTTTTTTCGGTTAGTTCCGTTCGTGGGATTGGGTTCTTGATTTTTTCTGTGAATCGCCTTGAATATATTTACAACATATATTTTTTTCATGAAAATCGGTCCAGTAGATCCTGAGAAAAAAAATCTTCTCCAAAAATACTAGTGGTATTTTTACCTTTGTTCCTAGTGCAGCTACATGGTTGAAATTTGGCATGAGTTTGTAACCCATCAGACGCAACTTTTGGCCAAAATTTGGAACGAATGTGCGAGGGGGCCGCTCACCCCTACTTAGCCGGCTATGGCCTTTCAGCTCGATCGGAGGTTAAAGTTAAAAAAAAAACTTAAAAATTCAATATCTCAAAAACTATTGCAAATCGTCAAAAATCCCTTCAGAGGTTGTCTTAAAATATTAAAAGAAAGCTTTGTGCAAAATTTCAGCTCGATCGGAGGTTGGGGGTTTTCGGAACTTTATCCGGTATCTCCCACCTTAATTTTAATACCAAGACGAAAGATAAAATATAATCGACATCGAATATATGAACTTTCTCGTCACCCACTTTAAGATGTAACTAATTCATATTTTCAACCGAAGATCTCGGCTGCAAACCACTGAGGAATCGAACAGTCAGCGTTTCCGGATCCAACGGTAAAGCAACATCAATTATCTACACTTACCTACATCTTTTTGTTTTGTTTTTTAATCGTTGATAAAAGTTTCAATTTTCTTTCCTTTTTTTCGTTATAGAGTTTTGCTTACTCATGATAAAGTCTCTTGTTCTTCTCTCACGTAAATTTGCGGCGATCGTACAAGACTGTAGAAAAATCGTATTTTCGATTGACATCATCTCATTGGCTCTCTTCTGTATCGAAAGGTGACGAAGTTTACCAGGTAATCGAAAAATGCGGCTGCGCCGGAAATTGCCGCAGGATGGATCACACAGAGAGCGTGTTGGATTTCAGCGAAATCGAGATCAAAGACGGGACGAACACGACCGACGTAAAGCCGATAATCAGGGTGCGTTTTTAGATGAATACTACTCCAGTAAAAATTTCGGAAATAAGCACTTTTTCTATGTTAATACGCAAAATTGATCCACGGGTAATTGGATAACGCTAATGACGATAATAATTTTGCAATCAACCCCCGAGAAAATGTTGAAAAATGTTTCGAAATGTTTAAAAACCGTTTAATTCGGAACCAAATTATTTTATCGAAAAATATGTCAAACAAAAGTTGTTTAGGATAAAAAAGTACGTAAAAAAGTGTTAAACGTCCGTCTTCGTATATTCAAAAATGAGGGAGAAAAAGACGAATGAAAATTTGTTTGCAAGACAAAATCGCTTTGCCGCCGAAGCACCACTGGGAGTGTAATGGAGGCGCATGTAGCCATAGCCATATAGTGCGTCTCTTTCTGACAGTGATTCTCAACCAGTAATTTTGGCAATGTTCAGTGGTCATTTTTGAATACTCATACAATAAATAAAAATAAAAAAGATCGCGAGAAAGTTAGATTAACTCTTACTAAAGCAATGTGTAATAAAAAACCCGAGATATTTGCGAATTTGATATTTTTGAAACTTCGAGGCTATCGCCCCCCCCCCCCAATAGAATGGTTTTTCGTGTTTTTCTCCCTTATTTTTGAAGATACGAAGATGAACGTTCAATACTTTTTTACGTACTTTCATGTCCCAAACAACTTTTGTTTGACATATTTTTCGATAAAATTATTGTTTTCCAGATTAAATGGTTTTTAAACATTTTATAACATTTTTTAACATTTTCTCGCAGGTTGATTGCAAAATCATTATCGCCATTCGATTCAGCGACATCCAATTACCCTTAGACCAATTTTCCGTATTTATATCTAAAAAGTGCTTACTTTCATACTTATTGCCTGGACTGTACCGTTTCGTTGAGAATGAATGTCACTGGATAAGAATTCACTTTGAGCATGATGAAAAAAAATTATTTCCGATTGATATTGTTCGATCAAGGATGTCCCACATTGAGACCTCGAAATACCTCGGAAACGATTTTTTTTAAACGCCGAATCTCGACGAAAGTTAGCTTTTTCTCAAGTAGAATATAATTTGGCCATAAAAATGCGGAGCAAAGAAAAAATGGGGTTGATGTTCAAATCACTTGAGGGGTGCTATAGTTCCGCGCCATACCGCCATTTGTAAATATTTATTTTTACAAAAATACCATGTAACAGACAAAAGTAGTAATGAAACATACCCCAAGTCTAAAAAATGGTATGAAAAAATATTCTTCAATGCGGTAGACACAATGGTTTGTGCAGAGAACTGTTTCAAAAACGTCTTTGATGTTTTGACATGTGACGTTTGACGTTTTGACGCGTGATCATCCGAAATAAACCAATCAAACGTCATTTAGTTTTTGCATCAAATTATCTAGAGCTTGGACTAAGGATTTAATAAAATATTAATTTATGACAAAATGCTCGCAGTCCAAGGGGAAAGTATTGGATTTCGGTGAAAAAAGCTCCATTTTCGATTATAAAAAAAACCATGCATCGAAAGAAAAATCCTTTCGTTTACCACCGCTTTCTGATATGTAAAAGAAGCTTATAAAATTTGAAATTAATGGGTGCAGTGATTCTTAAAATATCGTGGCCACCGATTTTGAAAAAGTCATCTTGAAAAAAAAAACGCCTTTGAAGTTCGCCAGTGCGCGGAACCTACCTACAAACGCCCATAACGCTCTCAATTTTGAACCGTTCGACTTGCAATTTTAAGACAATATTTTTGAAACGTTATCTTTCCGAAGAATCCATCGAAAAACAAGAATGGACATTTTCAAAAATTTCAACTCGCTGTAAGCCCTCAAGACGGCTATGGACGCAACGGAAAGGGTCCAATTGGGAAGGGTAACACGTAAAAACCCGCAAGGGTATGCGTTGGAAGTAGAGGAATAATATACACAAGCATTCTGGCCTCACAAGTCGGATTCTCAAATTAATTTCGAACGCAGGAAATAAACGTGGGCCAATGCGTTGGATCGTGTCCTGGCAACGAGACCGAAACTTGTCTTTTGCGAGACAAAAAGGAGCCGAGTAGATGTTTGGCTGGATTATACTCGAAACAACACTCGTGTACACCGGCCAGCTTCAAAGTTCACGAGTACAGGTGAGACATTTAACTCACCCCGAATATATGTTTATATATTCAGGGTGAGTTGTATATATATTATCTTATATATATATATATATATATATATATATATATATATATATGTATGTATATATATATATATATATATATATATATATATATATATATATATGTATGTATATATATATATATATATATATATATATATATATATATATATACATATATATATATATATATATACACTACCGGTCAAAAGTTTTCAGACACTTAAGGTAATTTCAAAACTTTCGATCACTGGATAATTGGCAAATAACGTGAAAATAATACAATTCATTTAAGGCGGGAGCCTGAATTAGAAGGTCCAAAAAAGCCTCTTTTCGGGTATTATTTTCGAAGTGACAAAAACAAGTTTACTCAGTAAACATTGAGGTATCTTTTCATTTATATTTGAAATGTATTTAAAAGGTTTTTCAACATGACACAATAAATGGCTGCAAAATTTTCAATTGTCAAATACTTTTCTTCTGGGTGAGTTAAGAAAAGTCGTCAAATTGTAACTTTTCGCAGGTTTGAAAAAAAATGTAAAAAAAACACTTCTACGTGCTATAAAAACTACTTAAAAATACCTTTTCAACAACTTTTTCAATTCACTCAGAAGAAATTTTCATACTGAAGAAAACAAACTTTGGTTGGATTCAATAGGTCGTTTAGTTTTTTTTGCTATCACGCCCGCCAATTTGGAAAAATCGCGAAAATGAAAAACTGAAAAAAAACGCGCTTCAAAGTTTTCAATAGGAGGAAATATCAAATGTCAATCGCTTCTCTGCTTTTGTCCTTGTATCTTCGAAAATATTTACAATTGGCCTCTGTAAGTTTGTAAATATATTCTTGGATAGTTCATTTATCAATTTAAGCAATAAAAAAAAACGATTTTTCAGACCTTCTAATTCAGGCTCCAGCCTTCATTTATTATTCTACGAAGATACTATATAGCCCTATATAATGAACTATATTGTTCTAGTATAATTATTCAAGTATCCAAAGTGATCGAATGTTTTGCAATTATCTGAAGTGTCCAAAAACTGTTGATCGGTAGTGTATATGCATATATATATATATATATATATATATATATATATATATATATATATATATATATATATATATATATATATATATATACACACACAAAATATGTAAGATGTGCCTCACACTAAATTTTTCGTATAATTGTATTTCAGAACGCGACGAGGATCGAGACGAGAAATAATTCAGATCGCCGAGTGTGCTTGCGTCTAGAATAAATTTTCACGACATCGATGCAGTGTGCCAGACAGACGGATACGAGACGCACGTGCCATTGGAATATTAAGTGGCACACTTCAGCAATTTTCCGCAACGAGAGAAAATTCAACGAGTCGTGCAAATTCTCCAATTTAGTTACATTGATAATGGAAGTAAATTGATGATTCTCTCGGTTGTTCACCGGTACCTCAATCACTTCAATGTATTACTACGCTCAAATAAATCTTTTCCAACTTTAGTGTTGTTGTCTTTTTTTCAATAAATTGACATTTCTCATGGTTACATTAATTTTTCTATTCCTTACCTGCAGGATCCTCGAACCCTTTGCAAAAAACTTTTTTTTCATAGCAAATCAAACATTGCCAAATTTAAGGTGTATAATTGAAAAAAAGCATGTTCAATGTATCGTAAATACAATAATGTATTTATACAACATTATTGTAAAATCAATATGTTGATTTTAATAAACATTTACTAATTAGTCAAAAAGTTCGGACACGAATGACATTTTCATCGCGGCAATGTCACTTAAGAACGTTAATAATTGGGCTACGAAATAAAAATCTATCTAGTGATTACAATTTGATATTGATCGATATTGGTACAGATCTGATTTTTCAACATAACGTTGTGTCTCTACATAACGATAAATGCCGCCCATACAAAGAGCGATACCCTCAATGAAAATTAGCAACTGAAATGCAGAATGAAAATTTGCCAATTGATTACGGTGGAATTGGTACAGATTTAATTTTGTCTCTACATAACGATAAATACCGATTCATAGAAAGTTCACGGATAGCTGAAAGGAGAGCGGCGTTCCATCGCGTACATTCCGCAAATCCTGGATTGAGTTTCCTTATTATTTCAATTATGTTACGAGCTCGTCAGTAATGGCGTGTGCAGCGTACCCGAATGTATGCTCAATCAAGTATAATACCTTACTCGAAAAATGGATCGTGAACACGTACGCATATATATACAGGGTGTCCCATTTTAATCTTACACCTGAATTTTCTCGAAAAATATTGCTCGGACGAACTATTGTGTGGAACAAAACTTCTAGGGATTGAAGGGGGACGTTTGAAAAAAATTTATTTGAGGAGCCAAAATTCAAAATGGCGGCGTTACAAAGGCTGACATGTTTTTTTCAAACGGAAACATAACTTTTTTTATTGCCAAAAAATTTGTGAGTTGAAAACTAAAAACTTTTGTTGAACAAATTTTTTGATAAAGTTCATAGTTTTCAAGTGAGAACATCATTTTCAATTATTTCAGATGTATCCAGGATTTGTGTGTGTGTGTGTGTGTGTGTGTGTGTGTGTGTGTGTGTGTGTGTGTGTGTGTGTGTGTGTGTGTGTGTGTGTGTGTGTGTGTGTGTGTGTGTGTGTGTGTGCATGTGCGTGCGTGTGGAACACTCACAAGGATTAGGTATCTGCGGTTCGTAACTACCGTAGTATTTTTTTACTCCAAACCCTCCTTGTAAGTGTATTGTGAACCCTTTCTAGAGATGTTCAAATATCCCTCCATTCATGTTTAAACATGCCCGAACTCTTCTCGCGATTACGTTTTTTAATATCAAGATCTGAAAGGTAAGCGAAATTGAAGAAAACATGATTGGTACTACTGACATAGTCTGACTTTGTCTGATTTTGGTTTTTTTGTGTTTTTTGTTTTCAAATTTGGACGATATTTCATGAGAAAATTTTGGAGGAAAATCGATGAAAAATAGTTTTTTTCCATTTTAATAGCGTTTATGCCATTTTCAGGCCCAAAAACGTGTTTCTTTAAATCCTTGACGGACTTTGATCACGATGGGTAGAAAAACACACACACACACACACACACACACACACACACACACACACACACACACACACACACACACACACATAAATCCTGGATACATCTGAAATAATTGAAAATGATGTTCTCACTTGAAAACTATGAACTTTATCAAAAAATTTTTTCAACAAAAGTTTTTAGTTTTCAGCTGATAAATTTTTTGGCAATAAAAAAAAGTTATGTTTCCGTTTGAAAAAAACATGTCAGCCTTTGTAACGCCGCCATTTTGAATTTTGGCTCCTCAAATAAATTTTTTTCAAACGTCCCCCTTTAATCTCTAGAAGTTTTGTTCCACACAATATTTCGTCCGAGCAATATTTTTCGAGAAAATTCAGGTGTAAGATTAAAATGGGAAACCCTGTGTGTGTGTGTGTGTGTGTGTGTGTGTGTGTGTGTGTGTGTATATATATAGGGTGTCAAATTGGTGGAAATTTTTTTTTTTTTCGGGGGAGGTGCTGACGCATAGTGAAGGTCACCTCCACTTTTTAAAATGGAATGGTACTTTTCTTTAAAAAAAGGTGGAGGTGACCTTCACTGTGCGTCAGCGCTTCCACCGTAATAAAAAAAAATGGTCGCATTTGATGGCCCCCTTCACACCGTACAACGTTTGTCTGGAACATTTTTTCGTGACGTCGATAATTACCGAGTTATTTCGGGTGGCAGAGACAAGAGGGACACCCTGTATACACACATATATATGAATAAATCTGTGACAGGGTCCATTTGAAGAAGAGAAGAGGGAGACGAAAATGAACGAGATAACAAGATCATTGGGAGCAATTGTGGAGAATTCATTATGGTGATTCTTGTTAGGGGTCGGAAACTGCAAAGTGCCCAATCGAGCGACGAATTACATCCATACATTTCCCATGAGCCGAACGTCGTGATAGTGTTCTCATCGCCAAATTACTCCAGCTATTCGCTCTCTGCGAATTGATTTCAAGCAAATCTTGATATTTCGTTGAATGAAAAACGACAAAAATAAAACCTTTCGAAGTAAAAAAAGTGGAGGCACATTGCCAATAGAACGGCCAAATAGTTGAGTAAAAGAGACGAAAACCCAGCACTTTTTAGCGTAGAATATGAATTTTTGACTGAAAGGGGATGGTTGCATGCTGAAAGTAACCCCAATAAAATGTTGCCCCTTGACTGCTCCAACCCTAAGAAATAGGGGTTGAAAACTTAAAAATCGCCGTATCTCGATAATTAATAACCCGATGAAAAAATGTTTCAAACAAAAGTTGTTTGGAATAATAAAATACGTATAAAGTTATCCAACGTCCAATCCCCTATCATTGAAAATAGCGCATCAACCCCGCTCGCACGCGCATTAACCCCGAATTTTCGAATCGATTTTGTGCCGCTATTTTCAAAGATAGGAGGTTGGACGTCGGATAACTTTGTGCGAATTTTATTGTTCCAAACAACTTTTGTTCGAAACATTTTTTCATCGGGCTATTCATTATCGAGATACAGCGATTTTTAAGTTTTCGACCCGTATTTCTTGGGGTTGGGGCGAGTTGAGGGTCAACGTTTTATTGGGGTTACTCTCAGTATGCAACCATCTACCTTCAGTCAAAAATTCGTATTCTACGCTAAAAAGTGCTGGGTTCTCGTCTCTTTTACTGGACTAATATCGGAGGCTGCATCGATGGCACATTTTCTGGAAAATTATAGTCACGCGTCGAGGGAAATGTCCATTGGTATTTTTACCTCGACAAAAAGATTGATTCACCGCGTATCTATGTGTTTCGCGATATATACTGGATGTTTGTATATGTAAGTTTCGAATTCGCGTGCCCTCGCTTTGACGAAACGGCCCGCGGAAAATGTCCGGTATGCAAACAGAAAGAACGCGAGAGTAAGATACCCAAGACTTGAGACAGGAGTGGCGTCCGGTTATTCGCGTTTGCGTGGGCGAGGACCGTAAATACCACAAGATATTGCGGACGTTCTATATATATACAACGCGTAATTCGTCATCAACCCCCGTGCGTGCGTAAAATCAAATATCCACCACCATTTAAGATCAGATTGTACGAATTATGGAAAACTATCCCGCAACGACACAAATGTGAATTAATTTTTCGCAGAAGAAAAGTGTACGAGGTTTTTATCGCCTTGTGATTTTGGAACTGCGATTAGAGGGGGAAATAGATACCTTTGGGCGAGAAAAAAATTGCTGATTTTCATGATTTTTTTTTCAAGGAAAGATTTCTTCGCTGTTTTTTAGACTTGGGGTGTGTTTTATTACTACTTTTGGCGTTTACATGGTATTTAAAAAAATTATTAATCTTTAATAATCGCGGAGGTATGGCACGGTCTTCTAAACGCGTTGCGGCGGATGCTGGCAGACGGCGTGACACGTAGCGACCGCGGGATTAATCCGGAAAAAAACCAACGAAGATTTTTCTTTCATTAAGACTCACACGCAGAATATGAACCAAGAAAAAGTGGGAAATGTTGAAAATCGATGAAATGGTAGGCTTTGAAACAAAAAGATTGAATTTTTAAAAAAAAAAATGGCTACAATTTGCAATAAAAGAAGACTTTTATTTTATTTCCGAAAACATTTAGGTTCATGTTTTAGGTAATGAGGTTAGACAAATTTATACCAAATTTCATCAGGATCGGTCGATTCGTTTTTTAGCTATACGTCACGCCAATTGTGAAAATGGAGTTTAAAAGACCGCGCCATACCACCACCATTTTTAAATATTGATAAAAAGGAATACCATGTAACAGCCAAAAATAGCAATAAAACACACCCTAAGTCTCAAAAATGGCGAAGAAATCTTTCTTTAGAAAAAAAAATGAAAATGAACATCAGCAAATTTTTTTCCCGCCCAAAGGCCCTTAATCTCACTGTTTTTTAATATGAAATCTTGATCCACATGGTTTTTGATCTTCGAGAAAGATGTTTGTGTCATCGTGAAATATCGTTGCTTTCAGCGTTATTTATATATTTCTTTCATTTTAATTGTATTTTCGTCCGTTCATCCCTCTGGCAATTCAAATGTAAATGTAAAATTGTTACTGAAGAAAAACGTGTTTTTTTTTTAACGCGAGACACCTGTCTTGTTGCCGGAAAAAAAGGAATATTCGTAATTTTTTCGGGTAAAACGTTTGCAGGTTTTGAATTTTTAAAACAATTTCAAGACTGTGAATATTAGTTTATTTTTCAATTTTTGTATTGAAAAATATTTATGAACGTGATAGATGCAATAGTTTGTGCGGATCGCTGCTCGAAAAACGTCCCTCGCGGTGACCACTGCTGCTCGGAAACAATTCATCCGAAATAAAACAAATCAAACGCATTCACTTTTTGTGTAAAATTATTTAATGTTTGGAGGAAGAAATTAATAAAATATTGATTTCTGAAAACGTGCCAGCAATCCAAAGTGAAAGTATCAATTTTCAGCGAAAAAGGAGCTCTATTTTCATTGATAAAAAAATCTATGCATCGAAAAAATGCCTTTTTTCAAGTACTGCTTCTTGCTATGTACAAGAACCTTGTAAAATTTAAAGTTTATCAATGCGGTTATTTTGAAAAATTCATTTAGTGAAAACCGCGTTTGATGTTAGCCGGTTCGCGGAGCCTAAATAAAAACGCCAATAACTCTCTAAATTTTTTAACGGAACGACTTAAAATTTTCGGGGAATATTTTTATGATCCACCAAACACCAAAAATCGATATTTTCAAAAATTCACCCAGGTGCAAGTCCTCAAACGATTTGTGGTGCTTTTTGTACCAATGGATATTACGAACGACCATTGAAAGATGTTATCGTTTTAAAAAATGTTTCAAATTTACAATAACTTATTCCCTTGCATCAAATCCTTAAGGGGGGCAATCCCTTTAGATGCCCGAAAATGACTCGTTTTCATGAATTTTTTTAAAGGCGATCAAGTAATCACATCATTTCAAAATTTTGACATTATCTTATTACAACATTCGAGTGTCAAAATTTTCTTATTCTTTTATAAACAAAACAAAACGGCATTTTTGAAAAGACGCCTAAAGGAATACCTCATAACGCCGCCATTTTGTTCTGTTTAAGAAAGAATTTTCTTTCCAACCCTTTAAAGTTGTAATAAGATAATGTCAAAATGTTAAAATGATGCGATTATTTTATCACCTTTCAAAAAATTCATGAAAAATGTCTCATTTCCGGACGTCTAAACGGATTTCCCCCTTAAACTTTTCATTCTCGAAAGTACATTTTCAAAGTCGGTGAGCAAAATAACTCAAAAACTACTGCATCGATATTTGTGAAATTCTTAGCACTTTTTCCAAATATCAAAATATCAAAATATCGAAGGGATTTCCCCCCTTAATTTTATCGTCCAACGTAACTTATTCCTTTCTGCCCTATTTTTAAATGCCCCAAAACGTGCCCTATTTTTGGGGCGGTTTTCCATTGGAATAAACTTTGAATATCCTAAACTTTGAATATCCTTAAGGGGTTACCCCCACTTGCGATTTTGAAAAAATTGATTTATTTTATTGCATTTTTTTGAAGTACAAGTATCCGGGCCCATACTTCTGTATGGGCCCGGAATAGATGACTCTATGTAAGTTTACAAAAAAAATATTTTCTTCGTGTAAACTGAAATTGAAACTTTAAACGCGTTTTTCTCAAAATGGCATTTCTGAAGTCGGTGACCAAGATTACTCGAACACTAATGAACCGATCTTCTTGAAATTTTGCAGGCTTATTTAATACATAAAAATGTAGTCTTTAATCGTTCGATTTTTTTTTTCGAAAAAAAAATGGCCGTTTTATAGCCAAAAAACGGCCGTTTTTTTTCGTTAAAATCGAACCATTAACTTTGACTGTCCGCCATTTTGTGAAAAATGAATATTTTTTAAAATCCTTCGATTAAAGACTAGTTTGTACTTATATTTGACTAAATCCATCCGCATTTTTTTTTCAGATGATCCACTTCGCCGCAATGTTGGTCACCGCAAACCGTGTATATAAAAACATTATTTCATTGACGGCCATTTGCCACTAAACAATGCAATATTTTTCAATAAAAAAATTACTGAAAGTTCTTCAAGATGTGTTCTTTGAGATGGTATATTGATCGATTAAAAAAGTTTTGTAGTTTTCTTGAAAAAAATTCATGAAAAAGGCCTTTTTTGCGCTACAAGTGGGGGTAACGCCTTAAGGGGGATGTGAGTGGATAAAAATCGATGAAATCAAAGGATATGTAATACAAATTGGGAATCGTAAAACATTTGGGAATAAATGGTCGACAAGCGATCAGCCGATTCAATGAGATCGTCGTCTTCTTTTCGCCGTTTTCTTCGCATCGTGATCGTTGTCGCCGTCAATATCGCGGGGAAGAAACGCGGGGGAGGCAACGCGTCTTGGCATAGCATAAAGGTGACTCTCCGCGACGAAGCCCTCCCATATGCCACTTAGCGTCAATACAGCGCGTCCGGATCCTCCAAAACTTTCATCCCCGTCTTATCAATTGTTTATCATCGTCACGACAATTGAATTTAATCGTACCATCGGGTCTCCAGTGATTTTTTTATCCAGACACTACACTCGCCAACTTTCCGGACTGCCTCCAAAAAATATTGTTTTTTTTTCCATAAAAAGAAAATGGAAAAAAAATCGTAGTGAGCGATTTGATTTTTGTGCTTCGAGAATATTTTTTTCCCTCGTGTGTATCCGAAAGGAAGTGGTATAAAAGCGGGAAAAAAATATATTTTTTGAGACAGAGAACAAACAAGTTGAGGGAGTTAAAAATGAGAGCGAAAAAAGTGAATTTCTTCGTATCAATCATCAGCGCCATCGTGGTAATATTGTTACGTCCGATACCGATTTATCATCACGGGGTCGATGCCTATCCGTCGGAATTATTGGAGATCGATCGCGAAACGGACTCGAGTTACGCACCTCCTTGGCGCATCGTAGACGTCCTGGACAAGGAAGCCGAAAATGATGTCGTACGATTCGAGGAGGGTCTCGAAGATTTGCAAAAGGTCCGTCAACCTCCGCACGAAGTTTAGCCAACGTGACGATTTACAGTGTTCCTGCGTTGCGACATTTTGACGACTGCTTCAGTCTCTTCAAAATTGTCAAAAAATAAAAATAAACGTAGTCATCGCTTAAAATCACGTTGAATCACATTTGCAGATTTTTGGCATCCGCGGGCATGCGGAAAACAAATCGGACGGTCGTAAAAAAATACCGCCGCAATTTATGATGGAATTGTACAACACGATCGCCGATTCGAGCGGTGTCACACGTGGGAAAAATCCGTACAACGCTAAAGTCGTGCGAAGTTTCATCGAAAGAGGTAACCGTAGAAAAAAAACGGCCATTTTCGAATTTACAAATATGCAGATGCCCATTGATGAAGTATCAGCGAAAACTCAGCGTAAGGCAAAATCCTCATTAGAAGATCCGAAAAGGCATTTTTTTTCGGGAATTTTTTTGGAAGGGAAACAAACAAGTGAGCCCAGTAAACATTAAGGTATTTTTTCATGCATATTTGAAATGTATAAAAAAAAATTTGCAACATGAAATAATGAATGACTGCAGATTTATCAGCCTTTTCCATGTGCGTCTTGCCACTACAGTCCCCAATCGGCGGGAAAGATGCAGCTCGTAATTCTTGACTGAAACAAAAAAAAAACAAAATTTTAAATTGTGATATATTTTTCTTTTGGGTGAATTAAGAAAAAACTGAAAAAATCGTGAAATTATAACTTTTCGCATGTTTGAAAAAAATTTGTTTAAAAAAAACACGTTAACGTGCTATAAAAATAATTTAAGGCGTTACCCCCACTTGTAGCGCAAAAAAAGGCCTTTTTCATGAATTTTTTTAAAGAAAACTACAAAACTTTTTTAATCGATCAATATACCATCTTAAAGAACACATCTTGAAGAACTTTCAGTAATTTTTTTATTGAAAAATATTGCATTGTTTAGTGGCAAATGGCCGTCAATGAAATAATGTTTTTATATACACGGTTTGCGGTGACCAACATTGCGGCGAAGTGGATCATCTGAAAAAAAAAATGCGGATGGATTTAGTCAAATATAAGTATAAACTAGTCTTTAATCGAAGGATTTTAAAAAATATTCATTTTTCACAAAATGGCGGACAGTCAAAGTTAATGGTTCGATTTTAACGAAAAAAAAACGGCCGTTTTTTGGCTGTAAAACGGCCATTTTTTTCGAAAAAAATCGAACGATTAAAGACTACATTTTTATGTATTAAATAAGCCTGCAAATTTTCAAGAAGATCGGTTCATTAGTGTTCGAGTAATCTTGGTCACCGACATCAGAAATGCCATTTTGAGAAAAACGCGTTTAAAGTTCCAATTTCAGTTTACACGAAGCAAATATTTTTTTTGTAAACTTACATAGATTCATATATTCCGGGCTTAAAAAAAACTGCACTTCAAATTGAACTTCAAAAAAATGCAATAAAAAAAAATCGATTTTTTCAAAATCGCAAGTGGGGTAACCCCTTAAAAAGACTTTCTCAACGACTTTTTTAATTCACTTAGAATAGATTTTCATACTGAAGAAATTAAGCTTTGGTTTGATCCAATAGGTCGTTTAGTTTCTTTCCTATCACGTCCTCCAATTTGAAAAAATCGTGAAAATGAAAACTGAAGAAAACGCGCTTTAAAGTTTTCAATAAGAGGAAATATCAATCGCTTCTCTGCTTTTGGCCTTGTATCTTCGAAAATATTTACAATTGGCCTTGGTAACTTTGTAAATATATTCTTGGATAGTTTATCTATCGATTTAAGCAAAAAAAACGATTTTCTGGACTTTCCAATTCAGGCTCCCGCCTTAAGGAAATCAAACATTTTTGGAGCTGAAAACTATGAACAGCCGCTTAAAATCACTTAGTACTCAGCTTAAAATTATTGATGATTTAAATTCTTACAAATGGAAGACAAATTAGCCACGCAGAATTACTTAAAGCCCAAAAGAGGGCGAAGACTGTGAATTATTTCAACTTGGAAGCAAACTTTTGACACTTCAGGCAGTAGTCTGGTCTAGAGCGAGATTTTTTACGTCATTTTTGGGTTGGAATTACTTCTAAACCGTTGAAGTTGTCTTGATGAAATTTTACAGATGTATTTATTGTTCGTTTGAGAATGTATCTACATTTAAAGAAAAATTATTTTAAATATTTTCATGTAGTTTTTTATTTTTTTACAACATGGTCCGCCGAAAACCGCCTCAATCGGCGCCTACTCTGGGTCATGTTGTATGCATCTGAAAAAAATTATATATATATATTCTTAATCTGTATGAGTATTCTGAGCACTGGTAGCAGAATTAGTACTCAAAAAAATTTTGTTAGAAAATGGCGGCCTGTTAAACTTTGATTAAAGATTTTTCATACATTTTCGGGTATTCGACGAGTTATAAAATGTGGGCAAAATTATTGTTCGACTCAATTCTGCTACCAGTCCTCAGAAAGAGGCTACCGAAGGTATGTGCAAAATTTGAGCTCGATCGGTCAATTAGTTATCGAGATATCGTGGGCGCCGATTTGGAAAACATAGTTCCGAGAAAAATAAAAACTACATGAAAAGATTTAAAATAATGTTTTTCTTTAATGTAGATACATTCTCAAAGGAACAATAAATACATGTAAAATTTCATCGAGACAACTTCAACGGCTTAAAAGTTATTCCAACCCAAAAATGACGTCGAAAATCTCGCTCTAGACCATACTGCCTTAAGAGCAATCAGAGTCACAAAAAAGGCAAAAGACACACGAAAACGCTCGGAACATTTAATTCAATATATCTTTTCACTTAAATCAAACTTTAATCTTAAATCTCTGAGTTCCCAACGCATGAAACACGAATATTCGTTCGGCTTTCAAAATGAACGATGGCTACTCCAAACTAGTCAGAACTTCAAAGAAATCATATATAGTGGATGAAAAAAAGTATTTGCACAGCCTCGCTTCTCTGAGCTAACTCCACGAAAAAAAAATCCTTCGCACAGTATTTTATTCGATGGATTATTTCCAATATAAACACTGGATGCTAATATGAATGTATTTTTAAATTATATTAAATTAATTGTCCGTCAATTTAATTAATATGCTACTAACTATTGATACTAATTCTATTTTTGATTCATTAATATATTAATGGGGTCCTCTAGTTTCTCGGCTGTTTTTTTACGGCTTTTTCAATAATTTTTTACGGGCAAAGCATCGAAATAATCAATCTCATTGTTTTTGCATAATCTTTATTAACATTTAAATAAGCTTTACAAATTTTTTGAAGTCAAAATATATAATAGAATAAACGTTATAGTGGCCGACAGGAAGACATCAAGTAAAAGAGGTGCTTGACGGTGACCAAGATTGCGGCTGTTCTGCTTATCTGAAATCAAAAAACCAAATGGCATTTTAATCTTCATATTTAAGACTAGCGTTTGAACTAGAGTGAATTCTAAATTACAAAAATTGACTTTTTTATACACTTTTGAAAATTACATTCTATTTTTTACTCATTTTTTCTTAAGTTTTTCGCTCGTACAAAAAAAACTATCGAAGCAATCATGATAATCCTAGTTCAATCGCTGGCTTATAACATATTAATGATGCTGTATAAATTTAAACAAGATCGGTGCAGTAGTTTCTGAAATATCGTGGTCACCGTTTCGAAAAATGGTGTTTCGAGAAAAACGCGTTTGAAAGTTCGCGCATGTGATTTATACTTGTGAACCACTTCGAATATCGAAAAATCCTTTGGTACACATTTTCTACACATGTTTGTAGATGTGATTTATGAAAAAAAAATCGATTTTTTCGACCCGAGAAACTAGAGGACCCCGTTAACAACTATTAATATCAATCATATTTTTAATTAATACAAATATTTTTATCAAAAATTCCTATCAAAGATATTGGAGGGTGATGTGTGCAAATACTTTTTTTAGCCACTGCATTACAGATTTACTCGAGAAAACTTACAGACAAATAGATCTATTATAGAGGGTCGAGAGTTTCCCCGATCACGTGCATACGTCCAATTGAAGCTTCAATAAACGTAGATGTGTCCAATAAAAGTTGAACTTCGAATTATCTATGAATTCCACTAGATTGTATTCAAGGAAAGACAGGTTCAAGTCTCGACATTGCAGCACCGCTCTCTCGAATAATCATGAACTGCATTGGAACATAGCAATGATAGCAACAATTAAGATAGACGATACATTGATTGTAACTTGATTCGCCACATTGATAATTTTCTATCAAATGTGGCAAATTGCTTAAGGCGAGATATACATTTACAACGATCAAAAATCGATTTCTTTTTTTTTCTTTAATAGAACTATATATGTAGAATATTTTCCCAAAGTTTAAAAGCGAAATTCGAAAAACTTCAAACGGTACAGCCCGTCAACGCTGTGCCTCACCGCTCGGATTCGGAGCGGGAATTTCGGATATGGTGAAAAAAATAAAATAACATATTTACTCAACACAAATTTTATCTGAATCAAACGAGCGAAATTCAATTTTTCTTGTGTACTCGAATCAGAAATATTCATGATATAAATTGAAACGCTTTTTTGTTCGCTGCAAAAAATGCATTCAAACTATATAATTTGTTCGCGATAATTTTTTAGATATTTTCAATAATATATTGTTCTCGGCTAACAATATATCTTTTGAATGAAAAAAAAACTTTTAATTTTATCATGTCATTAAAGTCAACAGCATTTTGTTTGGACTAATAATTCCGATTATTTACACTAACAATTTAACAATTGAATCAACGAAATTTCATTCAATAACACCAACGATATTATATCAATGGTTTTTTTTCAGTGTAAATGTATATCCCTCCTTAAATGAAAAAAATTCTAGTAAATGGTAGAAGTTTTTTTAACTAAAAAGTCGAACTTTTATGGGGCACGATTACGTCTCAACCATTAGGACGTTTCAACATTAATCTGACGGTGAATCAAATTAAAATTTGATTGTACAGACACTCTGTTCTCGCACCTGTACCTGTTCAATATATCCGGACTGGAGATAAACGAGTCGGTACTCGAGGCCGAGTTGCATCTCTATCGTAAGCGCACGTCCGTCAAAGTAATTCATCCGACGATACTCACGTCACCTTACTATCTGGTATTTACAATTTCTCCTAAATCTTTTTCATACCGTTATTATGGCAATTCGAATCTATGGAATTCAATCGGATCTTTATCGTCATATGGAATATTCTTTTTTAGATAAGAGTCTATCAAGTTCTGGAGGGTAAGAGCATCGCCGAGCCCGATCTACACAAACTGCTCAATGTTCATTACGTCGGAGCTCACGCTTCCGGTTGGCAGGTGAATTGTGAACTCGTAGACAAATAGCTCTAATTGATATGCTGGGCCCTTTAGGCGTTAGCATTTCTGTTGCTCACGTGACTTTTGGGAATTTGGGATAAATGTGACTTTTTTGAAATTTTTGGTAATTATGTACTTTAGTGACTTTTCCAAAAAATGAGCCTAAATTTTTAGTTGGTATTTTCTCATTATGTGTGTTATAAATAATGATATTCAGACGGGGGAAGCTGAAATCCACCCTCCCATCAATAGTTATGGGGTTTTGAAGTTCGCGGAAACACGTGATAAAATAGGGCGTGACTTTTCCAAAAATGAGTGTAAATTTTTTTCGGCTATTTTCTCATTAAGGGGCCAGTCTACTTTGGAGCCACGAAAAAGGCTATTTTCGCGATTTTTTTTGAAGATTTTATAAAAGATGTGAACATAAAACTTGTTGCGCTTGATAAATCAAGTCTTGAAATACATTTTTTAAAAGTTTAATTCATTTTTATTCTTTTCTAAGTACAAAAACTATAGTTTAAGGCGTTACCCTCACTTGTAGCGCAAAAAAGGCCTTTTTCATGATTTTTTAAAAGAAAACTACAAATCTTTTTTAATCGATCAATATACCATCTTAAAGAACACATCTTGAAGAACTTTCAGTAATTTTTTTATTGAAAAATATTACATTGTTTAGTGGCAAATGGCCGTCAATGAAATAATGTTTTTATATACACGGTTTGCGGTGACCAACATTGCGGCGAAGTGGATCATCTGAAAAAAAAAAATGCGGATGGATTTAGTCAAATATAAGTATAAACTAGTCTTTAATCGAAGGATTTTAAAAAATATTCATTTTTCACAAAATGGCGGACAGTCAAAGTTAATGGTTCAATTTTAACGAAAAAAAACGGCCGTTTTTTGGCTATAAAACGGCCATTTTTTTTCGAAAAAAAAATCGAACGATTAAAGACTACATTTTTATGTATTAAATAAGCCTGCAAAATTTCAAGAAGATCGGTTCATTAGTGTTCGAGTAATCTTGGTCACCGACTTCAGAAATGCCATTTTGAGAAAAACGCGTTTAAAGTTTCAATTTCACTTTACACGAAGTGTAAAGTTTCAGTTTATCTCAGTCAATTTTGTTCGGATAGACTTGAAATTTTCAGGACATTCTCAGATACTTATACTTAAAAAAAATGCAATAAAAAAAAATCGATTTTTTCAAAATCGCAAGTGGGGGTAACCCCTTAACGTAACGCCTCAAAAATAGGTGGGCTAGGTAGCTCCATCATAACTCGGCAACGGCTTGTCTGTAACAAAAAAATCAAAGTCCATTAGATTCAGTATGACACCAGCTACGAAATGACCCTCGGATATAAAGCTTTATCAAAAAATAAAAAAATGGCAGATGAAAAACGAAGAAAGTAAAAAAACGCGTTTTTTTCGCAGTTTTCCGCAAAAAAAGAGTAAACATCAAAATTTTAAAACCATCGAGGGTCATCTTGTTGCGAATCATGTTTACAATATGTGGTTCAAATTTCAAAAGAATCGGTTTATTAGTTTCGGAGATACGATGGAGCTAGATTTTGAAAACGTTGTTTCGAGAAAAACGCGTTTGAAGTTTATACTATGAAAAACTCTTACCTAAACTCAATCGGCAATTCCTGCAGCGTACAAAATCCCTTCTGGTTGCTCATCATCGTCGATTTCTTCAGGTCTTGCTTGCTTTCGATTTTTTGAAATTTTCAAAGTGGACTGGCCCCTTAGTTGGGTTAAATATCTGACTTAATGTCATCATTTATAACGCAAGTAATGAGAAAATAGTAAAAAAAAATTAAGTCATTTTTTGGAAAAGCCACTGAAATAAATAATTACCGATTTTTTTTTAGAATACTAAAAAAGTAATCAAAATGAGGTTTGGAGGGTTAATTCTAAATGTGTTAACGCATACGAAAGAAAAAATTGTACGAAAGAAAAATACAAAATGGCTGATCAGCTACACTTAGATTTTGGATCAGCAACGAGAACAACAAAAACCTCATTTACATTAGTTTTACTAAAAAAAGTACATACGATTATTAAAATATATGACTTTTTAGCAATATGGCATCGTTGTGAATACTTTTTTTCGCTAAAAATCTATCGTAATTGGTTCATAGAAACGCGAATTTCTGACGAATCGTATAAATCGTGCGTGAAAAAATTGACCGGTTTTTTCGCTTCTGGGGGGGTGATACCTTTAGGCGAGTAAAATTGGCTGTTTTTCATGATTTTTTTTAGGAAAGATTTCTTCACTTTTTTGAGACTTAGGGTATGTTTTGTGACTATTTTCGGCTGTTGCATATTATTTTTTTATTTTGTTAATCTTTAATCCTAGGTTGTCACACTTCGGTAGAATAACATAGTGATCACACTGGGTTAAATTTACCCGGCCAAGTTCCAAATGGTTGCTGTCTGAAAACTATGAGTCCGATCGGGATTGAAAAAATACTAGAAAATACTTTGAACGTTCTAGAACATGTGTGCAAAGTCGGTATGTCAAAATTCAAAGGACAACATGTTTTAAAAAATTCGTGCACACGTCAATTTGTCAAAGTATACACCTTTTCACTAAAAAAATCATAACTTTTTGAATTTTCGATCACTTCAAGTAAAATTGGAATAGGATACTCGTCAGACATGGTACTTCTAGGGGAAAAAATAGTGGCATAGTGGCACTTCAAACCCTCGCCTCCTGGAGGGCCGACCTTTAATCGAAACTAGGATCCATAGTCAGACGGCGTGACACGTAACGTTAACGGGATTAATCTGAAAAATCACCAATGAAAATTTTTCTTTCATTAACACCCATACGCAGAATATGAACCAAGAAAAAGTGAGAGATGTTGAAAATTGATGAACTGGTACACTTTGGAACAAAAAGATTGAATTTTCCGAAAAAAATGGCTACATGGTGCAATGAAAAATTACTTTTAAAAAATTTTCAAAAACATTTAGGTTCATATTTTAGACAATACGGTTAGAAAGATGTCCACCAAATTTAATCAAAATCGCTCGATCAGTTTTTTAGTTATGCGTCACGCCAGTATCGTGAATGCAGGTTAGAAGACCGTGCCATAAACCCGCCATTTTTTAAGATTAATCATTTTTAAAAATACCATGTAACAGCCAAAACTAGTAATAAAAGATGCCCTAAGTCTCCAAAACGGTGCAGAAATCTTTACTTAAAAAAAAATGAAAAGCAGAAAATTTTTCCCTCGCCTAAAGTTATCTCCCCCCTCAAGCCAAAAAACGGAGTCAATTTTTCTTTCCACTCACAATCACTTGCAACGCTTCAACATCACAACTTCTTTCGATTATCTTCATTACACTCTTCATATGTAGCGTCTCACGGATGCTTCTGTAATTTAAGAGGTCTTCTCACTTTGGACGTTAAAAAAGGCTATTTTCATGAATTTTTTGATAGGTTTACATTATAGATATTCATATAAAAGTTGTTGCACTTAATAAATACACTTTCGAAATACATTTTAAAAAAATTGTATGTATTTATGTAACCTAAACAAACTTTAAACGCGTTTTTTTCGAAACAACGTTTTTCGACGGTTGATAAGTCGTTCGACGTTGATCAAATCCAATAAGTTGATAAAATCTTCGAAACTACTGAACGGATCCTTCTGAAATTTTAACCACATATTCTTTACAACTATAGCTATAGCGCATATCACGGATTTTCTTAAATTTTGATATTTACTATGTTTTTACCAAAAACGGTGAAAAACACGTTTTTTTCGGAAAATGTCCGCCATTTTGTTATTTTTGCATGTATAAAAAATCGTATGATATGCGCTATAGCCATTAACATACTGAATCTAAAACCGTTTGATTTTTTCGTTTCGGATGATCCATCTCCGAGATTTCATCAACAGCGCAGACGAACTTTTTTAGCACATTTTTTTAACTACCATTTTCGTGGATAAATAGTAACCTAAATGAATAAATCAATATTTTTTTATGTATTTCGAAAGTGTATTTATTAAGGCGTTACCCCCACTTGTAGCGCAAAAAAGGCCTTTTTCATGAATTTTTTTAAAGAAAACTACAAAACATTTTTAATCGATCAATATACCATCTTAAAGAACACATCTTGAAGAACTTTCAGTAATTCTTTTATTGAAAAATATTACATTGTTTGGTGGCAAATAGCCGTCAATGAAATAATGTTTTTATATACACGGTTTGCGGTGACCAACATTGCGGCGAAGTGGATCATCTGAAAAAAAAATGCGGATGGATTTAGTCAAATATAAGTATAAACTAGTCTTTAATCGAAGGATTTTAAAAAATATTCATTTTTCACAAAATGGCGGACAGTCAAAGTTAATGGTTCGATTTTAACGAAAAAGCGGCCGTTTTTTGGCTATAAAACGGCCATTTTTTTTTCGAAAAAAAGTCGAACGATTAAAGACTACATTTTTATGTATTAAATAAGCCTGCAAAATTTCAAGAAGATCGGTTCATTAGTGTTCGAGTAATCTTGGTCACCGACTTCAGAAATGCCATTTTGAGAAAAACGCGTTCAAAGTTTCAATTTCAGTTTACACGAAGAAAACATTTTTTTTTGTAAACTTACATAGAGTCATCTATTCCGGGCCCACACTTCTGTATGGGCCCGGATACTTATACTTCAAAAAAATGCAATAAAAAAAATCGATTTTTTCAAAATCGCAAGTGGGGGTAGCCCCTTACGTGTAACAACTTTTACATCAATATCTATAATATAAACCTATCAAAACAATTAATAAAAATAGCCTTTTTAGCGTCTAAAGTGAGAAGACCCTTTAATGCTCTTTCGAAAAACAATACGATACGATTGCGCCTGAACGAACCAATTTCCCAATAACATTTGTTTTTTCGTAAAAACAAAGGTGTTCAACGTAAGGCAGGCTGTTCTCGCCTGGGTCTCAGGTGTTCCGAATCTGGGTCTTTTGGTGACGGCCTCGAACCTCTTCGAGGACGACGTGACCGTTGAATTTTCCCGTCGTAGCGAGTATCACAGCAGCAAGCAGCCGATCCTCGTGTTGTTCAACGACGACGGCAAGGGACCTCCGTTGAAGCCGCAAAAGGCCGATTCCCGTTATTACACCTACGGCAACAACGATGACATCGGCATGCCCGCCGACGCCACTGACGACGTCCGTACCCGAAGATCTCCAGACTCCACCGCGAGTCCACCAGCACCGTCCAATCATTCCAAAACGGATCTCCACAAAGAACACAGCTACGGCACGCAACTGGGCAACGCGAACTTGCCGAACGGCCAAGTGGACACTTTCCGTCGGGACAAGAGAATCGACGACAATGCCGAAGAGACCGAGGCCAGTGGAGAACAAACGGACAACGTTGAAGCAGCGCCTTCCTTCGATTCGTCGAGTCTCGAAAGCCCCGAGGGAGCCTCCAGGGAAGAAAAATCGCAAGACTTCATCAGGGAAAGACGCGACGCGAGGAAAATCGGATCTGGCAAATTCGTCGCCGAGAATCGAATCGGCACGCGGCTTTCCTCGATGGATATTTACGAGAGAGCGATGTTCCGCGAGCGGAGGTTGAAAAAAAATGGCAAGAAATACGGGCGTAAGCAGGAAACGGATGATCCTCAGGTACGTGAGAAACGCTCGTCTACGGTCACGGAGAACGAGGATGAAGAAAAATCGAAAAGTTACGCGAGCACGAGGAGAAACACAACCGAATGCGCGAGACACGAGCTTTACGTTGACTTCAAGGAGATTGGCTTATCTTCAGCCATAATAGCTCCGAAAGGCTATTCGGCTTATCACTGTCAAGGGATGTGCAATTCACCCTTGAGCCAGGATCAGCAGCCGACGAATCACGCGACCGTGCAGGGTCTCGTTCACAAAATGGGCATCCTCGACGATGTTCACATGCCCTGTTGCGTACCCACCAAACTCCTCAGGACTTCTATACTCTTCTTCGACGACAACGAGAACGTCGTCCTCAAAGTCTACGAGGACATGGTCGCCGATCGTTGCGGCTGCCGTTGAACGAAACTCTCCAAATGGTATGGTCAAATAGGACTTTAAGGATGTATGGCAGCTACTGCAGAGTCGTTACAGAACTGATTATGCAATTTGCAAAAATCGCATTTAAAGACTAAATAAAATAATTGTAATATTCATTAAAGCTAAAAAGGAGATTTACCACAGCTCAAAGTAAAACATGCGGTACAGAAAGAAGAATTTTCAATTTTTAACTGCAAATTTAGTTGTTGATTTGATGTATGTTTTCCCTGACGTTGTCGTGGTTACGACATACGAGCTAAAGAAATACGAAAACGGTCCCATTTAACTCGCAATATCTCGCAAAATATATGGGCACATGTCGATTTTTTATTTTTACCGTATCATGCATATTACAGCGATACCGCACAAAAGTTTTTTTTACAAAAGAGTACTCCGGAAATACCTTTTTTGCCAATGTAAAGGGAATTTTGGACGTACAGTCCTATGTTCCCCGTGTTAAATGACCCAACTTTGAATTCGTTTATTTCAGCATTCACGTGGGCAAATTTTGTTTTTTTTTTTTAATCTCAAAAAGTTCTCGATATTTTCCTTTACAATATCAGTGAGTTTCAATTCGAACAGTAGTAAATGACTTAGTTGCCATACATCCTTAAAAAAGGCCTCGTGAAAATTTTGGGTAGAACATTTTTATTTTATTTTGTAGGGCGGTCTGCCATGAGTGTACGACTCAGTTTCCGGGACGTTGAGGGTGGTAGAACGGCCGCCATGTGGAAATTAAGGGTGTGATTGGTTTTTTTTTATTTATCTCCCTAACTGTGAGGCTGGCAAAAAATCTGTAGAGAGCTTTTTTGTAGTTGATACAGTTATCCATAACTTTTTCTTATAACTTTTTGCGCTGATGTCAATAATAAAAAAGTTATAAACGACGAAAGATGAAAAATTGGAGGATCGAAAACTTCGAGGCGAGATTATTATTTAATTTGAAATCTGATAATACAAATGCTTCTTACCTTTTTTATAGAGCACTTTGTTGTGAACAATTTAAATTGAACGATTTTTCAGCGTTGCGAAGAGAGGCAGTGGAAGGTGAGTAGGATACGTCGGTATTAAAAAAATTGTTAATAGTTTTATTTCGAGCAGTAGTTTCTTTTTTTTATATTGTTAAGTTTGTCAGTGATTATTTCGAAATTATCAGTCATCATCACGCTCAAATCTCAAATCGTTTTGAAAGGCCGGGTTTTTTAAATTTATCTCCACAACCGTGAGGCTGACAAAAATATTGTAGCGAGCTTTTTTGTAGTTGATACAATTCTCCATAACTTTTGTCAATAACTTTTTGCGCTAATATTAATCCTCTTATTTTTCATCTTTTTTTGTTTATAACTTTTTAAATATTAATATTAACGCAAAAAGTTATTGATTAAAGTTATGGAGAATCGTAGCAACTACAAAAAAGCTCCATACGACATTTTTTTCGGCCTCACGGTTATAGAGATAAATTTAAAAATCCCGGCCCTTCAAAACGAATGATTTTTGAGAGGAATGATGATTGATAATTTCGAAATAATCATTGAAAAACTCAATATAATAAAAAAGAAACTACTGCTCGAAATAAAATTAAAACACTTTTTTAATACCGACATAACCTACTCACCTTCCACTACCTCCCTTCACAACGCTGGAAAAACAATAAAAACAAACCGAGTTAAAAAATAGGTTAAATGATTTATAACGAAATGTTCTTTAAAAAAATAAGAAGCATTTTTATTGTCAGATTTCAAATTAATTATTAATCTTGCCTCAAAGTTTTTTTATCCCCTAATGTTTCATCTTTTTAAATTTATAACTTTCTTATTATTGACATTGGCGAGAAAAGTTATTAAAAAAAGTTATGGATAATTGTATCAACTACAAAAAAGCTCTCCACAACATTTTTGCCAGCCTCACGGTTACGGAGATGAATTTAAAAAACTAAGCACACCCTTAATTTCAAGATGGCGGCCCTTCTACCACCCTTAACGACCCGGAAAATGAGTTTCACACTCATGGCTACCCCACGAAATGAAAAAAAAGCGTTCCACCAAAAATTCTCAGCAAAATCACCATTTGACCGTACTAAAACGAATCGTCAAACTTCATTTTTTTCTTCTCGGTATAAATATCCCAATTGGTGTCCAATTCTGTTGGTAGATGGAATGAGGCGGGACTCGATAAACGATTACTATTTCGTTGTACATATATACAGAGTGTTAGGAACGTCGATGCAAAGCCTTAAGGGGGCGATAAGTCACTTTATTAAGAGCACACCTAACCTAGATTACCTTGGTCCAAAGTCTAAGGTTTTCGAGTTATCATGGTAAGTATGATTTTTGGAAAATTTCCCAAAATTAGGTACAAACTCGCTCACCTCTTACGTTAATGCTATTTTTTAATAGCATTAAGGCGTTACCCCCACTTGTAGCGGAAAAAAGGCCTTTTTCGTGAATTTTTTTAAAGAGAACTACAAAACTTTTTTAATCGATCAATATACCATCTCAAAGAACACATCTTGAAGAACTTTCAGTAATTTTTTTATTGAAAAATATTACATTGTTTAGTGGCAAATGGCCGTCAATGAAATAATGTTTTTATATACACGGTTTGCGGTGACCAACATTGCGGCGAAGTGGATCGTCTGAAAAAAAAATGCGGATGGATTTAGTCAAATATAAGTATAAACTAGTCTTTAATCGAAGGATTTTAAAAAATATTCATTTTTCACAAAATGGCGGACAGTCAAAGTTAATGGTTCGATTTTAACGAAAAAAAAACGGCCGTTTTTTGGCTATAAAACGGCCATTTTTTTTCGAAAAAAAAAACCAACGATTAAAGACTACATTTTTATGTATTAAATAAGCCTGCAAAATTTCAAGAAGATCGGTTCATTAGTGTTCGAGTAATCTTGGTCACCGACTTCAGAAATGCAATTTTGATAGAAACGCGTTTAAAGTTTCAATTTCAGTTTGCACGAAGAAAATATTTTTTTTTTTGTAAACTTACATAGAGTCATCTATTCCGGGCCCATACAGAAGACATATTCTCAGATACTTATACTTCAAAAAAATGCAAAAAAAATCGATTTTTTCAAAATCGCAAGTGGGGGTAACCCCTTAACATAAGACGTATTTTTATTTTTTGACAAGTTTTTTATTTTAGACACTTACCCCGATAACTCGAAATCCTTAGACTTTGGACTAAAGTAACCTTGGTTGGATATGTTCCTAACGAGGTGACCTATCACCCGCTTAAGGCTTTGCATCGACCTTCCTAACACCCTGTATAACGACATTCCTGGACCCGACGAAAGTCCGAAATTTGACATTTTCGGCTGTGGCAAAACTTGCGCATATTTGCGTGGATAGCAGAATGAAAAATAAATAAAAAAAAAACGACGAGGTGGACGAGCAGATGATAGCCCCCGATTGTACATAAACTTTTTAGTTGATATTATTGTTTTATTATGAATATTTATATGCGTTTAAGCGTGCGAGTTGGATAATTAAAGAAATACTATGTAAATGGCTGAAAGTGATTTTTTTCTTCGCGTTTCTCCGCAGTAAAACCCTCTTGGCGAGAAAATCTGTTTTCCCTGGCGAGACTTACGGACCGAGTCATTGGTATGCAATGAGAGTAATGCCCGTGGCTCTCGTAAACACGAGGATACAGCTCCGGAGACGTTAACAAAATGTGTGGCGCCACTTTGTTTGTAAAACGCAGCCGCGATGTGCATTTGGCCCACACGCCGCATAACGCCAATTTTTATTCGCATACGTGCCTTTAGTCGAACGTAAATACGACGAGCACTCGAAGACGGTATTCACCGTAGCTGCGAATTGATATTTTTATCCACGTTAGTGTCAATTGTCGAGTCGAAAAATGGGAGCTTTGTAACGAATTAAAAATTATTGACAATTTGAATGTTTTCTAATTTTGGAAAAATTAGTAATTGGTTATTTTATCCAGAATAGTCTTTTTTTTAACCTCAAAGGTAAATATTTACAAGCGGGGCTCCAGCTAGAAAAGGGGTTTGGAAATTTTGTACCGAGTCGGTGTATTTGAAGACACTTTGTTTAAAATATTTAAGTCGAGGGAAGACAATTTAAACCCTTATTTCGACTCAAAGAACTCAAACAACCCAAACAAACGTATTTCAAAAATCGAATATTTTCCGGAATTTTTTTTCCCCATTAAAATACCCTTCCCTCCTTCCTATCTTAAAAAAATATTTTCCTACTGCAGAATAGCCCCGAACACGTGAAAAAATTGTGAGCCGATTAGGGCTGGAGCCCCACTTGTAAATATTTTCCACCTTAAATGTTGAGGAAACTTTATGAAAGAAGATCTTATGCAGAATTTTCATACAAACCAATTCGAACAAGTGACTTTACTAGCCTGCTGTGTAAAAAAAATTTACTTAGAAATGGCATGCGAAAAGTCAAAAACAGGTGAATATTTTCAAAAAATAACGTAAACCCCAAAGTCTCGAATACCCAGGTAGGAATTAACGATGAAAATAGGGCTCGCCAAGCTCTGAAACAAGGCTCACATTTTTTAATTCAGGCTGAGCACCAGCCTGATTTCAGGCCTGGCTGAACCTCTGAATGATAACGCGGTTTCAGGCTTTTGCACACAGGCTTGACCAAAGGCTGGTAGAAAAGCCTATACTAAGCCTGAAACGACGAAACAACAAGGTTCAAAACGAGCCTTAATGAAGCCTTCACGAGCATTTATGACCAGGCTTATCCCAAACTCTTCTCGAGGCTATATGAGGCCTGTTTTTAGTTTTCTATATTCTACATTGGGGTAAATTTAATAAATTTGTAAAGAATTCATTTTATTTATTATATCTATTTATTATTCATTATTTGTTATAAAATATATATAAAAAATATTTCAAAATAATGCTTTATTTTATTTGTTGTTTATGGGACACGTAATACACAGAGTGTACGCAAACTCCAGAGAGTGAGTATATACGAAATCTGTGTGTGACGAGAAAAAAACTTTTTTGTGTACCTCGTAAATATCGATAAGAGAATATGTTTAAATGTTCCGAGCTGCCTCCTTCGCTTTCGTTTTTCGTGCCTTCGCACCCGACAAATTTATTGCTAAATTTTTTTTTCATAAAAGTACAGAAAAAATATTATTTCAAATTTATTTTATTTTATCACAACCTGAAACAAGCCTGCATCCAGCCTTGATTTTTTAGCCTTAAAATTCACCGGCTGAATAAAGCTTGAAATAACCCTGAGTTTAGGCTAAGCAGCCAGTCTTGGTTCCAGGCTGCTCCAAACGATGCAATGAAACCTGGCCCAGGTCTGTCTCACTCAAGCTCGGTGAAACAAGGCTCGCACAACTTTGTTTCCATCGTCAGCCTTTTGATTTCCTACCTAGGTACCTTGGGGCTTTTACTAAAGTGAAATTTAAGCATATCATAGGACATGATCTGACCTATCAACAGTTGCAGGATTATCCATTTGCAACAGGACACCTTGTATATTCAAGAATATATGAAAAAAATTTCAAGTTAAAATATTGAAAACTGACCAAGTTACAGATGATCTGGTGAGAGCAGGTAGTGCAACGATTTACGTACACTAAAACTTTCAATCGCGTTTTTCTCAAAACGACTTTCCTCGGCCTGACCGGAATCATAAATATAATAATTGTCCGATGTGATAAATGTGATAATTGTCCGATTTTCAATTTCAAAAAACCAAAATTTCCGTAATTGCACTAGCTATCGTTGTACGTAGCCGTTTTTTCTATTAATTTAGAATTTTTCAAGTTCCCGAATATAAGTAAAAATTTCGCCAAAATTACATTTTTTTTAACACCCATCATTTAGCCATTTTTTTTCTCGAAAAAACGGCTACGTACAACGAGAACTACATTTATATAGATTATAAAACATTTTTCTTCTTATTTTTCAGACCAACCATTATCACGTTATCGATCCGATCGTTGGACCACATTTTCTTATGCAGAGGTTTTATTATACCTCAATATCGTTGATAATTTTATATATATTTTTAACGAAACATTTATTGCTCATTTAAATAGCTCAAATACATTAAATGCCTCAATGTATTTTTAAATTATATTCAATAAATTATACATTTGATTAGTCAATATATCAACAACTATTGATATTATTTATATATTAAATTAATGAATTATGTATATATTATGAATATATATATATATATATATATATATATATATATATATATATATATACATTATATATATATATATTATATATGAATTATTTATATATTAAATTAATGAATAAATGAAGTACATCGGAAATTCACAGCAAAGATGTTAAATACGAACAGTGCAAATACTTTTTTACCATTCGAAGACACTGTTCACAGCGAATTCATATTTTTATAAACGTTCATGTCAATTGTTCCACTTTTTATCTTCTAGTTGAAAAACAAGCGCCCGTGGGTTCTTCGAAAGAAAGTCGTGTAATTCGTTATCGACAAAGGTGGCAATGTTATAATTTCATTCGCAATTCATCCTCCCCGCATCGTTCTGGTTTCTCGAGTCCCAACTTCGCGTCCTTCGCGTCTGAATCATTCCCGTGGCGCCAAAATGCACCGAGTGCTTGCGCACAGCGGGCGCCAACTGAGCGGACACCTAATCCGCGCCTCCTTCAACACGGCTGATTTTATAGTGTATACCTCATTTTATGTAGCGCATATTTCATTCGCGTGTGCCTCGTGGCATGTATTTTCGTACTGCGAGTTTAAATTTAGCTCCGGGACACGTTCCCCTGCATTCCACTCTTGTAAATGCACAACATTTATATACAGGGTGTCCCTCTTATCTCTGCCACCCGAAAAAACTCGATAATTATCGACGTCACAAAAAAATGTTCCAGACAAAAGTTGTACGATGTAAAGGGGCCCATCAAATGCGACCAATTTTTTTTCTTTCAGTGGAAGCCCTGACGCACTGTGAAGGTCACCTCCACTTTTTAAAATGGTATGGTACATTTTTTTCGAACCATCTTGTGGAGAACCTCAAGCTGCATAAAAAACATCAGGGGTCAAAGTCGTTCAAGGTCATTCAAGGTCACCTATTAAAATGAAATACAAATCTAATCTACCAAATATTTGGTAGTGATCCGAGATTTTTAGATTTGTATTTCATTTTAATAGGTGACCTTGATTGACCTTCAACGACTTTGACCCCCTGATGTTTTTTATGTAGCTTAAGGTACTCCACAAGATGGTTGCAAAACATAGTACCATTCCATTTTAAAAAGTGGAGGTGACCTTGACTGTGCGTCAGCGCCTCCACCAAAATAGAAAAAAATTGGTCGCATTTGATGGCCCCCTTCACACGGTACAATTTTTTTCTGGCACATTTTTTGTGACGTGGATAATTACCGAGTTATTTCGGGTGGCAGAGATAAGAGGGACACCCTGTATATATGTATATATACACACATATTAACGCACACACCAATAACAAGACATCTGGCTCCGCTGACTTCGTAAAAGTGAACGGTCTACCTAGGTAGGTCGAAAAATTGCATTTTCCAAAAATATTTTTATTCGATATGGTATCACCTTTTGGCTATATGCCCTGAAAATTTCATTTGAATATTCCTAAAATTGAATGAGCTACAGGTTTTAACAGACGGCCGGGCGAACGGTAGCAGTAACATGCTTCAAACGCGTTTTTCTCGAAACACTGTTTTCAAAGTCTGTGGACATGATATGTCGAAAACCACTCGATGGACGGTTTCCAAATTAACAGGAGATACGATGTGGCACATTTGAAGGTCGTTGACGATCTCACTTTTTCAAAATCGATCTTCATTTTCTAATAGTTACGTAAAAATGACGATTTTTGTCATAGATTTTGTACGCACGAATTTCGATTCGGCGCCACGTTGTTAAAAAAAATTATTAAAAAAATCGACAATCGTCAACGACTCGTATTTATTGTTAACTTGAATAACCCATTTGGTTTTTAGATTTTGGATGGACCGTGTAAGCTGGAGAGTGTCCACCGCCGATCGAAGCAAAAAAATTGTATCATCTGCCGGCGGCAATGTTTTGGTTGTTTTTCTATATTTTTTTATGATCTTTAAAAATGTTCTCAATATATGTTCTTTCATTTGAAAAATGCGTTTTTTCTTCACTAGGCGTTTCCCGGGGAAAAAATACGAAATTTGGCCATTTTTCGGGCCTCTGGGTATAGCCCCTTATTGGGTCTGCATAAACTCCGGACCCAAAAAATAGGTCGTTTCCCAATATTTAAATTTTGTGAGAATATTGGGATGACAAGGTCGAGATTTTACACACAATTTACTAATAGTCTTTGCGACACTTAATGATTTTTAAATTAAAAAGTATTAATAAACAATGAGGTTATTATTTAAACACCGTGCCGGTTCGCTGCAGGGCCAATCGATGCTTCTGGCAACTAGGGTGATTGAAAGGAATAACAAAAAATGTACTTCGAGTACAGCAGTAAAACTTTCGTGTAACCGAACACCTTTTTGGAATGTTCAAAATTACGAAAATTGCATGTTGTAGATGAAAAAGTTCGATTTTCGACTAATAAAAAACGACTTTGACAATTTGTTTTTAACGAATGGATAATCATATTTAAAAAAATCATCCGATGATACGATAGAAAACGTAATGAACTACGCTCTGTCCGAATTTGAAGTGAATCGGGCGAATAGATTTTGAGATACGACTTACACCGTTTCATAAAACCGTGTGAGTACATAAAATTCCATAAAAGGGTAAATCGCAGCGAGGCGGTTCGCCTTAGCACAGCGGGCGATCTGACCCTTTACAAAAATCGTCGTAACTCGGTCCATTTTTGGAATTTTTACAAAATCTTTGCTGCTTCTTGAATTTAAGACCCTAGGCTATAAAACTACGGAATAAAAAAATTGTATTTTCGAAATTTTAAGCTTGTGCAGTTAATGGAAGATTCAGCACGCACTTTATCACTTTCCCTTTAAGGGGGAATATACCTTTGTAAATCTTTCTTTGCATTTTTTTATTGGCGTAATAAGTCCCTTAACTATCCAAAAATCATATTCAAAACGTTTTATGAGGAGGAAAATTAAAGGCCGATTAAAGGTAAACACGAAATTTCCATGATTGTACAGTACTTAAAACTTTAAACGCGTTTTTCTTGAAACTATGTTTCTAGACACGGGCGTATGCGTAGCGCCTCGAGTTTTCAATCGATTGACTTGGAACTTTAAGGCGTTACCCCCACTTGTAGCGCAAAAAAAGGCCTTTTTCATGAATTTTTTTAAAGAAAACTATAAAACTTTTTTAATCTATCAATATACCATCTTAAAGAACACATCTTGAAGAACTTTCAGTAATTTTTTTATTGAAAAATATTACATTGTTTAGTGGCAAATGGCCGTCAATGAAATAATGTTTTTATATACACGGTTTGCGGTGACCAACATTGCGGCGAAGGGGATCATCTGAAAAAAAATGCGGATGGATTTAGTCAAATATAAGTATAAACTAGTCTTTAATCGAAGGATTTTAAAAAATATTCATTTTTCACAAAATGGCGGACAGTCAAAGTTAATGGTTCGATTGTAACGAAAAAAAAACGCCGTTTTTTGGCTATAAAACGGCCATTTTTTTTCGAAAAAAAAATCGAACGATTAAAGACTACATTTTTATGTATTAAATAAGCCTGCAAATTTTCAAGAAGATCGGTTCATTAGTGTTCGAGTAATCTTGGTCACCGACTTCAGAAATGCCATTTTGAGAAAAACGCGTTTAAAGTTTCAATTTCACAACGGATTCTTCTCTTTCAACGCTCATATCTCAGTCAATTTTGTTCGGATCGACTTGAAATTTTCAGGACATATTCTCAGATACTGATACTTCAAAAAAATGCAATAAAAAAAATCGATTTTTTCAAAATCGCAAGTGGGAGTAACCCCTTAACTGTAGCTTCTTCACAACATATTCTAGTCCAATACGTAGGATTGTTTCGATAAGTTGACATTTAAAAATGTTATAATCGATATTCGACCGACTTTTTTTACGAAAAATAAAATTCATATTAACGCCATTTTTTTAAATCAATATTTTGAAAAATCCCTACGTACTGGACTAATTTTTTGTTTCTACTTTGAAAATATTTTTCGTTTTTTGTTCTAGCTTGAAAATTATGACCTGTTCTAATGCGCCCGTGAAAGTCGATGAAAAAAGGAGTTTTCTTTCATCGACCACTGAGTCGCCATTTTGTTTAAAATTGTTTTTTTAAACCTTGTTTTTTTACTTTAAAACTTTTACTAACATATATAAAAAACCGAATTTAAGAATATTGTTTTGTTTTTCTTAAATAAATTGTCAAAAATGACCCTTGATTTTGCCCTCACAAAGGTATATTCCCCCTTAATACTTGGAAAAAAACGACAATTTTACACATTGATCTTCTTATTGTCCCGTTAATTCTTATAAAGTGTAAAATTAAGATGTAAATCCGAAAAAATCTAAGCAATGCTAGCGTTTATTCTGTTGGATTGGAGAAAAAAAATAATAAAGATCTTTCGATACCGTTTTTTAAAACACTTCATGTCTTCCTATGCCCATAAAAAGGCACACGTGTGTGCACGTGTGTATCGGCGCGCCAACCACCGTCGGTATTGTAGTGGGGTAGCAGGAACTTTACAAGATCACCAGCAACTAAATACTATACATATAGTGTTCGGCCTTTGAACGGTGCGTAAGGGAATTCTTCCGAAGGTCCCGATCGGTGTTTCCCTTTTCCTCGACGCTTCCTTACCTCTCGATATTTCCTCACAGTTTTTTTTTCACGTACCATATTTTTTAATAATTCGTAAACTGCATCTCTTCTTCCCTTGCCCAAAGTGCAACGTTGCACATGCATTGTCGTCCCAAGTGGCCAACCGTGGACCATTTTTACCCTCGACCGCGCAAAATTCGCGTTCCGTTTTTTCCAAAAAAAAAAACAAACTTTTCGAAAATTAAAGAAAAAAAATACCGTGTCAGTTGTCGTGAACGAGGAGTGCCAAAGGACGTGATTCGATAAGTGACATTTTCAATCGGCGATCGATTGAGTGTTAATCAGTGATAATAAAAATTGCCGAAAAACCTCCAACTGGAGAGAAATAAAGTTCCAAAAGTTCCCAGGCCATCTCGCTCGTGTGAAAAATGACGCGTCGATTGTTCAAAATGCTGACTGTTTTATTTTGCACCAAAGTACTATTCAGTCGTGGAGCCTGCATCGACCAACGTGTAAGTCTCACTAAAATTGTCATCACCAAATTGTCAAAAAAATTTAGGAGAACGACTCATGCGTTTGTTCTTCGTGAAAAAGTGACTGTAAATTTTTTCTTCCTCGATTTTATTCACATTGACTTTCCTGAACGTTGTCAATTGTCTCTTGAACTTTCTGGCTCCGAATTATCAGCAATGAATCTCTGCGTATCTTTTATCGACGGTTGAGACTTGGAAGGACGTAACCAACACAATACAACGAGTAACAGTTACGTCTTATCGGTTCCTTTTCATCCGCGCATAATTGTCTGTACCTACATATATTCATGTACTCGGTAGAATCTTGAAGCACGAGCACACGCACGCCTTTTTTTGTTGTATCGCTCGCACGATGAGAATCCAAGAAAACTCGGTAGGTAGGAGATTCTCGGTGCTATACATGCGACTAAGGAGAGTTTCCAAGTAGTTTATTGTTGAAAGGGTCGAGACTGAAACGAGGCGGCACATCCTCAAAGCCGTTCCTTCACAATATCTATGTACACAATCAACGATATATATATATATATATATATATATATATATATATATATAGGGTGTCCTGTTATGAATGAATAATCCTGCAACTGTTGATAGGGTAGATCATGTCCTACAATATGCTGGAATTTCAGTTTAGTAAAAGTCCGACGATTTTCGAGATAAAAATCATCTGCTTTTGGTTTTTCATATGCCATTTCTACAAATGATAACTTTCTTACCCGGTTTTTTTAAAATACTCTTGGTTATTTGTTCTATCTAGAAAAGTCTTCTTTATAACCTTAACGGAGACTTTGTCCTTGGAGTGCCATATTTCAGGTGTTTACATTTTATTTTTTTTAAAGGAAATGAGTAAAGCTTTTTGCGTGCGGTTTGTTTTCTTGCTTTTATTCATGATATACAGAAGGTTAAAAAAATTTTTTTTTGAAAAAAAAAACCAAAATGGCGGCCGTTGCAGCTCCGCGAAAACAGGTCCTCAAATCGCGGGAGGTAAACGGCTGACATCACTGCCCCTTCTTTATTGATCTGAAACACAAATTCAAAGCATATTATCAATCTGTGACCCTTTGGTCATGGAATGACGGATGGGTTTTTCGTTTAGTACAAATTTCGGAAAATGGCGGCAATTTAAAAAAAATCGAATTTTCGCGTTTTTTTCGCATAAAAAGATAAATAATAAATGCAAAAATGTATCTATCGAAAAAACGATCCGTCATTCCGTGACGACATATTTTCTGAGTATGCTCTCCAAATTTCAGGTCGATATGTTAATTACAGCGGTCAGGAGAATGTCAGCCATTTTTAAAAACGTGTTTTCGAGAAAAACGCGTTTAAAGTTTTGTAATGTGTTTACACAAATGTGTTTGTAATTATCGTTAATCGGCAATGCCTGGTCCATAGAGGCATCCCTCCTCTTCTTCTAGCTGCTCATGTTGAGCCGCTAACATGTCCCGCTGCTTTCAAGGACAAAGGCTCCCTTAAATGTTGAGGAAACTTTATGAAAAAAGATCTTGTGGAGAATTTTCATACAGACCAATCCGAACATCTGACTTTGAGGGCAGTGTAAAAAAACGCATATCGTGCCAATTACTTCAAAAAGTTGCTTAGTTATTGTCGATTCATATCATTTGTAGAAATGGCATGCCAAAAACCAAAAGCAGATTATTAAAAAAAAATTACGTAAAGCTCAATAGCTCGAAAACCCTGGAATTTTTACTAAACTGAAATTCCATTCATAACAGAACACCCTGTATATATACAGGGTGGTCCGAAAAGTGACGTCCAAAGGAAAATCTAGATGCGTCGTATTTAGATCATCTTGTATCTGGCTTTTCAGGTTTCGAGAAAAGGTATATTTTATTTTTCTTCTTTGTGTATGTACGGTCCTCAAAATGTTCTTACTCGTGCTATAATTATAAAGTGCATCATTAAGCAGTGAATAAATGACCAAATTTTACTTAACGTAAATGTCTTGAATTTTGATCAAAAGTAAAAAAACAAATTTGAGAGGACTAAATCCTAAAGTTTGGATGATACGAAAAAATACTATCCCGAATGACTCCCAATTGCTTCTAAGGTCATGTATCACACACTCCGACCACTACGAAATTTTGAACCCTGCTTTCGACCGAACGATAAAATCAATTGAGATGAAATTTATCGTGTACACGCAACATTGTTCCAGAAAGAGCCTGACGGTCGCCATTTTTCCAAATATTGAAAAAGAACTTTACAGACTCTAGTTACCATACGATGAACTGTAAATTACTAACTGATGCGCCGAATTCGTGCACATTCCTAGACCGTTAGGCTTTCGACAGTGGAAAAACACATTTTGAGCACTGTTTCAACCCTTTTTATGGAACAATGACAGAGAAATTGGCGTTTAGAGATGTTCCACAAAAAAACTATCGAAATTTCACCAACGAAGCTCAAAATATTATCGACAATCATGAAAATCTAGTGCATCAGTTTCCCGACTGGTGGCGATCCCGTATGGTGAACGAGCACACATATACAAGTATCACACAGGGACCTGCAGCAACCGTCGCCTATTGGGCCTCTGCTCTTTGCTGTAGTGCGATTGGCAGAAGGTTGCTGCGACACCTGGCGGTGATTTGCAGCGGCTCGTAGCCATAAACTACGGATTCTGCAGTACTGTCGTGACTGCGTTGAAATTTCGCAGGGTGTGATACGTGGCCTTAAAACCATTATTAATGGGTAGTGCTTCTGTCTCGGAAACTCAAAAATATCCAAGATCATAAATGGGGATGGTTTGGATAGGTACTGATACGAGGCATCTAAAGTTTCTTTTTGGACTTCACTTTTCGGGCCACCCTGTATATATATATATCTATATATATATCTATATATATATATATATATATATATATATATATATATATATGACGTGAATGGTGCACATATACAAACGCTCGTATCGTTCTGGTCACACCTACAGAACAACCATTCGCAACAGGAGCTTGGTCCTCTATAGATTCAGTATTGTTAGTACATGAACGTCAAAAAGAAAGAAGGTGGAGAGAGAGAGAGAGGGAGGGGTTCGAAAGCCTTTGTCGAATGCCGACTCCTCTGTTGAGATCCCGAAAATAAATCTTACAGTGCAAACTCCCTTACAATCTCTGCCTATGCAACCTTGCTCGAGATGTCTCCCACTTTTACTTTCTGCCTCCCTCGCTGTGCGCTATGAGCCACTGCGTCTCGTTTCCCCCATTCCTCCGCACAACGGCGCACACCATTGGAGGCTACGCAATCGATGGTGGGGCTGTGTTTCTTACGATTGGCCCGGCGACGAAATGGAATGTCGTACGGGATTTCAATTTTAAAAATTTGGAAAAAAAAGCTTAGAAGGATAATTTACATCAATAACATTTGGGCTTAGATCCGAACAGTACTTGACCAACATTGCTGTTCTTTGGTACTGGAGATTCATAGAGTTTCTGTTCATTTTGGAGTTCTCAATTCATATCTTAAGGTTCACATCTTAAGGGATCAATTGCAATTTAAGGAGCACTCAGGAATGCTGAGCTTTAGGAAAACATATTTGAAGAAATTCGTTATTTTTAACTTAAATGTGGGCTCTGATACCCTGGATAGGTAGTCAGAGTCTGAATAAGTATCATTGTTATTATTGTTGTTATTAGTATTATTATTATGCAATTTAAGGAGCATTCAGGTCTGCTGAGCTTCAGGAAAACATATTTGAAGAAATTCGTTATTTTCAACTTAGATCTGGGCTCTGATACTCGGGATGGCTAGTCAGAGTCTGTACGAAAATCATTGTTATTATTGTTGTCATTAATATTATTATTATTTAAGGCCTTAGGCCACTCTAGAGGCCAAAAAAATAGGCTTTTGGGGATTTTTTTTCTCAGAAAAACTACAAAATAGATGGAGATTACAACAAAGGGTGTTTATCATACATATCAGTGACTGTATACAATAATTTTTTTGAAGCGATTAATTTCAAAATGGCGGCTGTGCAACGTACTTCCATAGACAACATATTTTCAAGATATATTCAACATTTCAAGTGAATCAGTTAACAGTTGTCTGAGTTGTGTTTCCGGCCAACTTAAAAAATGCAATTTTGAAATTAATCGCTTCAAAAAAATTATCGTATACACTCACTGATATGTATGATAAACACCCTTTTTTGTCATCTCGGTTTATTTTGTAGTTTTTCCAAAAAAAGCCTATTTTTTCGGCCTCTAGAGTGACCTAACTCCCTAAGTCTTTACGTATAAGTCTCGGCTTTATTATTATTCATTACTTAATTTTGAATGTTCATCGTTTTTGATGAATACATTTTCCATATTCTTTCTTCTCTTTTTCGAATAACTCATTTATATTCGCTGCCGTACGTTCGAATGGAGTTGCGCCAATGCGAATGTAAAATGATAAGGCGGCATTTGCCGTTTGTAGTGAGATGGGTGCGCGGTTCCTCGAAAGAACCGTCACAAAATGTGATCCCGATTCGTAGAAATCTTTCTCTGTACATCCCACTATTGAATTATTCGACCTTTTTCCGCTGTATGCGGGCGAGAGCCCTTCGAGGTCGACGTAGCTGAAGGAACAAATGTTATCTAACGTCACACACACACGTGTATATGTTGGTGGACTCGGGATGTAAATACTTCACGCCGTAGATATGTGCTCTCTCTCTCTCTCTCTCTCTCTCTCTCTCTCTCTCTCTCTCTCTCTCTCTCTCTCTCGCCCTCTCTCTGTCTTTGCAACGGTTTGAAAGCGAACGAGTGTTTCCTAGTCTCTTCATCTTTTTTCGACGCATTTTCATTGTCATACGAGAAAGATGAACTTTGAGATAATTTAGGGTAAATATTTTCGACGTATCCTACACTGATAGAAACACAATAAATTAAAAGAAGAAAGGATTCACAGAGTGTAACTTTTTCACGCACAGTTTCAGCAGACCTTCAGGCCCACTTTTTGTGGCCGGAAAAAATAATTTTTGTAAACATTTTTCTGGAAAAACGCGTATACGATTCCAAATTTGTTTTTTCTTACATGAGACAGTATGATTTTAAGTATCATTTACAATTTTTGTTTTGTAAAATATTTATGAATGTGGTAGATACATTGGTTTGTGCAGATCGTTGGTTGAAAAACGTCTTAATAGAAACGATTTAATGGAATATTGTTTTTTTTTTTGAAAAATTGGTCGTTTTAAAGTGAAAGTATCAATTTTCGGTGAAAAAAGAAAAACTATACTCGCTTTTTCATATGTAAAAGGAGCTTGGAAAATTGGAAGTTGATCAGTGCAGTGATTTTTTTTTAAACATGAGAAGAACGAGAGAATATTTAATGTTATAGAGGGTGTCTTAAAATGACATGCCATTTTGATTTATTTATAAAACGTATTATTTATTTGAAAAGTACGAATATTTTTATTTTAATATAAGGTATAAACATGGAGGTTATATGTGGAACACAATATCCGATAAATAGCAGCCTCGTCTCTATTTGCAAACGTTCGCTCTTTTGACGAAATTTTCAACAACATTTTGAGATCATTGCGGACTAATCTCATTAAGGTGAGATATACATTTACAACGATAAAAAAATCGATGTCTTTTTTTCTTCTTTAAACGATAGAACTATGTATTTAGAATATTTGCCCAATGTTTCAACGCTAAACTCGTAAAGCTTCATACATTACAGCCCGCCAACGCTGTGCCTCACCGCTCGGATTCGGAGCGGGCGTGAACTTCAAACGCGTTTTTCTCAAAACTGCATTATCGAAATTGGAATGCAGGATTACTCAAAAACTATTAAGGGGTAAGGCCACTGTAGCGGGGAAAAAAAAGTATATTTTGAGAATTTTTTCATCGGGACAATGGAATAAATAAAAATTCTGACAAAGGTCTTTTATTGTACCTATCATTAAATGTATAAACTATTTTTTTTCAAAGTAATACAAAACAAAATGGCAACTGCACAGCTTTTCTTCGACGTACCCTTTTTTCATAGGCGTGCGGCCGGACCAACGGAGCCTGCAATTTTTAATTCACAGTGAATGAAATTTTTTTTTTCGATTATACATGTGAATAACTACAGAAGTACGTAGGATTTTTTTGGTATATCGATTTTTGCAAAAACAGCGGTTTTTTTAAATAAGTGTTCAAAATTCTCAAAAAACACATCTTCCGAAAATTGTTTATTAAAAGAAAAGTATGTAATATATCGAGGGAATTCTACGTACTTCTATGCAGAATGTAATTGTGAATATACAGTTTAAATTTCGAGTCAATCGGTCAACCTTTGTTCGAGTCCGGCCGACTTGAAAAATGTAGTTTCGAAAAACGCGTTTAACGTTTTCGGTACGGATTGCATCGGACTGAGAGGGGCTACGCCAAAATTCAAAATAGAAGTATTCAGACATTTTTCCCACCGTAATTCTTTGAGTCTGTCATTTTTAAGATGTTAAGGCATCTTTTAAGAAAAGAAAAAAAATCGTCTTCCGAAATTTCTATAGTGGCCTTACCCCTTAAGCCGATTGAGTTGAAACTTGGTAGAAATGTTAATAATATTGGTACCTTCTACTTTACGGGAATTGTTTTTGAGAAATTGGAAAAAAACTACTTCTTTGATCCACATTTTACAGAAATGTTGCGTGAAATGTTGATTTTTTTGGAAATGCGTGCCATTTTCTTAAATTTGCTTTTTTTTTAATTTTAAGTACCGTCACATAGAAACTATACATGTTCTAACTGAAAAAATGTTTGAACTTTTTTGCAAATCAAAGTTTACGGGAAGCTAGACTGCACGCCGATTCGCAACTCCCGCGACGACCTTGCTGTAACACTGCCACAGCTCCGCCATTGAGATGATGAATTAATTCAAAAAAATTGTTTTGTATACTTAAATTTACTATTAAAGTATATCTAAAGTTTGATAATCGTAGAAAAATTATTTGTTAGTTTAAAAAATCCCTCAATATTGTTATTTTGTTCCTGTCTGAATGTAAATCCCGCGTTAATGGTGCGTCCAATTGCTTCCTTGAGCTCCGAAATGGTCTGTGGATCATTGGCACACACTTTTCCTTTCGGAAAATCCCCAAAGAAAGAAGCCCAATAGCGTCAAATCGCACGATCTTGCTGGCCAATTCACATCGCCGCGGCGCGAGAGAACACGACCGTGAAAATTCGTCTGCAATAACTATGCAGTAACAATGCAGCAAATAACAATTTTTATGCGTTGCTCGATCGTGTGACTCCATGACTAAACCTCAATCCATCCTGATGCCAGTTGTCAAAGATTAGTACTCTATATTCGGCACCAAAAAATGGCGCGCGATTTAAAATGTTAGGTCGTTTTGAGACACCCTTCATGTTGATAATGCGTCGAAAGCACAACATCTTGGCTATCAAAGATTACAACTAGTTGTAAGTCCTCCATCGGTTGATTGAGTATCAGCGTGCGTAATCGTCCGTCCAACTTTCATGAAAACTGAATAATCTATTTTATCTCCCGGTTGATCGTATTTCGAAATTTCAACATTGAATTGGCACCCAGAGTGTTCAGAGGCGATCCAAGAACCGAATTTCTCAATTGGATCGAGTCACTCCGCACGTCCTTGATCAATAGTGTCCATGTAATTTTAAATTTCCCGATTAAAAATTTAACAATTTTTTATCGTATGAAAGAGTGATTCAGTCATAAAATTAATTACACATTTATTTAGTATGAATATCAAGATGTTAAAAAATATATATATATTTTTTTTCGATGTACAAAATGGCCGACTACTAATATTTTCTTTTGTTATCTTTTTTTAGGTGCTCCGCAGCGTGACATCTAGCATCCACAATTTTTTACCTAGAACAAAAAACAAAAATTCTCGTCAATCTACATTAGAATACCTAGAGAAGTACGTACGGAATTTACAAAATATTGTTTTATTCAAAAATTGTAGGTGTTTAAACTTAATAAATGAATTTTTAGTGAAAAATTTCGTTAAAACTGCTCATAAACTGCTCATAAAATGAAAAGTTTTCGATTAATCAGAAATTCCGTACGGATTTCTCTGCGAAATGCAATTAGGAACATAACTTTTAAATTTGAAGTAAATCGAGTGAAAATTGTTGAAGTTATTTGTCACGCCAATTTGATAAAAGCTGTTTCGAGAAGTTTCGAGTAGTCGGCTATTTTGTACATCGAAAAAAAATATATATATTTTTTCTAACAGCTTCATATTCATACTAAATAGATTTGTAATTAATTTTATGAGTGAATCACTTTTTCATACGAAAAATATCGTTGAATTCGCACATGATTTTATACCCGTTACTGTGGCCTAAGGCCTTAAGATACCGTCTCACCGTCCATCAACTTTAGCCCAGATAAAGTCATCACCCAAAGATTCCATGGCATAAAAAATAACATTTCTGTTTCGCGTGTATTCGCAGACTGACCTGACCTCATCAGAGAAAAGTCTCAAGGACGAACTCTTCCAAGCGGAAGTTGCTGCAGGAGCAATCGCCACTTTTCCACCAGTTGAAGTATCCGAAGGGTTAGCCTCTACGCGGGTCGTTATTCCTGTAGCTCGAGCGATTCGATCGCGAATCGCGCTGGATAAAAGAAAAAAGCGCCATGTTCCCGTCGACGACAGGCCTACTTCCGGTTTTGTTACTCGCACCGCCGCGTCCAAGAATGGAAAAACATCGAGACTCCGTGACCACGTGACGAGGAAGCACGGCAAACACCGTCGACGCAATCGTTGTAAAAAACGCTTCGGCTGTTTACGGCTGGGCAATCGAAACAAGAAGCTCCGGAAGAATGGAAACGGCAGGAGAAAAGAAATAGAAGAAGCGAAAACAACAATGGAGCCTAGAAAATGGTTCGAACATCAACCGCGCGGCAATAGAAATTCCGAGGGACAAGTACTCGTGGGAAATCGGCCTCTCGCTTTGTTTCGACAACAGCTCGCAGCTGCGGCTGCCGTCAATGTCACCCAAGCCACTACAGCAGCGACGTCAACAGCGACGGATGGTCGATCGACCGGCACGGACTCGAAAAAACTCGACTTGTCCACTGACACGAAAATGACAAAAGTCTCGACGAAGGGCAGAAACAAGATCACCAATGGCACACTCAGTGAACGTGTCTATAAAACTTCCACGGGACCGAAAACCGTCCACGTTGAGGGAAACAAAAAGGCGGCAGTAACATTGACATCGGAAGATTCCACCAAGAGGAATGCCGAATTAAAAACTCACGAAAGACTGGTTACGTTTGGTGAAGAGCACCCAGCACTGACGATCGTTGTTAAACGCGTCCCGAGAATGAAGACCATCATGCCAAATGAGAAGCAGAAAGGGGCGAGGCACTATGCATAGGATACTTTTGTTTGAAATTGCAAAACAAGGAAACAGTTGCTTGGACGATCAAAATGGTCGTTTTTATTATCTACATGTCATGTACAACAAGATTCTAATCATTATCTTACATATTACATTTGGATATTTTCAGTTTTATTATGTTTCACAATGACAGAAATCGTAGTTTTTTAAAAGGTTGCCTATAATCGGATATCCGATATAAGGGTCCAAACTCGGTTTTTCTTATATCTGATATAAGGGGACTATTTTTATATAAAAGAAAACAAAACGTTTATTGTTTTAACATTGTAATTATTATCAGTCTTTGTGAGTTAATCTTTGATTAGGTGGGAACATTTTGGCGTAACCGGATATCCGATATTAGGCTCGATTTAGTGTCCGATATTAAGATGTGACATGGCCGAATACGAACAGTAATATTTTTGTACATATTGCTATTTTTGCGAACATTATATATTTATTGAGTAAAATAGATGCTATAGTTCATAAAAAATAAGCAAAACATAAATCATTTGGACTTACCTCAATGGAAACAACACTTTCCAACATACTTTTTTTTCACACTGGCGAAAAGTAACATCAGTACACTGTTATGCCATTTTTGTTGATAGGCAACAAAAACTTATGCAGCTGCGACATCTTACGACTACTTGTTAGTGTATAAAATAAAAAAGAGATGTCTACTATCCGATATTAAGGGGTTATACCAGTGTGAACACTGAAAATTTTGGTGAATTTCGGGAAGTCTTTGGAAGAAAAGTACTCAATTACATGTTTCGTAAAATTATAAATATATTTGGCTATATTTGACCTATATTACATAATTTTTTCATAGATAAATATTGAGATCCAAGCGACTCATGCGCTGCTTTCGGAGGCGCCAAAAAAAGTTCCTCCACTGCTGACATGATTCCGGCCGATTGAGTAGCTGAAACCAAAAAAGGAAAAAATGTTCATAAACTGGAAGGTATTTCCTGTACAATGACGTAGGATTTTCGAAGAATATCAAAATCGTACAAAATGGCGTAGTTATGAAAAAAGTCTGTTTTCTTGCCTATAAAATGGTCGTTTTTTTCAATGCTAAATCGTCCATTTTCATCCAATCAAAAATATCCTACGTCATTGTAGAGTAAATATATTCCAGAGTACTCCGTTCAAAATTCAAGTCAATCGGATGATTGCTCTTTGAGGTACAATGTCAGCAAATTTGAAAAATCTCATTTCGATAAAAACGCGTTTAACGATTTAACTATCGATTTTTGCAACATAAAATGATATAAATGATAATGATATTCTTGAAAGGATAAACTGACGGAACAGGCAAAAAAATCGATTTTATAAAAGTGTCACACTGGTATAGTCCCCTCTTCCCTACCATTCGAGACTTTTTTATTCCAATGTGGTTTCGTACGCCCACTATTCACCTACCCAATCCATTGCTGCATTGCCTTTACTCGAGGGCACAGGGAGAGTGTGGAAAACTTGTGCTGATACAAGTACATTGTTACCGAGTTTTATTTCTGTTACCATTGGAGACTGCGCTCCTGTGTACCGTCCGGTTTCAGCGCGCGAGCCACTGCACGGCTAGGCGGTCAAACATCCAAGTATTGCCCTCGCATACGTTAAGATTTTTTATTTTTATTTTGTGCTTTTATTTTTGTAACCATTTATCCTTGAAAAGGGGTAGAACATATTGGCGACTGTACCAACCTATGGACGAAAGAGTTTGCAGGACCGTTCGAGCTTACCTGAATAATTATTGTTGGTGTACGATTATCGTAGTAGGACATTTGAAAAGCAAAGAACAGAAACCTCTAATGTACTTAAACTAAAGTACTGTATTTTGTTCAACCGGAAGTGTAACTTTCCTCGACGCAAGATCGAATAAACTCATTCAATTGTCAACATTCGTTTGTTGTTTAAATAATTGTAATATATATATAAACATTAGCGGGACGCAACGAAAATGATATTTTGCCAAAAAATTATTGTTGCACTTTAAGGCATTATTATTTTGGCAAGAAACATCACTTCGGTGTCCGCCTTCGATTTGGTCGAATCTCGTGCATATGGCAGAGCATAAAATGGCAGTTTATCATCTGCGGGAGAACTGTTTCAAGGGGTGCAATCACCCTCTAGAGTGAAGCTTTGCAAGGGCCGATTCAGTGAAATAAACACGAAAATTCTTCTCATTCAAAACAGTAAGAAATCCACTATGAGTGTATTGAAGAAAAAAAAACAAGACTTAAGAAACGAGCTACCTCTTTATTTTTCTTTCTCTCACCCCGTAAATGGGGTGCATTGAATTGAACATCACGGCTTAAACTGGGAGGGGATGAGAAAAATTTACGTATTTTTACCGGGTAGCAAAATTAAGGACGTAAACCAGATTGAACACACTTTCGACGGTTGTTTTTTTTAATTGAGGGTTTTGGAATAAATTAATGGTGAATTAGTATTCAGGGAGTCAAAATACATTGACATGGGCTTATAAAAAAAAATATTAAGGATGAAAATGTTTTTCGCATCTCGGCCAAAAATAAGCTACTTCACTGAATCGTCGGACATTCATTTTCTACTTCGACTTGGAAGCCCGCTCTGAGCTCATTCTCTTCATGATCGTTTTCTCTTTAAAATTCCGTTGGAATCATAGAGTACCGATGATTTTTCGATTTTTGGCAGAATTTCAAGGTCGGACCATCGATTTTCACGAATTTTTGCATACCCTTTGCTGAATCAGCCCCTTGCCTCTTTTTCGGCCATTTTTCCATCGGACTTTCCGGAAAAACTAATTCAGATATCGGCAAAAATTCCATGACATTATCTAAGTCTATCAAAAACCTTTTTAAAATTCTGTTATTAAGTTCCTATCACTCAAATATTAAAAACGCTACAGCTGCTAGAAATTTCACGATTTTGGCGATATTGAAAAAGTGGCCAACAGAGTCGAAAAATAGCTTTTTCGACTTTTACACCATCTTATATATCTATCCGATGAAGAATCTTCCGCCGATTACGAACATCACGGAGTTTTCGATAAAAACTCAAAACTACGCGAGCTAAACGCAAAAAACGTTTTCTGCGGAGCAAAAATGAGTCCGGTTGAGGGGGACACTTTAAAAATACTTTGCCTGAAATCTAATCGAATTCCGTTACTCGCATGTGGCGCCAGTGCGCCAGGCAGGAAAAGCTCAGGTCACAGGTAAGAGCAGTTCTATCGGCAAGTCAGAAATCGCTCGCCTCTTCGTGCACGTAAAATATTGCCCGTGTGTTTATACATGGGTCGAAATTTATGTGCATATAAACAAATGTATGTGTATAAATATATTTACGTGCATTTTGAGAAAAAAAATGTCAAGTCTATGGTGAAGTAGCCATAGGATCTTTGGTTACATTGATAACACGCAAAAAAAGATCGACCCGCTTTTCGCTGATCTTCGGTCTTCGTGGGATTCAACGCTCCACAGTGCGCGCGTCGTCCGAGTAACCATGGAAACTTCCAGCAAACATCGGGACGCGTAAAAGTGCTTCCGTTGGCCACCGTATTTTTTAGGACAGTGTTTTGTATCCGCTACTCTTTCGCTCGGTAAACACTTTAAACTCCCGATGGATTGGGGCTCGGACCTCGAAGTGGCTTCGAAGAAGGTACAGGACTCGTTTATTTTGCACTCCTCCAATTGCCATGCGTCCCGCGTTCGCTTTTACTCCACCTTAGCTTACTCGCGAGCGTTCGACGAAACTCTCTGATCTCACCCACTTTGCAGTCAATCTTGGATGATCAATGATTTAGTTTTTCTTAAATATCAATCGCTGTGATAGTTGATACCGAGATTGGGGAGGAGGGCGGCTCAGAATAATATAAACGAGGATGCAAGATCGGACGACGATGCATTGGACAGCCCTGGATCGTTTTCGTCCGGTGTATCGGCGAGGCAGACGACCGTACCGGTGGCGCCACCTCGTACCAGAAAAACCGGATGGGGCGACGAATTCAAAGGGGGAAAGTAAGAACGGAAACCTCCCTAACCTTCTTTATTTTACTATCGCGTTTTCGATGAAAATATTACGCGGGAATTGATGCATTTTCATTTGATCTGTCATTGCAGGACAAAAGTCTCGAATATCATTGAACAGTGAGTAAAGAAAAGCCGTTCGCGGTTACCGGCTCTTAGGGTATCCATTGTCACTAATGTAGATTGTTCCTCAGAGAGCGCTTCAGAGCCAAGGAGAACGATGAAACGGATGACGGTAAGAGAATTAAGGAAGTTGGACATGAGCTACGATCCACGATTTAAAAAAATATGTATATGGGGCATTCCACACCATTTCATTCGGCCGTAACCCTGACCATTTTTAATTTTTTTGATTTTTTTTTATAAAATAGTATGCTATGCAAGGAGTATTCTCACAATTTTTCAATTTTTATCGCATGTATTTCAGAAGTTACAATTTTTCGAAAAATCTGGATTTCAGATAGTTTGGAAATGTTCTAACGCCGATGTCTCTAAAATTAATCGATATATCGAAAAATGTTTATAGATCGATTTTTTTCATATTAGTTCACACTTCCATAAAAAAGGAAAACAAATTTTAAATCATCGTTGTCAACATTTTTTCAGTGTGTAAAGTGAAAACTATTTTTGTAAAAGATGATTGCCATTTTTTTTTTTTTTTCAAAATATTCTCTAAAATAATATGATGAATTATATGAATGTTAACGCTAGTCCCATTGTGCCCATACGAACCCGAAGTCTAAACCGTCAAATTGACGGCGGATCCAATATGGCGGCTGTAAATGCCAAAAACTATAGGAATTTTCCAAATTTGATGTCCTATTTTCTTTTTGGGAAACTTATTTCATGTAACCGCGACCCCGAAAACCCCCGAGTACCAACTTTCGCTATCATCAAACAACGTTTTGCATTTATGGTCCGCCATATTGGATCCGCCATCTTGAATTCCCGAATTTTGAGTGCAGATTCGTAATCAGCGACCCCGAAAACCCCCGAGTACAAAATTTCAAGCCGTAAAGAACCGAGTACAAAGTTTCAAGCACGTAAAGAAAAATGTATGCTTCAAAGGGTTGAGGCCTTAGGCCACTCTAGAGGCCGAAAAAATAGGCTTTTCGGGGATTTTTTTTTCAGAAAAACTACGAAATAAATCCCGATTACAAAAAAGGGTGTTTATCATAAATATCAGTGACTGTGTACAATAATTTTTTGAAGCGATTAATTTCAAAATGGCGGCTATGCAGCGTTTATCTCGAGACTGCATTTTTTAAGTTGGCCGTAAACATAACTCAGACCATTTTCAACCGATTCACTTGACATGTTGTATATATCTTGAAAAATACGTAGTACGTAAGATTTTATAAATACGTACGTGCTAAATACGCGTAGTAAATACTAATACTAAATACTAATACTAAATACTAATACTAATACTAATACTAATACTAATACTAAATACTAATACTAAATACTAAATACTAAATACTAATACTAAATACTAAATACTAATACTAATACTAAATACTACTACTAAATACTAATACTAATACTAAATACTAATACTAAATACTAATACTTATACTAATACGTAATACTAGTACTAGTCTGTAGTAGTACTAAATACTACATACGTACGTACTAAAATACATAGTACTACTAAAAAAATACGTAGTACGTAGGAATAGTACGTAGGATTTTTTTTATATTGCATAGTTCATTCGTTATCAACAATTATCTGACGATTTTTTAGGCAATTTTTTGGAAAGTGAAAAATTTCGTCAGATAATTGTTAATAAGAAATGAACTAAGCAATATAAAAAAAAATCCTACGTACTTCCATAGACAATGTATTTTTCAAGAAATATTCAACATTTCAAGTGAATCGGTTGAAAATTGTCTGAGTTATGTTTCCGGCCAACTTAAAAAATGCAGTTTTGAGATAAACGCTGCACAGCCGCCATTTTGAAATGAATCGCTTCAAAAAAATTATTGTACACAGTCACTGATACGTACGATAAACACCCTTTTTTGTAATCTCGATTTATTTTTTAGTTTTTCTGAAAAAAAAAATCACCAAAAAGCCTATTTTTTCGGCCTCTAGAGAGGCCTAACCCCTTAAGAGGATAACGCTATTCGATTTTTCTAACTACGAGAAACATAGGACAAAATTATTATCCCCGCTATATACAATACAATCTCCATTAAGTTTTTCAATCCCAAGCCTCGATTTCCCGATACACATATCGGTGTTGACAGAAATTCCCGTTATACCGGACTTGGACGAGATTCAGGTCGACACTGGAATGGCCGAGATAACGAACGTTGCTCCGTGAGTATTTTTTTTTTCAATCGCGTCCGGTGTATATCTCCGATGCAATCAGGGAGCTCGCGAAAAAAATCCGTGATCCGCCTACTCTACGAAAAAAAAACAAAAACAAAAACAAATGCAGGGTGGGGATAAATCGTGTGGCAGCGTACAAAGAACTGGACAAGGATTTACTGAAGAACGAGGCGTTCGCGTTTCTGGATGGCGTCAGTCTGGCACTTCTGACTGACAAACTTTATCCGGATAAATTGGTCAGAGAACCGGACGAAATGTGGAGCTGGGACCTCTTGTTCACCCAAATATCGTCGGAACTCAACAGCGAGGCGCAGAAGAAACTCGATTCCTAGACTTGAATTATTGTCGACGGTATTGAGATTCTGAATAAATTTCCTATCCTTCGACCTATCTTCGCACGCTCATACGAATCTCCGACGATAAGAAAAGAAAAAAAAACAGAAAATAAAAAATTCGATTTCAATGAAAATATATGGGCTTGAAGTTTTTTTCGTTGGAGGGCAACGACTTTTTGTACTTTCTTATTTTTTTAGTATCGAAAATCATATTTTGTAAGTTTGGATTGTGGGTGGCTAAAAAGGAGCCTATGATATCGCGGCATTTTTATGGCTCGAATTTGTGACAAAAAAATTGGACAATTTAGTTACAAAATATTTCGAGGCCGGGTTGAAATTCCAAACTTTGGATGATCAGAACGCTCAAAACTCCGAAAAAATACTACGCCGAAAGATCAAAAACACCGTCAAAATAATTGGGCTATGGAAATTTTTAAAGTTTCAAAATTTTCAATAAATCGACGAATTATTTGAAGATTTTTTTTTCATTATGGAGTGATTTTAAATCAATTTTGAAATTTGTCTAGACAATGTTTTACGTTCTACGTCAATGACAGTCAACTGTGTAGATTTTCGCTGGCATAATCTTGACGAACTTTGTAATTTCGGAACATTAAAATTAGGAATTTTAGTCTAGACAAATTTCAAAATTGACGCAGTCACTTCTTAATAAAAAAAAAACATTTCTGAAATAATTCGTCGATTTATTTAAAATTTTTATACTTTTGAAAATTCCATAGCCGAATTATTTTGACGGTGTTAAGATTTTCGGAGTTTTGGTCTTTCGTGTAAAATTCGTTTTACACGGAAGACCAAAACGCCGAAAATCTTAATACCGTCAAAATAATTCGGCTATGGAAGTTTTAAAACTTTAAAAATTTCGGAGTTCTGATCTTTTGGGGTATTGTTCTTTCGGAGTTTTGAGCGCTCTGACCATTCAAAGTTCGGAATTTCAACCCAGCCCCATTTTGAATTTCGGAACATTAAAATTCCGAATTTTAAACCGTCGGAGCAATCAAAGTTCGAAATTTCAACCCGGCCCCAATACTTCGTCGCATTCCAACGACGCGAACTTCAACATCGTAAGAGTAGAATGCAGTTTCGTATAGAAAAAAATGTACGAGGTAGAATATTGCACGGTTTTAACGCAATTAGTTTTTTCCTTCATATCTTCCGTAGGAAAGGATTCAATTGGGAAGGGCAAAACGTAAAAGTCCGCAAGGGCATACGTTGGAACTCAGGAAATAAAAAAATATTTAAAAAGACGTTTTACAGTTAATTTGCCACGCTAAGTCAACCAAATTTCTCATATAGATAAAAAAAAACCCTTCGTAGTTTAACAAAAAAGTACTTTCGAACGTCAAAAATATTCGCAATGATTTCGAGAATTTCCAATGAATTATTTCGGACCTACTACTATCTTTTAGAGTAAACATTAGGATAATTCACGAAAATACTTGGTGAGCCCTCAAGTACAAAACGATTGTGTTCACTGTAAAATAATTCGTTTCGAGAAGGATTAAAAAAGTTTTTTTTTTCGTATCACCGAGATTATGTTCGCCATATCGTCAATATTATGCGAAAAGTGATCGCCAAATATTGCTTATCATCGGTATTTGTAAAATACTTTTGTTTAATAAAGAACATATAAATTCACAAACTTTTCGAAAGTCATTGAGTTTTCATTTGATATTGAAGTTGAGTGGATACCTAATAAGCTGCGAAACCTTAATTTAAGGGGTTAGGCTACTGTGACGACCGGAAATTCAAGGATAAACTATTTCTAACAACGAGTAAACGCAAACTAAATCTTTGTAAACATTTGGAAAAGTAAAAACGCATCGTAAACCATATATATTCAATATTAAATCCCCAAGGTTTGATAAAAGATTACGAATTTTGGCTCTCGAACGAATTGCTGCCAACCTCAATGTCCGCGAAGTTGCCGGATTTCGGCTACACTTAATATTTATTAATGCTAATAATCAATAATCTCGTACCATAATTATAAATAGGCATAATTATATATGACTCAGAACTTGATTCTGAGTTGTAAAAAACATTCACTGACGCAGTTTTTTTTCATAATAATCGTCGATAATGTTATACTTTTTCAAGTTGGTAGTAACACAATAGCTTTTCTTATTCACGTGATAAAAATTTTAACTGCATCATTTGGCGCTTTAATTATATATTTCATGAAAATTAGTAAACAAATTTATGAAACATCTACAGAATAAATCTATACCTCGTAAGCATTTTTTTTATTGAAAAAAAAATCACAAACCGTCATTAAATTTAACTAGACTGCTCCAACCTAAATGTCTATTTTTTAAACAATAAATAAACGTGTGTTCAAAACTCTAAAAAATGGCATACTGCATTTCGGCAGTGCCTGTATATGGAAGCGACAAATTACCTCGTCTGACCTATTCGATTTGCCCCCCAATTTGGAAATCGCGGTAGTTCGAGGAGCGACGTGAGGACTCGACCGTGCGAGCGTTCGAATGTTCCACGATGCCGAGACATCGTGAAGGTTCGCAACGCGCAATCGGGAGCCGAACACACAAGCTACTTGAAGCGACCACGTGACAACACCCACTGAGCAGATCTGCCATAATCTACGTTAGCGATCAATGTTCAGCTGTGCCATCACTAGCACACACTTCCGATGGTAGAAGCTCGTCTCGTTGTATATAACTGAACGACACCCCCTGCAACCGCTTGCGAGAAACTATTTCGTTCGGATTCAGTTCAGAGCCATCTAACAACGAGATGCGGCACTGAGCGCTATTCCATCGGACTATACGGTTATTCGATTACAATCTGCACTCGCGCAATTGTTTTTTTATTGCTTAATATTTCATTAATAAAGGTCGATGACGGAAGAAAAGAATAACTCGATGGAATGTTGAATTTGGGGGATTTTTTATGCTGCAGGTATTGTAGGAGAATAATTAGGCGGTAACGTAGGGCAATGCTGTTTGTTGCGCAAGTGGTCTCTCTCTCGGGAGCTCTGTCGAGCTCTGCTTCTCGAGGTGCTCGAGCTGCTAGCGCCATCTCGGCAGAGTGCGCAACTCGAAGAAAACACTTCGATCGGTAACACATCAAACCTACCTTATCGGCGCCCTAATTTTGAAGAATCTTCACTTACTTCGAATGATTCCATAAGCTGATGCCACTTTAAGGAGTTAGGCTACTACAAACATTTAGAAAATGGATGGTCGCTTGATGCAACTCAAATTAAAGAGGAAGGTCCAACAGTTGGTGCTGGAATTGTAGATTGAACGCAAACTTATGATTACAACGATAGAACTGGCAATCAAACTTTAAGGGGCTATACCAGTGTGACACGTTAAAACAATCGATTTTTTTTGCCCTTTTCGACAGTTTATACTTTCAACAATATCATTATCATTTATAGCATTCGTATCAATATCATTTTATCTTGCAAAAATCGATAGTCAAATCTTTAAACGCGTTTTTCTCGAAATGAGATTTTTCAAATTTGCTGACATTGTAACTCAAAAAGCAGTTATCCGATTGACTTGAAATTTGAACTGAGTACTCTTGAATATATTTCAAGAGTACTCAGTTCAAATTTCAAGATTTTGAAAATGTTGTTTCGAGAAAGACGCGTTTAAAGTTTATACTATGAAAAACTCTTACTTAAACGCAATCGGCAATTCCTGCACCGTACAAAATCCCTTCTAATCAGAAGGGATTTTGCTCATAATCGTCGAGTTCTTCAAGTCTTGCTTGCTTTCGATTTTTTGAAATTTTCAAAGTAAACTCCCCCCCCCCCCATTAAACGCGTTTTTCTCGAAATTGTGTTTTTCAAAACGGTGTACGCGATTTCTCGACATCTAATGGACGGATTAACTTGAAATTTGGTACACTTATTCCATGGAGCAGTGGTTTAGTCTTGACCGACGTTTTTCTTCTTGACTTCTTTCATTAGTTATTTACTATAATGATGTTACGTAGCTTCGAAAAATTGGAAAATGATGCCCTATTGTTATTTTCATGATTGTTACAGGTTAACAAAAAAAGGCTCGTTTCATGTCTTTGCTAATGTTATCTATTTCAAGAAGAAAAAAACTCGTTTTTTGTCAGACCATGATTTTCGGGTCGTCACAGTAATCGTTACCCCTTAATAAAAATTAAACATTAAATATTTACCCTTGCGAAAGGCTAATCGCTATTAGGCATTGCTTATGATTTAATGTACTTATCTCTTTGAAGCATCGTGATATCTTGTTTCATTTTGATGCTGTTCGCCCTTCATGCCGATAGTAAGGGTGTCCCGTTTATATTGCGCGTCCCAAATACATCGCCAAAATTAGGGAGGGAGATACCTTTAGGCGAGGAAAAAATTTGTTGATTTTTATTGTTTTTGTAGAGCCACAATTTCTTCACTATTTTTTAGACTTAGGATATGTTTCGTTACTACTTCTAGCTGTTTCATGGTATTTTTTATTGTTTTTTTTTAATCTTTAAAAATGGCGCAGGTATGGCACGGTCTTCTAAACTGAATTTGCAAAACTGGCGTGACGTATGGCTGAAAAACTAATCGACCGATTCTAATGAACCTTGGTATAAATCTTTCTAACCTTAATATCTAACACATGACCCTAATTGTTTCGAAAATTAAATTTAAAAAACCTTTTTTTTCAGCAAAATGTAGCCATTTTTTCCGTAAAATTCAATCGTTTTGTTTCAAAGCGTGCAATTTAAGGGGTTACCCCCAGTTGCGATTTTGAAAAAATCGATTTTTTTTATTGCATTTTTTTGCAGTATAAATATCTGAGAATATGTCCTGAAAATTTCAAGTCGATCCGAACAAAATTGACTGAGATATGAGCGTTGAAAGAGAAGAATCCGTTGTGAAATTAAAACTTCAAACACGTTTTTCTCAAAATGGCATTTCTGAAGTCGGTGACCAAGATTACTCGAACACTAATGAACCGATCTTCTTGAAATTTTGCAGGCTTATTTAATACATAAAAATGTAGTCTTTAATCGTTCGATTTTTTTTTCGAAAAAAATGGCCGTTTTATAGCCAAAAAACGGCCGCTTTTTTTCGTTAAAATCGAACCATTAACTTTGACTGTCCGCCATTTTGTGAAAAATGAATATTTTTTAAAATCCTTCGATTAAAGACTAGTTTATACTTATATTTGACTAAATCCATCCGCATTTTTTTTTTTCAGATGATCCACTTCGCCGCAATGTTGGTCACCGCAAACCGTGTATATAAAAACATTATTTTATTGACGGCCATTTGCCACTAAACAATGTAATATTTTTCAATAAAAAAATTACTGAAAGTTCTTCAAGATGTGTTCTTTAAGATAGTATATTGATCGATTAAAAAAGTTTTGTAGTTTTCTTTAAAAAAATTCATGAAAAAGGCCTTTTTTTGCGCTACAAGTGGGGGTAACGCCTTAATCGATTTTCAACATTTTGCACTTTTTCTTGGTTCATATTCTGCGTAGGAGTGTTAATGGAAGGAAAATCTTCGTTGGTTTTTTTCATACCTTCACCCTATTTTCCCATACCTCCACCCTGGTTAAATATTTTTTTTTAAATACCATATAACAGGTCTAAGTGGTAACAACAAAACACTCGTCTCAAAAAAGGTGAAAAGATCTTTCCTTTAAAAAAAATCATGAAAATCAGCAATTTTTTCTCGCCTAAAGGAACTCCCCCCTCGATCAATCGAGCTTTGCTCCTATATGCTCATGAAGCTGACAAAAACAAATTTCTCAATTGTTCCAAAACATTAATTTTTTTTCGAAATCAGTCGTCACTCGGTCGTATACTGGCAAGATCTTCATTCTCCTCTTTCTTCATGCGCATTATTAATTTTTAATCATCGCTAAGGCTATTAAAATGGAATTCCCACGATCCTGCGACACCGGCGGTCATAAATGCGTCGATTACATCTTCAAACGCCCCTCGAATTCGTGGTTTATTCATCGAAGCAGATACTCATCGTTCTACATTACTGTCGCTAAGAACTCGAAATATACAACGCGACTATCCATCGATCGTTTGGAGAAAAAAAATTTAATTAAAAAACTCGTCAAAATAATTGATAATCCGCTTTTTTCAAAATTGCAATCGGCGAAAAAATGTCCAATGACAAAACAGTTTTCTAATTATGCACAATTTTGCCCACGATGTATTCTTTGAAGCTGGGGAAAAATGAGCTCAAATTGTTTTTGTAAAAATGTCAATATTCCAACATTTGAACAATTACGGAAAGACGAAGATTGCGCCCTTCTCACATCGAAGCTTTCTCAAACAGTGTTACGAGATTGGACGTGACTTTGATTTCATCCCCTGTATTGTGCTGTCTCGTTCTATTTGTGACGAGGGAGAATTCAAGTAGGCAGACGGAAAAAACGATATCCTTATCTCAAAAATTTCATCGACGTACGTGAAGAAAAAAAATCGAAACTCTCGGGCTTATCTTTTTTTGCGTGCCTGTGCTTGGTCGATGTGAGCGTGGATACGTTCGTGGGGGGTGGTTCGCTCGATGTCTTCGGCGAGTGCGCCAATTTCTGTTCGTTGGCACTGACAGCCGATTTCAATTCAACAGTTAATTTGAAAGAATGTCATTCATCGGTACGAACAACGAGAGGCGAGAAAAAAAAACTTCAAACAGAAAAAACCTTAGAATATGAAATTCCAATTCAATCGCCTTTTCCGAATCGTATCCGCTTTTTTCCAGCTATTTTTTTCATTCCTCGGAGCAGAACGTAGAGCTTCAGTTCGTTTCGTTTGCAATCAATTGGAATCAAAATGCAAATCACATAAAATTATATTAATTGAACTATTTAATCAATTTAATTAAATTTACTTGTGTGTGTTTGTTGATCCGTTGATTGAATTCATTAAATCATACTAATTAAATCGTTTTTAAAATAAAACTAAATTTACTTGTTGATTTTTAATTATTGACTTATAGCATTTAATTACATTAATTGAAATAATGTAATTACTATTTTAATTAACAATAAAAATAAATTTTCTAAGCTCATGAAATTATTCTATTAAATGATTTTTTTTATAACAAACAAATGTATTTGTATGGTTGACTGTTTGTTGATTGATTTGATTTCTTGCGTTCGATTCTTCACGATATTCGAGAAGCTTATTTGCACAGAAGAAATAGAGATACCGAGTCGAAATCACCGCCATACTCCGAGTCAGACAGAATACGTTTCGAAACACTATGGATAAATTTACATCACTGAAGTAGAAGCCGACATATGAGTACGTGAAAAATCGACATTGTGGCGAGAACAACGAATTGGTTTTAAAAAAAACTTTTAATTTCCATATTTCGGGATATTTCGAGCCTCTAGCCGGTGGAACCGCTCGGATAATAAAAAAAATGTTATTGTCTCTCGCGAAAACTAAAGATTTAACGAGCTCAAAGCGAAAAAAACTATTCCGCGTTGGATCGAACACAATCGTCCAACTACGGAGTTCTTTTTTCGTTATTTTCTTACATAATGTCCGAGAAAACAATATATTTCTGTGTACCAGGATTTGTTAACTATTAACAAATGGTAAAGTTGGATATGGCGAAATGAATATCTTCTTGCAGTTACTGAATCATTCATTTGAGCCTCCGAATTGTCACAAATAAAGATTTGGTAATGGTTAAGAAACGAATTCTTGAACGGGGTCCTCTAGTTTCTCGGCTTTTTTTTTACGGCTTTTTCAATAATTTTTTACGGGCAAAGCATCGAAATAATCAATCTCATTGTTTTTGCATAATCTTTATTAACATTTAAATAAGCTTTACAAATTTTTTGAAGTCAAAATATATAATAGAATAAACGTTATGGTGGCCGACAGGAAGACATCAAGTAAAAGAGGTGCTTGACGGTGACCAAGATTGCGGCTGTTCTGTTTATCTGAAATCAAAAAACCAAACGGCATTTTAATCTTCATATTTAAGACTAGCGATTGAACTAGAGTGAATTCTAAATGACAAAAATTGACTTTTTTATACACTTTTGAAAATTACATTCTATTTTTTACTCATTTTTTCTTAAGTTTTTCAATCGCTGGCTTATAACATATTAAAGATGCTGTATAAATTTGAACAAGATCGGTGCAGTAGTTTCTGAAATATCGTGGTCACCGTTTCGAAAAATGGTGTTTCGAGAAAAACGCGTTTGAAAGTTCGCGCATATATGATTTATACTTGTGAATTATACTTTATATGATTTATACTTGTGAACCACTTCGAATATCGAAAAATCCTTTGGCACACATTTTCTACACATGTTGTAGATGTGATTTATGAAAGAAAAAAAAATCGATTTTTTCGACCCGAGAAACTAGAGGACCCCGTTAATGGAACATACCCGATCTTTACAGCCAATAGATGTACAGTTGGTCTAACCCAATTCTTCGCATTAAGGGGTAAGGCCACAGAAGAATTTTCAAAAAATCGATTTTTTTTCTCGCTAAAACGGTGCTTTATCATCATGAGAATAAGTTACTATTCGATTTATAGCAAGACGTTTTTTTTCACCGACTTTGAGCGTATAACGTAAGCCCACCTCTGGCACGGCCATAGAGTACCTAAAACTGTAAACGCATTTTTCTCGAAACAGCTTTTTTCCAATTGGCGTGACAAATAACTTCAACAATTTTCACTCGATTTACTTCAAATGTAAGAGTTATGTGCCTAATTGCATTTCGCAGAGAAGTACGTACCGAATTTCTGATTGATCGAAAACTTTTCATTTTACGAGCAGTTTTATACGAAATTTTTCACTGAAAATTCCTTCAAATACCTACAACTTTTGAATAAAAGAATTTTTTTTAATTCCGTACGTACTTCTCTAGGTATTCTAATGTAGATTGACGAGCATATTTGTTTTTTGTTCTAGGTAAAAAATTGTGGATGCTAAATGTCACGCCGCGGAGCGCCTAAAAAAAAGATAACAATTGAAAACATTAGTAGTAGGCCATTTTGTTCATCGAAAAATATATACATGTTTTCTAACAGCTTGAAATTCATACTAAATAGATGTGTAATTAATTTTATGAGTATATCACTTTTTCATATGAAAAAAAATTGTTAAATTCGTACATGATTTTATACCCGTTACTGTGGCCTAACCCCTTAATATACTATAAATAATTGTTTCCTGTACCTGAGGCGTTTATTCAATGAGATCAGTGGAAACGTTGTCCCAGATGTGAAAGATGGTTGAGTGAACGATATTTTATATTCGTACAAATCAAGATTCGTGTATAGTTGCCAAATGAATATTTGGACAAAGTCATTCATTGATTGTCGGCAGATGAACAACTCTCATAGAAAATGAGAGTTGTTCCTTGCTACTTGAATATATCTTAAAAAATACATTGTCTATGGAAGTACGTAGGATTTTCTTTATATTGCATAGTTAATTTGTTATTAACACTTATCCGACGATTTTTTAGGCACATTTTTGGAAAGTTAAAAATTTCGTCACATAATTGTTAATAACATATGAACTAGCAATAAAAAAAAATCCTACGTACTTCCATAGACAAAGTATTTTTCAAGATATATTCACCATTTCAAGTGAATCGGTTGAAAATTGTCTGAGTTGTGTTTCCGGCAAACTTAAAAAATGCAGTTTTGAGATAAACGCTGCACAGCCGCCATTTTGAAATTAATCGCGCCAAAAAAAGTTATTGTATACAGTCACTGATATGTATGATAAACACCCTTTCTTGTAATCTCGATTTATTTTGTAGTTTTTCTGAAAAAAAAAAAATCCCCAAAAAGCCTATTTTTTCGGTCTCTAGAGTGACCTAACCCCTTGAGAGAAATAAAAGTGATCAAAGAAATCATTATTTGCAAAGAAATCCTATGGCTGTAAAATGTTGTCATGATAACACGAATATTTCTTAAGGGGTTACCCCCACTTGCGATTTTGAAAAAATCGATTTTTTTTATTGCATTTTTTTGAAGTGCAATTTGAAGTGCAGTTTTTTTTATGCCCGGAATAGATGACTCTATGTAAGTTTACAAAAAAAATATTTTCTCCGTGTAAACTGAAATTGAAACTTTAAACGCGTTTTTCTCAAAATGGCATTTCTGAAGTCGGTGACCAAGATTACTCGAACACTAATGAACCGATCTTCTTGAAATTTTGCAGGCTTACTTAATACATAAAAATGTAGTCTTTAATCTTTCGATTTTTTTTTTCGAAAAAATGGCCGTTTATAGCCAAAAAACGGCCGTTTTTTTCGTTAAAATCGAACCATTAACTTTGACTGTCCGCCATTTTGTGAAAAATGAATATTTTTTAAAATCCTTCGATTAAAGACTAGTTTATACTTATATTTGACTAAATCCATCCGCATTTTTTTTCAGATGAATCCACTTCGCCGCAATGTTGGTCACCGCAAACCGTGTATATAAAAACATTATTTCATTGACGGCCATTTGCCACTAAACAATGTAATATTTTTCAATAAAAAAATTACTGAAAGTTCTTCAAGATGTGTTCTTTAAGATGGTATATTGATCGATTAAAAAAGTTTTGTAGTTTTCTTTTAAAAAAATCATGAAAAAGGCGTTTTTTGCGCTACAAGTGGGGGTAACGCCTTAACGACTAACACATTTTGTAACAGTTAATGAATAGTTGACTAAAAGTGCCAACAAAATGTATATCATTACTATAAATAAACTGTTTTCTCAGTAAGCAGCATCAGCAATCTTATTGAAAAGTCGATAAACTTTCGATGCAGCGGCTCACAAATAATGGCAGCTTTGTGCTGATGTACGTACGCTAGCAGATGTACTGTATTGAAATCAACAAATTACTCAAACCACATAGGTGATCAGTAAATTATTCACGTCTGCATGTTTTTCTTCATATATTATTCAAAGCCGAGATAAGAGCCGGACTTGTCCGAGAGACACTCACCATGAGTGCAGAAGTGTATGAAGCATCACGTTTCATGCGATTAGACAGGGAGTAGGAAGGCGCGGTGAATATGAGCAAAATGAGACGAGACGGAGGCACAGTGTAAAATTAATTTTACAAATTGCGCACCAAATTCCTTTTCTTCGCATTTTCATATCTGTACGAAAAAAGATTCGCACCCAATGAAATGTTTCTTTCAGTTTGAATGTACATGGCATCTCATCAAAGCAGTATTATAGTCTAGACACCTCATTTTCGGGCGTTTTTTCGGACTCGGTGAAAAAAATGTATATATCTTTTTAGTATCCAATTTTTTGCAGTATTTTTATTGATGTTTCAGGAACTTACAAATAAAATGTTTGTGTAAAAAAATAAAAACGGAAAAGGTTATGGGCCTGTAAATATGGCCGTGACGACAAAAAGGTCGAGGCGGTTGACATGATTCCAAAGCGCCCATTCATCCGAAAGAGAAACGAAACCAATTTTCTTGATCAGTGAGAATGCCATTATGGCAGATACCAAAGAGAAAAAAATATATTAAATAGTGACTGTGAAAAAAAAGGTTAATTTTCCGCCCTATTTTTTTCAGTGTTTAATTTTTTTAAGGGGTTACCCCCACTTGCGATTTTGAAAAAATCGATTTTTTTTTAATTGCATTTTTTTGAAGTATAAGTATCCGGGCCCATACAGAAGTATGGGCCCGGAATAGATGACTCTATGTAAGTTTACAAAAAAAATATGTTTTCTTCGTGTAAACTGAAATTGAAACTTTAAACGCGTTTTTCTCAAAATGGCATTTCTGAAGTCGGTGACCAAGATTACTCGAACACTAATGAACCGATCTTCTTGAAATTTTGCAGGCTTATTTAATACATAAAAATGTAGTCTTTAATCGTTCGATTTTTTTTTCTAAAAAAATGGTCGTTTTATAGCCAAAAAACGGCCGTTTTTTTCGTTAAAATCGAACCATTAACTTTGACTGTCCGCCATTTTGTGAAAAATGAATATTTTTTAAAATCCTTCGATTAAAGACTAGTTTATACTTATATTTGACTAAATCCATCCGCATTTTTTTTTCAGATGATCCACTTCGCCGCAATGTTGGTCACCGCAAACCGTGTATATAAAAACATTATTTCATTGACGGCCATTTGCCACTAAACAATTTAATATTTTTCAATAAAAAAATTACTGAAAGTTCTTCAAGATGTGTTCTTTAAGATGGTATATTGATCGATTAAAAAAGTTTTGTAGTTTTCTTTAAAAAAATTCATGAAAAAGGCCTTTTTTGCGCTACAAGTGGAGGTAACGCCTTAATAGCAATAACATTAATTTTGTAATGCACGAGGTAGGGACGATAGACGGAAATGTACTGAATGTCTATACCAAATTAGAAATCAAACGGTTGAATAGAACTCGCGATTTTATGTCAACCAGGTTGAAAAAAGTAGTTTCGAAAAAAACGTGTTTAAGGCCTTAGGCCACAGTAACGGGTATAAAATCATGTGCGAATTTAACAATTTTTTTCGTATGAAAAAGTGATTCACTCATAAAATTAATTACACATCTATTTAGTATGAATGTCAAGCTGTAAGAATTTTTTTTTCGATGTACAATATGGCTGACTACTCGAAACTTCTCGAAACAGCTTTTTTCCAATTGGCGTGACAAATAACTTCAACAATTTTCACTCGATTTACTTCAAAATTAAAAGCTATGTTCCCAATTGCATTTCGCAGAGAAGTACGTACGGAATTTCTGATTAATCGAAAACTTTTCATTTTATAAGCAGTTCAAGAGCAGTTATAACGAAATTTTTCACTGAAAATTCGTCCGAAGACCCTTAATAACCAGCCATTTTTTTGGTCATCCCAAAAAAAAAATTTTTTTTATACTTGACAGTTATTATAAACTCATGTCCAAATTTGAAAATGAGATTACTTTATACCCTCTAAAAAAATTCCCGAAAAATACCTATTTTTCACGCTCCTAAAGGGATTTCTCGCCTTAATCGGCCATTCGTGCCTCATAATGTGCCTTTCTCGACTTCGAAATGACGATTTTTTTAAGCTCGTTCTTCCCTGCTGGTAGTTCCAGCTTCCTTAGAAGATTCTGAAGTTCGATACTCCGAATGGTCGATCCTATTCTGGTCTCGTTTCAAATCACTATAACCAGGTAAATATTGGGCATTTCGAAATTTCCTTCTGAGGTCATATTTTAGTCCACACTTTAAGAAAATGCAAAAAAATCAATTTTTTAAAATTCTGGACTCGAATAGTGCCCAAAAGCATTTTTATTATTATTAATAGACGCTGAACAATTAAACAAACCACATGAAGCAGCTGTACCTCTTAAGACGTGCATATTTTTTTGCAGAATACAGCAAAATTATTATAGAATTACGTATTCAAGGCTTTCAATAACAAACGATTTTTCATCGGCCGGCGAGAAGAAGTTGACTCATTACGAAACCGCATTTGATAAAGTGTTTTTTTTTTAGTTGCGCCAGCCTTGTCGGCTTCGCACTAGCACGCCGCTGCAAGAGACGGACAGGTAATAGTACAAGTTTGTGAATAACGCCGGAGTGATCAGATCCAAATCACCGGAGAAGATAAAGTTAGAAAAGACATTACGTTTAAAGGGCGCGAGTGAACAGGAAATACTTCACTGATTCGATCGCTCGGAAGTCGCAGGATAAGGATCGTTTCTCCGAGTTCAAATTATATATATATATATATATATATATATATCTAATGAGTCAATTACTCTTTTATTCTAGAAGCTGGTGCTGGAAAATTGTTTTTTATTCTGATTTTGATTTTATTTGCTGATTCGGTTTTTTTATTTGATGATTTTGAATCTATTTGATGATTTTTATTTTATTCAATCATTTTTATTCCTTTCACTGATTTTTATTTGATTAAATGATTTTGACTTATCCATATTTTCATCGTGACTTCTGAATTTTATTGGGCTAATAAGTACGGCTTGTTTCCGTAGAAGCCACCGCATACTCTACTGTAGAGACTTGAATCTCGAGTTTCTCAGTGGACCCCCCCCCCCCCGAAAACGATCGAATTTCCGATAACTCGACCATACTTCACTCAAGGTGTCTATTGCTCGTCCATTAGACGACGTTGAAGGCCCATTAGCGAGGGAGTCGATTATTCAATAGGGATTTATTATTGCAACGAAAAATTAGTCCCGCCGAAGAAGCCACTTTTAATATGCAGTGGTAATGATTTCACGATTAAACATAAATGTCTGTGCGCCAAATAGCGGAATGATTCGTAAGCCGGGCAAAAAATAGTATTGACTACAGTATTTTACGTTTTCCAATGGGGAAACGATCACTTCGTGTATTCATTAGCCCTCGAAGCATTAAATTTAATATGTCAAAGACAAGCTTTTCCTTATTATGGTTACAATAATTTCGTATAATTGAGGATTAGATTCGTTTATCTGAATTTAGTTCAATGCTTGAATACCACCTGTGACTCGATACGTTATTGAATTTTATTTTTATTTTGATTATTCAAATGTTAACATCTTGAATAAGTATTGAAGATCGATCGCTAGACGTCGTTATATGTGTACATTTTTAATATATAACAAATTTAATAAATATAAACATTTGATTATATATAAAATATTTCGAAAATTGAATTATGATTGAGTACTCAATATAAATGTTCGATTCGATTAAATATTTTACATTAAATCAATTTATTAAGCGTTTATATTCAATAACAATAAAGTTGTTATTATTACCAAATTGGAAATAATTTGTTTAACACTTTTTTAACAATAAATATACAAATTTAAATATGACCAATCCATATTTTCTTCGATGTATTCATATAATCAATAATTCTTTTTTTCCTTCTTTTATATAGAAAGCTCTACATATTTACGTAATATAACATGTTTATATACAATTAGTTTATTAATAATTTTCATTCAATGATAAGTTAAAAAATAAATTCGTAGCAACGAATATATTATTGTTATTAAATTATAATTTAATTGATCATACGTTCGTTACAATCATCGATATAATTTTTTTTAAATATTTTCAATGAATATATTAGTTAATATTTTCTTCGATGTGTTTGAATAATGAATGATTCTATTTTTTCTTCGCTCATATAGAAAGCTAATTAATAAATTTCATGTTCAAAGTACAAATGTCCGAAAATAACGAAAAATGTGAAACATTTTTAAAAAATCAACATATATTACACAAAGTGTAACTATTTCATGGCATTGAAAATGTAATCAGACTTTTTGGGTAATAAAAAAACAGATACATGTAAATAATATTAGTGGGTTTTTATGATTTTTTAACAACAAAAAATGGACCCATTGAGGGATATAATTGGCTTTGTATGGGGTTGATTGTATTTGTTCTGGGTTTGTTTGGGTAATAATTGTTATATAATTTTTGTTATTTATTTGTAATATAACACGTAATATAATTTTTAAATGAGAACATTAGAATCGGGTGGGGAGCGGAAATTTGTCAACCAATCATAGGCATTCAGCATGTCACAGTAACGCTCCCTAACGCTACCCCCACTCTACCGGCATTGGAGTGGGGGTAGCGTAAATTCCACATCACATCCAGCCATTTTTACAGGTTTTAAAGCATTTCCAATGCTAAAAACGATTTCGCCGACCGTGATAGCCAGCACCCTCATTTTTCGATTTCCCCATAAGAACATCCGGCCGTGAAATTCCATTTATAACGTTAACATTCGACCGGTTTATTCAGCGAACTATAATGCATAGTTTACCGATATGAATCTGTACACCGCTGTACGTAAGCCGAAGGCTTATCAAGATCCCTTATCCTTCGAGGTTAGGGTCCAAGCCCAATATAGCATACACTCCGTATAAATAAATGCAACTTTCATCTTTTCTGATACTTCTATCGCAAAGTCGTAAAGTTCGAAGGTATCGTTTACGAGTGCTGAAAGTATGAATTATTCGTGGGACGATATATAAACATATTGCCCGCCCTGCCGAAACGTGTAACGGAGTACTGACGAGGGGGAGCAGTGGCCGAGATGAAAACGGCGCTCCGTGCGGTGCGTGCCACGTGTGCGTGACGTATCGAGAGACTTATCAGCGTGACATTGTCACATATTCTGCAGCGGGAGGGGGGAGAAAGAGAGAGAGAGAGAGGGGGGGAGAGAGAGAAGGGTTGTATCATTAAGCCACTTGGTCCTGAGAAGGCGGTCGTTGTACCCTTATATCGTCGCGTAGACAGCAACGAATAAACAACAACGAACAAAAAAAAATACGGTAATCCTGAAAAAACAATTTTTTCAAATTACATTTAATTCGATCCACAGGACGTACGTTTTTTTTACATGTTCATCGCTCATTTATCGTTATTTCTCGTCGGTTTTTTTCTCGAGTAATTTTTTTTCATTCGCTCGTTCTCGCCAGGTCAAGCCACGGTAGGATACAACACAGATATATATTTATCGGTATTCACCCGACGTCGCGGGTGGCGCGAGACTCCAAAACGCACAACGAACTTGGCAGTTCGGCATGGTCCGCTGTCCCGTACACGTCTCTCGACGACAAAAAACCATCTTTCGCGCAAAAATCAAACGTTGCGGCGACAGTGACAGAGTGAAGATTTTGAAAAATATACTTTTCCATCCGCCATTGTGTGTTTTCTTGCGTCGATTCGTATTTGCGAAATGATAAAAGTTTGGCAATTGACAATTTGATAGTTTCGAATCGTGATTTGAAGTAGAAAATTTTTGCGGTTCGGTGAGCAAATGTTTCTCTACGAAATGTGACGTTTCGAGGACAGGCGCAACGATTACCTTCGTCAATTCGGATCACACGATCGGCAGGTATTAGTGACGAACAATTAATTAAACCTTTGATGTACGCGAGTCGGAGGGGGGTCTCAGAAGGAAATAAGCCCGGCGCGATGTTGACACAGTGACATCAAACACGCTTTGCTCCGTTGCAATTGCAGGTATCGGTTCCGTTCGACACGCTTGAGGAATTGGAGAAAAGTCACGTAAACCGATGATCAGTGGATTTGTGATCAAAGTGAAATGATATTCAAGACGTTTTTTTTCACTTCGTCATTTCCGTATACTTCCCTCACATTTCCGTAATAGTTGGGTGTTTTTTTTCATATTTTTTTACGTATGTACAGTTGAACTGCTTTTTAATCTTTTTTTTGGTTGTAAAGTTGAACTGTTTTTTAATATTTTTTTACGTTTGTAAAGTTCGACAAGTATTTGGAGAAAAGTCACATAAAACGAGCTGTTTTTTAAATATTTTTTTTTACGTATGTAACTTGAACAGTTTTTGAAATATTTTGTTACGTATGTCAAGTTCGACAGGTTTAAGAATTGGGAGAAAAGTCACACAAAACGATAATCAGTGGATTTGGAATCAATCAAAGTGAAATTATATAAAAAATTTATTTGACTTCGTCATTTACGTATAGTTCCGTTCCATTTACGTAATAATTCGGTGTTTTTAAATATTTTTTGACGTATGTAAAATGGAACAGTTTTTCAATATTTTTTTACATATGTAAGTTGACCAGTTTTGTTATATTTTTTTTACGTATGTAAAGTTGAACGGCAAAAAAATGTACGTATGTAAAGTTCGACAGGTTTAAGTATTTGGAGAAAAGTTCCATAAAACGATGATCAGTGAATTTGGAATCGATCAAAGTGAAATGTAATTCAAAACTTTATTTTACTTCGTCATTTCCGTACAGTTTCGTTCTTATGCGTAATAGTCGGGTGTTTTTCAATATTTGTTTACGTATGTAAAGTTGAACAGACTTAAAAGATTGTTTTTCGAGAAGAGCATACATTCCATGTTCAGATAGAAGACACTGCAACGGGTAAAAGATAATTTTGCCAAACTTGATTTCTTTACTGACAAATATCGATAATCAATGCATTTATAATTATTTGAAGAAAGTGATCACAAATGAAAAATGAAAAATGGAATTTGAGTATAATAATCAAACTTTCGTACGACTGGGTAATTTTATGAAATTTTGAGACGTTTGATAACGACCAGCTGTAGAGAAAAAAGATTTATTTTCGACGAAAAAGCAACTTGAATCATTTGTTATTAACAAATTGATGAATGTATCAAAAGATCATCGGATAGTACGATAAAAAAACGTTATAAATTATGCTCTTTCCGAATTTAAAGTGAGTCGAACGAATAGGTTTTGAGATGCGAATTTTCCCGTTTCGTGAAACATAATTTCATGATAAACGCAAGAGAAAAAAGTATGAATCGCAGCAGGGCGGTTCGCCCCCGCGCAGTTAGCGACCCGACCCATCGCAAAAATCGTCATAACTCGCAATTATCAGAATTTTTACAAAATATTCGTTGCCATTTAAAATTAAGACCCTAGGCTATGAAATTATGCAATAAACAAAAAGTCGTACTTTTTTATGGCAAACCACGCACACCCTTTACATTCGGCGTCATTTTCGTACGAATATATCAATTTTTATCTATTTATATCTATATCTATTTTTCAAATTTTTGATTATATGTATTTGTATAATTTTATTATCTTTTTTCAAATTTTTTTATTATATGTATTTTTATTTATTTCATTATCTTTTTTTTTCTTAAATTTGAAGATATCTTTTTTTTTTCATTTTCTCAAACGCACTATTTTTCTTGCAACTCGCAGAAGCATCGTTGCGTGAAAAAATTCGAGACTTTAAAAAAGTGCCTTTTTAAAATACAAATATTGTGTGTTGTATTGCATGTTTGATTTTGAAATTATTTTGAGACGAAAAAAAACAGTTTCGTGAAAAAAAAAACGTACACCCGCGTTAATTAAAAAATTAGTGTTATGCAGAGTAGGTGTATTGTTATTAAATTTCGGAATACAACAGGAAATGGCTCGGTCGCGGAAATCTTACTTCCGGCGTATTTCGACTAGGCCGATAACAATTTTACCCCTGCAAAAAAAAGTGTGTTCAGGAGCGAACGACGATCAAAATAACGATCATGCGTGTTCAGCACCCACTACGAATTTCAATGGGTCAAGGCTTAACGACGAACTACTGGTCACGAAGTCTATTATGCCCTCCGGCGCGTGGGTCCTAAACTAACTTTTCCTGTAGAGCATTCGCTACTAAAGCGTTACTGGCCTGTCAGGAATAACACTCGTGGCACGAACATTTATTTGCGAGGGCAACGATCCCCGAATTCTCACAGTAATTGCAATCCGTAATGGTCGGAATCGCGAAAAGTAATGTCCACTCACGAATTGCATGTATACTACAGGATTAAGGGGTTAGATCACTGTGACGACCCAAAAATCAGGGTTATTGAAAAAAATTAATTTCGAAGAAATGAGAAAGTTGATTGAACAATCATCTGGACATTTATTTATATGTACATTAACAAAATTATGTGCCAAATTTCACAAAAAAATATTAATAATTAAAGAAGTTTTGAACAATTCCGGGAAGGACCTTTGAACGTAAGGGGCTCAACGGTGTACTTGATTTTGGCCACCCGGTTGATCTGAAACGAAAAAAAAAAAACGATTTTTTTTTCTTATACAATGAATAATATTGGCCCAGACTTGACCGCGCTATTTTTGTTATCGTGTTTCAATTACCCAACAAAAATTGAATTTTGTTCCATTTTACGAGGAAAAATCACATATTGGTTAATGACTTTTATTAATTATTATTGCTAATAATTAATATAAAAAAAAAAATTCAGAAAAAAACGTCGGTCAAGACTGAACTACTACCGTACTGAATAACTGTACCAAATTTCAAGTCAATCCGTTCGGTAGATGTCGAGAAATTGTGTACACCGTTTCGAGAAAAACGCGTTTAAGTGAGTTACCTTTAGGCAAGAAAACATTTCTGATTTTCATGTTTTTTTAAGGAAAGATTTCTTCTCCATTTTTGAGACTTAGGGTATGTAGTAGTTTGTAGACTTTTGGTTATTAAATTATATTTTTTTACTCTTTGAGGGGCTACACCAGTGTGAACGCTGAAAATTTTGGTGATTTTCGGGAATTTTTTGGAAGAAAAGTACTCAATTAAATGTTTCGGAAAATTAAGAATACATTTGGCTATATTTGACCTATATTACATAATTTTTTCATAGAAAAATATTGAGATCCAAGCGCCTTATGCGCTGCCTTCGGAGGCGCCAAAAAAAAATTTCCTCCACTGCTGACATGATTCCGGCCGACACAGTAGCTGAAACCGAAAAAGGAAAAAATGTCGTTAAACTGGAAGGTATTTCCTGTACGTAGGATTTTCGAAAAATATCAAAATCTAACCAAATGGCGTAGTTACGAAAAAAGTCTGTTTTCTTGCCTATAAAATGGTCGTTTCTTTCAATGCCAAATGGTCAATTTCCATCCAATCAAAAATATCCTACGTCATTGTAGAGTAAATATATTCAAGAATACTCAGTTCAAATTTTAAGTCAATCGGATTATTGCTCTTTGAGGTACAATCTCAGCAAATTTGAAAAATCTCATTTCGAAAAAACGCGTTTAAAGATTTAACTATCGATTTTATCCCTACGAGCGGTTGCTCTTTAGAGCATTCGGGGAGTATTAGAGATACGGCCTCGAAATTTTTACAGGACATTCTCGAAAGTATAAACTGTCGAAAAAGGCGAAAAAAAATCGATTTTTTTTAAAGTGTCACACTGGTATAGCCCCTTAAATATGGTGGAGGTATAGCACAGTCTTCTAAGCGGGTTGCGGCGGATGTCGTCAGACGGCGTGCCATACAGCGTCAGCGGAATTAATCCGAAAAAAAAAACCAACGAAAATTTTTCTTTCATTAATACTCATGCGCAGCATATGAACCAAGAAAAAGTGAGAAATATTGAAAATCGTTTAAATGGTACGCTTTGAAACAAAAAGATTGAATTTTCCAAAAAATTGCCAAATTTTGCAATTTTTTATTTTTTCAAAATTCAAAAACACTTAGGGCCATGTATTAGACAATAAGGTTAGAAAGATTTATGCCAGATTTCATCAGAATCGGTCGATTAGTATTTCAGCTATAGGGTACGCTGGGGTCATTTGGAACGTTATTAAGAAAATCGGTTAATGTGATTTCATTTTATACGCTATCTGTTTGGTAATGAGTTTTATTTGTAGCTAAATTATCTAGCTATATGACAGCACTATTGATTTTGCTTCTTATATCCCCTTAACTTAGACGCTATTTAGAAACCCTCGGAAAACGTTTCATTTGACCCTGTGTTGGGGTCAATCGAAACAGTGCCTGGGGTTAGTTGGAATAGGTGATTTCAGCTGATTGAACTAACGTTTCTCCTAAGCCCAGGCACTGTTAAAAATGTGTATGAAGTGATAAAGTATGTTCATTGTCAATGAAATATACTTTTAATCAAAATAATCAGTTATATTGCTTTTAATTTCAGTTTGAGTATGACTGAAGGTACATTAAGGTTCTTTAATATTATTTTACTTTTCGGACGATTTCTTGGCATCTAAAAAATAAAACAAGATATGGAAAACTTTGCGTATGAAATGTTTGTTCAGGGTCAATAGAAACACGTTTCAATTGACCCCGAACCGTTGTTTCAACTGCCCCCACACCCTCGCCTCAAATAATTTATCAAACAGCAAAAAACCTAAAGTTGTAGGTACGTACTGACCACAATAAACTAAACGAGGATATTCAGTGTAATGATAATCATCATCAAACAACGCTGAAGAAGGAACAATAGTTTTCGAGCAATACGCAAGATAGTAATAATCAAAAAACTTACTTTTTATGTCGAAAAAGCGATGCACCCACATAAAAATGTCCGACGGGCTCGGGGGGCGACGCGCATTGAGCGACAGGTTCCGATATGCAAAGCAGTCCCCCCCCCCCCCCCGGAGCCGCGCTGCTGTCCCAAACCGTTTTCGAGTTATTCAACTTGTTTCATTTGACCCGTGTTTCTATCAACCCCAGCCCATCCTAAGTCACGCCAAGTTTGAAAATGCAGTTTAGAAGACCGTACCATACCTCCGCCATTTTTAAAGATTAATGAAAAATTACCACGTAATTTTTCATTAATCTAAAGCTAAAAGTAGTAATCAAACATACGCTGAGTCTAAAAAACGGTGAAGAGATATTTCCTTTTTAAAAAAATCACAAAAATCAGCAAATTTTTTCCTCCCCAAAAGGCATCTCCTCCCTTAAAGTTTAACCAACAGTTCTATCATTGTAATCGGTGTACCGTCAATCTGCGATTCCTGCAGAAATGTTGGACCTTCCTCTTCAATTTGAATTAAATTCAATTTCAATTAAATGGAAAAATCGGTGTTGATTTAATTACCTAAAAAATCGAATCAATTCCGACACAAAAAATTCAATAGAATTCAATAGCTAGTCACTGTTTATTAAGGGCTCTTCTCACTTGAGAACCTAAAAAAGGCTATTTTCATGAATTTTTTTTAAAGGTTTATATGATGGATATTGATATAAAAGTTGTCACACTTAATAAATACACTTTCGAAATACATTAAAAAAAAAATATTTATTCAACTCACTACTTATAGACGAAAATGGTAGTTAAAAAAATGTCCCAAAAAATTGTAGATCCGCGCTGTTGATGAAATCTCGGAGATGGATCATCCGAAACAAAAAAATCAAACGGCTTTAGATTCAGTATGTTAATGGCTGTAGCGCATAACATACGATTTTCGACATATGCAAAAATAACGAAATGGCGGACATTTTTCGAAAAAACAAAAAAAAAGTGTTTTTTCACCGTTTTTGGGAGAAAAATAGTAAAAATCAAAATTTAAAAAAATCCTTGATATGCGCTATAGCTATAGTTGTGAAGAATATGTGGTTAAATTTTCATAAGGATCGGTTCAGTAGTTTCAAAGATTTTATCAACAAACCGTCGATAAACGTTGTTTCGAGAAGAACGCATTTAAAGTTTGTTTAGGTTATACATATATACAAAAAAAAATTTTTATGTATTTCGAAAGTGTATTTATTAGGCCGCTCCAGAGGGCGAAAAAAAAGCTTTTTGGGGATTTTTTTTAGAAAAACTACAAAATAAATCGAGATTACAAAAAGGGTGTTTATCAAACATATCAGTGACTGTATACAATAATTTTTTCGAAACGATGAATTTCAAAATGGCGGCTGTGCAGAGTTTATCTCGAAGCTCCAATTTTCAAGTTGGCCGGAAACATAACTCAGACAATTTTCAACCGATTCACTTGAAATGATGAATATATCTTGAAAAATACATTGTCTATGGAAGTACGTAGGATTTTTTTTATATTACATAGTTCATTTGTTTTTAACGATTTTTTAGTCAAATTTTTGGAAAGTAAAAAATTTGCCTAAAAAATCGTCAGATAATTGTTAATAACCAATGAACTATTCAAAATAAAAAAAAATCCTACGTACTTCCATAGACAATGTAGTTTTCATGATATATTCAACATTTCAAGTGAATCGGTTGAAAATTGTCTGAGTTGTGTTTCCGGCCAACTTAAAAAATGCAGTTTTGAGATAAACGCTGCACAGTCGCCATTTTGAAATTAATCGCTTCAAAAAAATTATTGTATACAGCCACTAGTATGTATGATAAACACCCTTTTTTGTAATCTCGATTTATTTTGTAGTTTTTTTTATAGCACCAAAAAGCCTATTTTTCGGCCTCTAGAGTGGCCTGACCCCTTAAGTGTAACAACTTGTATATCAATATCTATAATATAAACATATCAAAACAATTCATGAAAATAGCCTTCTTTCGCGTCGAAAGTGAGAAGACCCCTTAAAATAATTATAAACTACTCATTACGACCGAGGGAAGAGAAAACAAAGCAGGAAAGAGACAAAACCAGTCACGTGACCAGTTTGATCGTCGAGTGTAAAAGAGCATCGCGATTCAGATTTCCGAGATTGACAGACGAGTGCATGTAGGGTATAGGACGATTCGCACTCGCTCGTACGTACAGCTACTGTATTATCGTAAGTTAGGACCGTCCTGAGAATGTGTGGCAAGATATGTCACGCGAGCTGCGGTACATTCATTAATCACTGAGCGACGTGTACTTGGCTACGCGAGGAGACCGACAACACGTCCACTACGGCGTGTTCCCTCGACACGATTCGATTCGGCTTCGAGCGAACAAAATAATATCGCTGCGGAATAAATATTACATATTCGGAGTGGGAAAGACTTTATTTGCATATATCTACAGCAATGAGATGCAAAGTCGATTGGGCCCTTCATCGTTGAAAAAAAATAGCCCTCCGACTCGGGAAAAGTAAAACTCTGGACTATATAAAAGTTCGCAGGTTTACTAATTAGAAACTTTCAAAAATGGTTTCTCTCGTACATTAATTATCCATACACGATCATCTAAAAGATTCTGTCATTTTTTTCTGTTATACTCGTTCTTATTACTTCTGAGGGATGCGAAAGAACGCGTGCTAATTACTTCGAATTAAAAGTGGTATAATTTTTCGGCTGACCAGTAGGCCGATTCTAAATTTTGAATGAAGGCTTGGAATATACGGAATACTGATGCATCCAATTTTTGATCGCCTGCAAGGCTGTTGTGGGCCCTTGAGAGGATCACACCCTCGGCCTGTAACGGTTGGTCAAATGGGGTCCGTGTGACCCCAGCCATGTTTAAACGATTGCCACGTTGATTCCACTGTTCCGAATGGCGTATAAAAATTCAGGGTGTTAGTTTGAACCTTCTAGAATGTGGCATTCTCGGTATAATATTGTGATCGACATTTAAAGTGGCGGAAAAAAATCGAGAAGGGATCGATGCGTGAAAAAAGGCCTTTTTTATTGAAAAATCATAACTCTTTCAATTTTCAATTTAAAAAAAATGTAGGTCGATACAGTCGAACCTCGATATAACGAATCTCTAAGGAAGTTGGTTATATCGAGTTTTTGTTATATCAACATCATGTTCCTTAAAACGTTCTTTAAAAAATGTATATGTTAGTACTATAAATATAGGGATATTTTTTGAAGAAAGAAAGGATTTTATCGGAACAATTTTTACAAGTAATTTGCAATTAGAGCGTAATGTATATTATTATGTTGTTGTATCAAGGTTTAGGGTGTCTATCGGAAGGGAATGGACAAATTTTCGTTATATCAAGAATTTTGTTATATCGAGGATCGACTGTACTTTTGAGATATGATAGTTTAAGGCCTTAGGCCACAGTAACGGGTATAAAATCATGTGCGAATTTAAGGGGTTACCCCCACTTGCGATTTTGAAAAAATCGATTTTTTTTTAATTGCATTTTTTTGAAGTGCAATTTGAAGTGCAATTTTTTTTGATGCCCGGAATAGATGACTCTATGTAAGTTTACAAAAAAAAAATATTTTCTTCGTGTAAACTGAAATTGAAACTTTAAACGCGTTTTTCTCAAAATGGCATTTCTGAAGTCGGTGACCAAGATTACTCGAACACTAATGAACCGATCTTCTTGAAATTTTGCAGGCTTATTTAATACATAAAAATGTAGTCTTTAATCGTTTGATTTTTTTTTCCGAAAAAAAATGGCCATTTTATAGCCAAAAAACGGCCGTTTTTTTTCGTTAAAATCGAACCATTAACTTTGACTGTCCGCCATTTTGTGAAAAATGAATATTTTTTAAAATCCTTCGATTAAAGACTAGTTTATACTTATGTTTGACTAAATCCATCCGCATTTTTTTTTCAGATGATCCACTTCGCCGCAATGTTGGTCACCGCAAACCGTGTATATAAAAACATTATTTCATTGACGGCCATTTGCCACTAAACAATGTAATATTTTTCAATAAAAAAATTACTGAAAGTTCTTCAAGATGTGTTCTTTAAGATGGTATATTGATCGATTAAAAAAGTTTTGTAGTTTTCTTTAAAAAAATTCATGAAAAAGGCGTTTTTTTGCGCTGCAAGTGGGGGTAACGCCTTAACAAATAAATTTTCAGTGAAAAATTTCGTTATAACTGCTCATAAACTGCTCATAAAATGAAAAGTTTTCGATTAATCAGAAATTCCGTACGTACTTCTCTGCGAAATGCAATTAGGAGCATAACTTTTAAATTTCAAGTAAATCGAGTGAAAATTGTTGAACTTATTTGTCACGCCAATTGGAAAAAAGCTGTTTCGAGAAGTTTCGAGTAGTCGGCCATTTTCTACATCGAAAAAAAAATATATACATTTTTTCTAACAGCTTGATATTCATACTAAATAGATGTGTAATTGGTTTTATGAGTGAATCATTTTTTCATACGAAAAAAATTCTCAAATTCGCACATGATTTCATACCCGTTACTGTGGCCCAAGGCCTTAAGGACAAACATTGCTTCATAGTAGGCGTTTCAAAAAAGGTGCTTATTTGGACATTTGAAGAGGGCCCATTTTTAAGTAAAAAAAAAGAACAACAATCGTGAAAAATGAGCAGTTTATTTGCAATAGTGGCTTCAAAAATTATAAGATCATAGTGTAAACACAATATATGTGAAAGATATTTTAAAAATATATTAGAAAATACAAAATATCAAAGAATCGTAAATAAATCGAGTTTGTCCTCCAGAGTCGATACAGATGAAAATTCTGTGCTTGTCGCACATTCTAAATGGTTTTATGGTTTTCCAGGTAATATTGTAATGAGTTTTAAATTAAGCAGACGGACGTCGCAAAGAATTCGCGTTTGGAGTAGTTCATATAAACTTGATAGACATTTTTTTTACCATTCTCATATTCATACTCACTTTACGTAGAGTGATCCCACGCAGAAAAAACAATTCCACTTATTACGAAAAAATATACGTGCGGGTCACATGGGGGTCAAAACGACCCCATCACCCGTCCGATTTGTTTGTATCGAATATCACGACGAAACCGCTGTCGCGAATCGTTCGACCCTAATCGGTACTTACAACGGACACTCCAAAGCACCCTTACAAGGCAGGCCAGCCGGCTTGGCCGTCTACAACTTGCTCAAAGTCACGCGTGGGGTCTCCTGGACCCCATGTGACCGCAAAGGGTTAAGCTCTTTTTTACAGCGTCATTATTATGATGCACGCTAGATAGGATCGAACAAAATATACTTTCACAACCGACAGCAATGTGCAGGGATTTTCCAAAACTGATATCTCGATTCTTCAAACGTTTTTATCACCCTTGATAATGCGCAAAATCTTTTCATACGGTAAAGCGACCAGTGAATGGGTGAATAACGACATTGGAGGATTCAGATGGACTGTAAAATGAAAATAGTGTTAACAGATAGAAAGATAGTTTTTAAATTACTATAGCTGACGAAATACTCCATTCTGATAGTAGGAAAAAATGGTCGAAGCAATTGCAACGAATAATATTGGAGGAATTGACAGATAAAGAGCGAAATGACTGAATTGTCACTGAATGGACGAAATTACGAGTAAATGGACACTCGACCGCCAGTGAATGGACGAATAGTATAGATGAACGCTGTACAGGATAAGGATTTGTTATTTATTTTTATTAAATGTCAGATTTGGTTGTCACTGTGTTGAACAAAAACTATAATATTCTTATACATATGAGGATAATGTTTGTTATTACGATTTCGCAGAAAATACACAAAGCTTTTTGCATCTTAAGGGGCCAGTCCACTTTGGAGCCACGAAAAAAAGCTATTTTCGCGATTTTTTTTAGGATTTTATAAAAGTTATGAATATAAAAGTTGTTGGGCTTGATAAATAAAGTTTTAAAATGCATTTATAAAAAAAATTTAATTCATTTCAATTCATTTTTAAGTACAAAAACTATAGTTTAACGTAACGCCTCAAAAAAAGGTGGGCTAGGTAGCTCTATCACAACTCGGCAACGGCTTGTCTGAAACAAAAAAATCAAAGTTCATTAGATTCACTATGACACCAGCTACAAAATGACCCTCGGATATAAAGTTTTATCAAAAAAAAAATGGCAGATGAAAAACGAAAAAAGTTTAAAAAAAACGTGTTTTTTCGCAAAAAGAGTAAAAATGAAGATTTTAAAATCATCGAGGGTCATCTTGTTGCGAATCATGTTTACAATATGTGGTTCAAATTTTCAGAGAATCGGTTTATTAGTTTTAAAGATACGATGGAGCTAGAATTTGAAAACGTTGTTTCGAGAAAAACGCGTTTGAAGTTTATACTATGAAAAACTCTTACCTAAACTCAATCGGCAATTCCTGCACCGTACAAAATCCCTTCTGATTGCTCATCATCATCGATTTCTTCAAGTATTGCTTGCTTTCGATTTTTTGAAATTTTCAAAGTGGACTGGCCCCTTAAGGCGGGCAACCACCCTCGGAGACCAAAAATTAAATGATTTGTTGGATTTTTTATTGTGAAAAAAAACGGAAATTTCCGCAACTCTGACAATAATTTATTCATATTTTCATACATGTCTGGTGAATTTTTAAAGTTATTTCATGCAATAATTAAGGTGTAATCCGCTGTGTCCCTTGGCGAGTCCGCATCGTCGCTGTCGATTTGCGGGAATTGTGCAGCTCACAATTCGCATGTGAAATAGTCCAACGAATTTTTATACATTCCTGAGATATTTTTTAAGAACATGAACCTAAATTTTGAAAAAAAATCGAGAATTGAATATTGGAACGTGTTTGAAAAAAAAATGATCGATTTTTAGCATTTTTCCCCCGCATTTTGCAATAATAAATATGTTTTCAACAATCTAATCTTTCCAACTTTAGGTTCATGTTTTAATAAATTATATTATGTAAACGTGTTCCAAATTTGAAGATGATCCATCAATTAGTTTTTGAGTTATGATTCCCGCAAATTGAAACAATGTCGTTTCGAGAAAAACGCGATTGAAAGTTTTAGTATATGTAAATCGATGCGCTACCTGTCCTCATTAAATCGTCTGTCACTTGGTCACTTTTCAATATTTTGACTTGAATTTTTTTTCACATATTCTTGAATATGTACACACTAAGAAAAAGTAAAATAAAATCGAATGTTTTGACCCGTCACCGTTGTTGGGAGTCGAGGAGAGAGTCGTTATCATTTATATACATACCGTTAGAAGGAATCCAAATATCGTTTTGAAATTTTCGGGGTGTATTTTTTATATATTATGCTAACAATTTATGAAATTAAAAAAAAAAATGATTTTTTGAAGCATCTGAAGTGGTTGCCCGCCTTAACGTGATATTCTCAATTAACGATGAGTTTGTTTCGACAGAGAAATAGAAAAGAAAATTTTGTCACAATTAAAAAATGTGATGAAATGATTTTATGAGAATATTTGATGAAATGTACAGTGTCATCTGTTAACAGTAATTGATTTCCCAATTTTCAGCAGATAAGCTGAATTTTTTATTATGCTTTGAGAATTATCAGAACAGAGCCCATATGTCCATCCACTGGAACGAGGTTAGAATATAGCACCAGTGAATGAACATGACTAATTGTCGTTCATTCTCGTTTAACTTTTAACTCGTTAAAAAATTTTGCAAAAAACCAAAGATTGAGTAATGAAAGTTATACTTACGCTTGAAATTCATAAAAACTATTTTTTTTCGCCTTTAGAAGACATACCGTGCACGGCCGTTTCCTAACCAACTGCACAGAATGCAAGCACCACCAACTAAAAAAAATCCGTGTAGCGTCAAAATTTTATATTGAACTGAGAAATCGATTTTCAAGACGGCTGTGATTTTTTTTCTAAATTATAGTGATTCGAGTATTTATCGACAATTTATGTTCTTTACTTATTTTAAATATAAATCAGCTTTCGTCCTTTCACTGGTCGGTTTAACCTACTTATCGTCGGAGCGCTAGTTTTTTTCGTAGAGAGCCTAACATTCATTTTTTATATTGTACAAATAATAAACAGAATGGATAAAATGAAGCAGTGATGGTAAACAAATGCACAAGGATTACATTGAAATAGAATAAAATAATGATTTTCACTATCGTCAGTAACGGATAATAATAAAACGTATAAAACAACGTGGATGTTATAAAAAAAATATCCTAACCCGAAAAATCAGAAGTTACGATTCGAACACCTACGCGGACTGCGAGGAGGGCAGGAAATTTGGTCACTCCAATTTACGAGATAATATATTTATCTCCAACATATACAGGGTGTTCGGCGCATAAACTAACATATTTTTTTGAGGATTGGGGGGAGGGTCATTTGCTAATTTTTTCACCCTCAGCCTCATGTCCTAAGTATCACAGTAATTAAGATATGATTGTTCTTCTTTTTTATTATGACCCAAAATTTCGCTTTTAAATCGTCATCGCTTTTTTATTTGTGGTTGCAATAGCATGAAAAAACTTTTGTTGTATTCTGCAATGTATGCTTATTATAAACAAAATTATTATTAATTATAAATAGATTATTATAAATTAGTTTATTATACATTATAAATAAATATAAATAAATCATTATTTGATACAATTCGTTTCAAGAAAGTGACTTTGGAGCTTCCAGTCTTAAAAATGTGTAAATGTATGCAAAATTTCAACTCCTAAATTTATTATAAAAAAAAACTTGTTCTCTTTATTTGGACCACATATCGGAAGATTTCTATGACATGTAGCATACCCTTGGGAAGGGTATAAACTAATGAACTTTTTTAAACGAGGCTAAGTTCAAAATGGCTTTTAGTTTTTTATATAATGAATTTAGAAGTTGACATTTTTCATACATTTACGCATTTTTAAGACTTTGGAAGCTCATGAGTAATTTTCTTGAAACCAGTTGTATCGAATAATGATTTATTTATAATAAACATACATTGCAGAATACAACAAAAGTTATTTCGTGCTATTACAACCACAAGCAAAAAAGTTACGACGATTTAAAGGCAAAATTTCGGGGAATTAAAAAACCGAAAAGAAATCATATCTTGAGGGGTTATATACAGTCAGAAGGCCCAAAAAGATCGATTTTTCAAGAATTTTTCTTGAGAAGACCTTTAAATCTATTAACGTAAAAATGTGTACACATATTATGGTAACTTTGAGCTGTATTTTTACATTTTTTATTTGTAAAAATAATTATTTTGAAAGCTGCCATAGCTGATCTCCGGCACCACCCCTAAAAAAAGGGTCTTGCGGTAAGCACGATATCTCTGGACTATATCATCTAAAATGGAAAAACCAAAAATATTTCGTTAATATAATGGATTATCTTGTAATTGATCGAAAAAATAAGCAAAATAATGATTTTTTTACAAAATTGCGGCTTCTCAAAAAAAATCGATTTTTGACAAAAATGTAAACCTTAAATTGTTTTAAAATGGAAAATATTTATCGGTGAGAAAAAACCTTCGGTTAATTGCTAAAAAATATACTTGAAAAAATTATGTTAAAATTTGAAACTGATCGGTTCAGCCCTTTCCGAGAAATCTTGCTCGCCAACTTTAAAAACACAGTTTTGAGAAAAACGCGTTTAAAGTTTCAAAATCACTTTCAATGCTCTGACACGTCATTACAAATGTGCGTGTAACTTCGAGAATATTCGCCGGATCGACAAGAAATTTTCTGTGTGTACATTTAAATATATGTACATTACGAAAATAAAATATAAAAAAATCGATTTTTCGAAAATTTTAACTGTATATAACCCCTTAATTACCGTGACACTTAGGACATGGGGTCTATGGGTGAAAAAAGTAGCAAATGACCCCCCCCCCCCCAATTCCCCAAAAAAATTGTGTCGACCCATGTGCCAAACACCCTGTATATTTATACACACCCACATTCAGATAATTTTTACTATTGGGACCTTTGCGAACAGTCCTGTGTCAATATTCTCGCTGAAAAACTTCACGATGACAAAAAAAACGATTCATTTCCTTGAGCTATAAAAAGATTGTTCCGCACTTTTCACAACTTACGGCACTTTGGCACCTTGGTTGAATATATAACAGAAAAAACGAATCACTAGTGTCAATCTGTCATCGTAGATCTCATGCTCATCGGAAGCTTTGGACTCCGAGATTGAGCAACGAACTTTGACGATGTCCGCAGTGATAAAAAAGAAATACTAAAATAGATGGAGTATTCTTTGGATGATGCTTTTATTTGTTTCAAGCGACGTAACATTTTTAGATACAATGAAAAGCTGACCTAGCGAGGAAAAGCGTTAAATCGTTATTTACGATCTCGATAATGATTTTTTAGCAACAAGCTGTAGATCTAGTGGCACATTTGGGTCAGCGAGAAATAGCTTGGCTGAAATTATTCTGCGAAAAAAAATTAAGGGCTTTTTTCACGTAGAATTGCACAACCCATAAAATTGCGGAATGCACTTTGGATTGCATGGATTAATTAGTGAATCTTTGGAAAAAAGGGCAATCGTGGTAAGTGGAGTCCTTTTATAGCAATAAAAAACGGAATTAAGGGGTTACCCCCACTTGCGATTTTGAAAAAATCGAATTTTTTATAGCATTTTTTTGAAGTATAAGTATCTGAGAATATGTCCTGAAAATTTCAAGTCGATCCGAACAAAATTGACTGAGATATGAGCGTTGAAAGAGAAGAATCCGTTGTGAAATTAAAACTTTAAATGCGTTTTTCTCAAAATGGCATTTCTGAAGTCGGTGACCAAGATTACTCGAACACTAATGAACCGATCTTCTTGAAATTTGGCAGGCTTATTTAATACATAAAAATGTAGTCTTTAATCGTTCGATTTTTTTTTCGAAAAAATGGCCGTTTTATAGCCAAAAAACGGCCGTTTTTTTTTCGTTAAAATCGAACCATTAACTTTGACTGTCCGCCATTTTGTGAAAAATGAATATTTTTTAAAATCCTTCGATTAAAGACTAGTTTATACTTATATTTGACTAAATCCATCCGCATTTTTTTTCAGATGATCCACTTCGCCGCAATGTTGGTCACCGCAAACCGTGTATATAAAAACATTATTTCATTGACGGCCATTTGCCACTAAACAATGTAATATTTTTCAATAAAAAAATTACTTAAAGTTCTTCAAGATGTGTTCTTTAAGATGGTATATTGATCGATCAAAAAAGTTTTGTAGTTTTCTTTAAAAAAATTCATGAAAAAGGCCTTTTTGCGCTACAAGTGGGGGTAACGCCTTAACGAATTTGAAACATCTATTGTGATAAATATTTGCGGCCAAATCGTATACAGTACGGTTTTACGCTTTCGCCTTTATTAAAAACAATTAAGGAATCATCCCACTTTATCAACGACAACGAAAATAGACCACTTCAAAAATATTATGTATAAATTTCATAAAGATCGGAGCAGTCGAAATATTATTTTCCGAGTTTATTTGAGCGCGCTCTCCGGCGTGCTTTTACTCGAGCGCGAACTTTAAGAGGTTACGTGCATTTCGAAGCCAAAAAAGAATATTTTCTCTATTAAAAAAAAAATATATATATATAAATTATTTCATTCGAAATGTTGGACACATAAAAAAGCAACATTTCAACAATTGTTTTGAAAATTTTTATCCAAAAATTTGGGTGATTCAGGTGGTGGCACCTGGTTTCCGGAGACCCCTTAAAGAAAAATGTCCTCGTGGTGATCAGGATAACTCATGATAGCTTCATCTGAAATTTAACAACCATTTTTTTTCTGTGAGTAGATAAGTATAGCTCGTGATTGAACGAAGGATTTTTTTAAAAATTGACATTTGCATTTTTGGCAGAGTTGTATGAAAAATAGTTCAATTTTTGGTACAATTTACACTACGTACAGCCTTGTAAAATTAGTTGTAATCGAAAAAAACCTTCGTTCAATCACTAGTCAATGCTATTTTAAAGAAGTGTGCAAATTTTCAATAAGATCGGTGCGTTAGGTTTTGAGAAATCATGTCCACCGACTTCAAAAATAGTGCTTTGAGAAAAATGCGATATACCTGCGTCGCTCCTGGCCGGTCTTTCCCAACGGGGGGAATTCCCAAAGGCTCTTTCTCCTAGACTTTTACTCCGATTTACTTGATACTTTGGCAGAATATTCTAAACATATTGTACTATCAGATAATACATTTTTTTAATCGATTTTTTGAAATTTTCAAACCCTCGTAATCCCTTAAACGCGTTTTGCTCGAAACCTCTTTTCTTCTTGCTTCGCTGATTTTTTCTCCGGTACTACGCAACCGATCCTTACGAAATTTTAACTACATATTCGTCACATGTATGGCTACTGCTGAAACTAGAATTATTTGAAAGTGTTGATTTTAAGTACTTTTTTCACCGAAATATCACTAAAAAAAGTCTTATTTTTGGAGACTTTTTTCAGCAGCCGACATTTTGTTATTTTTGTATAAAAATTAATAATTCTAGTTTGGACAGTAGCCACAACTATACTGAACTCAAATCTTCTTGGATTTTGTGTTTCGAATAAATTTACTCAGAAATAACATCAACGAAGCTGACATTGCTTTTTTTTAATTTCGTACATTTTAAGAGTTATTTTATCAAGCCCAAAAAGATTTACATAAATATCTGTTATGGGAACCATACAAAAAATTCGCAAAAATACCTAATTTTTCAGCCGTCTTAAGTGGGATGATCCCTATTAATCATTTTGTTTACCGTATTTTTCTCAACCTGAATGCAGGATTTCAAAAATCGGCATTAATACCGCTTTTGATGAATTTCTCCAAACAGTATTTTCCCACGATTTCATAACCATGTGTAACGATACCTAGACTTTTAATATTTTGCCCACGAATGGGACAAACAGTTTTCGGATACGGACGATAAATGGAACTTGATATATGTCGCTAACGAATATAACCCGTTTGGTGACAGATTCGAGTCACGCCACATGCGTTATTTCGACAATTGTGATAAAAGTTGATTCATAAAATATCGATAATCGATTTACGAGCAAAAAAACTTTTCCCCCAATATGTACCGTCGCGCTCGGAAAGTCGAGGTGATTTATGGGTCCCTGACGCGAGTATAGTCACACGAAGTATTATTTTTGGAGTAAACGATGTTCCGGCATTTTGTCAAAATTGCTTCACTGCGATACTTTTCGAAGTTGGACCATTCATGTGGGCAATCAAATACGATAGAGAATTTTTTATATTACCATTTTCCCGCATACTTTTTTCGGGAGTCTGAATTAGAAGGGCCGAAAAATCGTTTTTTTTGCTTAAATCGATAGATAAATTATCCAAGAATATATTTACAAAGTTACAAAGGCCAATTGTAAATATTTTCGAAGATACAAGGCCAGTAGCAGAGAAGCGATTGATATTTGATATTGACATTTCCTCCTATTGAAAACTTTGAAACTCGTTTTCCCCAGTTTTCATTTTCACGATTTTTCCAAATTGGCGGGCGTGATAGCAAAAAAACTAAACGACCTATTGAATCAAACCAAAGTTTGTTTTCTTCAGTAGGAAAATCTCTTATAAGTGAATTTAAAAAGTCGTTGGAAAAGTCTTTTTAAATAATTTGTTTAAGGGGTTACCCCCACTTGCGATTTTGAAAAAATCGATTTTTTTTTATTGCATTTTTTTGAAGTGCAATTTGAAGTGCAGTTTTTTTTTTGATGCCCGGAATAGATGACTCTATACAAGTTTACAAAAAAAAATATTTTCTTCGTGTAAACTGAAATTGAAACTTTAAACGCGTTTTTCTCAAAATGGCATTTCTGAAGTCGCTGACCAAGATTACTCGAACACTAATGAACCGATCTTCTTGAAATTTTGCAGGCGTATTTAATACATAAAAATGTAGTCTTTAATCGTTCGATTTTTCTTTCGAAAAAAAAATGGCCGTTTTATAGCCAAAAAACGGCCGTTTTTTTTCGTTAAAATCGAACCATTAACTTTGACTGTCCGCCATTTTGTGAAAAATGAATATTTTTTAAAATCCTTCGATTAAAGACTAGTTTATACTTATATTTGACTAAATCCATCCGCATTTTTTTTCTTCAGATGATCCACTTCGCCGCAATGTTGGTCACCGCAAACCGTGTATATAAAAACATTATTTCATTGACGGCCATTTGCCACTAAACAATGTAATATTTTTCAATAAAAAAATTACTGAAAGTTCTTCAAGATGTGTTCTTTAAGATGGTATATTGATCGATTAAAAAAGTTTTGTAGTTTTCTTTTAAAAAAATCATGAAAAAGGCCTTTTTTTGCGCTACAATTGGGGGTAACGCCTTAACACATTTTTTTTCAAACCTGAGAAAAGTTGTAATCTCACGATTTTTTCAGCTTTTTCTTAATTCACACAGAAGAAACATATATGACAATTGGAAGTTTTATTGGTTTATTTGGTTCAGTCAAGAATTACGAGCTGCATCATTCCCGCTAATAAATCTGCAGTCATTTATTGTTGCATGTTGAACTTTTTTTTATACATTCCAAATATACATTAAATGGATGTTTCTCAATGTTTACTGGGCTCACTTGTTCTTTCCCTTCTGAAAAAATTGCCGCAAAAACGCTTTTTCGGACCTTCTAATTCAGGCTCAATGGATCATCGCAGGTAACGGGTCGAAAAATAACTTATTTTCGCCGTTTTTTTCTCGATGGTTAAAATACGCTAATCAGTCTGATTTTTTTATGTCAAATCAAAGCACTCATGAATAACAGAAAATTATTTTTTACACGTTCGTTTTTATTTGTTTAACATTTTTTTAACGGTGCAAAATGTCTTCTAAAAATGGGGTCCTCACGGTGTACACGGCCGTAAATATTATCTGAAGAAATATTTGCAAAAAGATTATTAATTAGTATTAAAACCGCTATCTTGCTATAGAGGTTTATTTATAAAAATTTAAAAAATGGCCGGTTTGAAAAAAGATATCGAATTTAGCCTATTTTTTCTACGATTTTTCGTTTCAAAAAATATGATGCTTTCAAACAAAAAAAATCTTCCGTAGCAAGATGAAGAACGGCGTGAAGAATGTTGTGTCAAAATTTGAGAAGCATAGCTTGAAAACTTTTCCTTTGAGAATGTACACCGTTTTGCAAAACGCCATTTCGAGAAAAACGCGTTTGAAGTTTCGAGTGCGCACGCCGCCGTTCGAACGACTTTCTCTCAAAAAGTTATTCGACCGAAATTATTCGAATTTCGGCCCAAAAATTGAACAGCGTGTTTATAACCGTCTATACCATCAGATAATGCAAAAAAAATAGTTTTTTTTTTAATTTTACACTATGATGATTCCTTAAATAATTATTAAAAAAAAGCAATTAAATATTTTCAACTACCACAAAATGTTGGGTAATCCAAGAGCGCTGGTATTTTTCATTTGCATCGCTCTTACAAGAATACGAGTTGGCAGTTTGCAAAAGTTGGCATAACGAGGAAGAAAAATACGGCTGAAGAGAAAAGTCACGAAAGCTGGAATTGTTCGACAGCGGAAGTGTCTCGCGTGATAAAAAGTGTTTTGAGTGGGCGATATGTGGTGCGCGGTGAAGTTTTATGGAAAAAGAGAAGAGGAGGGCGAAAACAAAGCTGAAGAATGTCGGCAGTAAATTTAATATTAGCGGCTTTACGTACAGGCGCAGAGGAGGGTCCAGTTTATTTCTACTCACCCTTTTACGACACTTATATTTCCACTCTGAGCAAACAACCTGAATAGTGCGATATATTTTACATGCGAAATTCCGTCGGAATTTATTCGTGTTATTTTCCTTGTTAATGACACGTGTTATACGTACGACGTACTAAAAATGATTAATCGTGAAATTTTCACCCTTGGGAACACGTACGTACATACCTGTAGGCCCATATATTATTAGATGAGGTGACATTGCATGAGTGTACCTATAGCTCGCACACTCGTGCTTCGGTCGGTCGTCCGAGCTAATTGTTTTTTTTACAATACTTTTAGTACAGCCGTGCTGTATATTGGATTCGGGAATAGTTTTCCCAGAATTTCATTTTGAATTTTCAACCCCCGAGAGGGGTTGGAAAAACCAAAACTCAAGGGTGCTCCATAGAAACGAAAATATAGAGATAATTATTTTCTATATTTCGTACATTCAACCTATACCCGAAAAAACGATTGTTTTTAAGTTATTCAATAAACATTTTTTTTTTTTATATTTCAACAATGTTTTTGGGGGTGAAGATATTATCGGAGAGGGATGATAAAATACTCGAACGACGGGTCTTTTCAAGGGCTACAATGTTCCCATTTGAACAAAAATTGTACGCATTTTTCCTAAAGAGTTATTGAATTAAAACGGATTTTTCAAAATTTCGACTCACTTTTTTACCCCCAAAATGAACTTCCACGACTTCGGCGCTGTGGACAAAAATAAAGCCCGGGTTTGTCTGAACATTTTGTCTCACGACGCCGACCTCGTAGGGGTTGTAGTTTGGCATCAATACACGCCCATCCTCTTTCATCCCCTAAAGAAAATCCTGCACCCCGATTTTTAGGCAAACTTGAATTTAGCACCCGTGACACCTACAGAATCACCTGCTAAAAAACTGGCCTTCTTCTAATTTTTTCCGGTTACGGGGTTTTTCGGCGACAGCACGACTGTACTATTTCGAGACCATGCAGTGGCATTTAGGAACACCTACCTTTTAGCTGTCATTTTCTGAGCTACTTGTCCGTCTAGCATAGCGGAATCAGCAGTCATTAACACTCATGATCAATTGTCGATTTGATGGCTACTACATCAGGCGAAGAAAAAATTTGCTGATTTTCATGATTTTTTTTTAAAGGAATGACTTCTTCACAGTTTTTTTAGACTTATGGTTTATTTTATTACTACTATAGGCTGTTATATGGTATTTTTTTTTCAAATTATTCATCTTCAAAAATGGCGGAGATATGACACGGTCTTCTACACTGCATTTTCAAAACTGGCGCAACGTATAGCTGAAGAACTAATCGACCGATACTGGTGAAATTTCGTGTACATTTTTCTAACCTTATTGACTAAAACATTAACCTAAATTTCCTTGAAAATTTGAAAAAAAGGATTTTTTAGTGTAAAATGTAGTCATTTTTTCAGAATATTCAATCTTTTTGTTTCAAAGCTTACCATTTAATCGAATTTCAACATTTCTCACTTTTTCTTGGTTCATATTTTGCGTATGAGAGTTGTAACTCAAAGAGCAATTATCCGATTGACTTGAAATTTGAACTGAGTACTCTTGAATATATTTGCTCTACAAGGACGTAGGATATTTTTGATTGGATGAAAATTGACGATTCGGCATTGAAAAAAAAACGACCATTTTATAGGCAAAAAAACAGACTTTCTTTCATAACTACGCCATTGTGTTAGATTTTGATATTTTTCTAAAACCCTACGTCATTGTACAGTCATTGTACGTCATTGTACGTCAACCTTCCAGTTTAACGACATTTTTCCCTTTTTCGGTTTCAGCTACTCAATCGGCCGGAATGATGTCAGCAGTGGAGGAACTTTTCGTTTGCCGCCTCCGAAAGCAGCGCATAAGTCGCTTGGATCTCAATATTTTTCTATGAAAAAATTATGTAATATAGGTCAAATATAGCCAAATGTATTCTTAATTTTCCGAAACATTTAATTGAGTACTTTTCTTTCAAAAAATTCCCGAAAATCACCTAAATTTTCAGCGTTCACACTGGTATAGCCCCTTAAAGTTTCAAGATTGAAAAATGTTGTGACTGAATGATCTACCTAGCTGCGATTCTGGGACCAATATATATATATATATATATATATATATATATATATATATATATATATATATATATATATATATATATATATATATATATATATATATATATATATATACACAGGGTGTTAGGAAGATCGATGCAAAGCCTTAAGGGGGTGATAGGGGACCTCGTTAGGAACATAACTAACCTAGGTTACTTTAGTCCAAAGTCCAAGGGTTTCGAGTTATCATGATAAGTATAATTTTTGGAAAAATTCCCAAAATTTGGTACTAACTCCTTTACCTTTTATGTATTTTTTTTTAAATAGCATTAACTTAAGAGGTCTTTCCATTTTTTTACAAGTTTCTAATTATTCAACACGTCCCATTTAGTTAGTTGTGTGGATACAGATGATTGTATTGGTGTTCTTCGACTGAATACACATCAGTCTAAGACGCAAATAAGTTTGTAGTTGCCAATTATTGTCTGTTTGAACATTATGTACGAGTTAGTACCTAATATTGGGAAATTTTCCAAAAACCATACTTACCATGATGACTCGAAATCCTTAGACTTTGGACTAAGGTAACCTAGGTTAGATATGTGTCTAACGAGGTGACCTATCACCCCCTTAAGGCTTTGCATCGACCTTCCTAACACCCTGTATACATAGTTAACTATACGATACGTGTGGGGAAGTGGAGTATCGGAATTGCGCTGCTATTGCCTGGAGCACGCGCACTATTTGCACGTCCTCATTGCGTACCTACTATATAGATATGCGATGATGAGAAAATCGCGCGTGCTCGCAACCCCGCCAATTAGTTTTGTGCAATAAATTTTAAAAGCCGTGGGGACAAAGGGAGCGGGAAAGCAAGCTGGGGAAAGGAAATAGAGAGGCAGAGGGCGAGAGAAAGCTCGTGCAAGACGTAAAAAAATATCCGAATGAACCTTTTTCACGTACGATAAATTATAGTACCCCCACGGGAGCACATGATAAAATAGATCTACGCCAGCATGATAGGAACACTCGTTCGAGGAATCGTCTGCAACATTGTTTTTTTCTTCTTCTTTTCTGCTTGCAGATCTTTTCGAGATATAGCTGCGTGATTGTGAAAAAGCGAGAAAGGCATTCACTGAAATGAAGGATAAGTCGCGTTCTCGACGCAATTCGTCGCTTGCAATAAATGAAGTGACGGAAAGCAAAGAGGATGGTGACAGCAGCTTTTAAAAAGACACTGCAGCGTATCGCAAGACTGCTCTTTCTTCCGCGATGAGGAATGCGCAATGTTGTGCAGACCTGTCGCATGGAAACAATCGCCGCGAGGATCTTCCAGTACTGAAGAACATCCAGAGAAACTTTACCGAGTGTCGAGAGCTAAAGAGAAACGTCACTCCCGTGAGCATGTAGCGAAGAGAATAATTGTTTTCTCAACTCGAAGAAATAAATGGTCAAGGGGAAGTGCCTGAGTAAACGGCGAGAAAAACAGGTGAACTTCGGGAATTTTTATCTCAGAAACGCATGTTTCGATTGGATCCGGATTTTTTTATTGGAAAATATGTACATTGAGGTATGTTTAGGAATTTTTTAAAATAAATTCGTTGACTGGAATCGATTCAAACGCGATTATCTCGAAACATAGTTTTCAAAGTCGGTGCCAGATGTATGTCGAAAACGGCTTGTCCGATTTTGTCCAAATTTGGATACAATATTCTTCGATAGTCTTTCTCGTTCGCCACGTAGGGGTTTTTCATTTGATTGAACCATTGCTTTTTTACGCAATGCGTATGCAATCCAAAATCGTCGGAAATTGCGAACGAAAAACGAATGTTAAATTAAAACGGTCGCAATTCCGTCAAAAATGAAAATTTCAAAAAAATCCTACGTGCCGAACGAGAAAAACTATCGAAGAATATTGTATCCAAATTTGGACAAAATCGGACAAGCCGTTTTCGAGATACATCTGGCACCGTCTTTGAAAACTATGTTTCGAGATAATCGCGTTTGAATCGCTTCCAGTCAACGAATTTATTTTTTAAAAATTCCTAAAGATACCTCAATGTACATATTTTCCAATAAAAATAACCCGGATCCAATCGAGACATTAGTTTTTGAGATAAAAATTCCCGAAGTTTGCCTGTTTTTCTCGTCGTTTACTCAGGTACCTCCTCTTAACGGATTTTACATCCGCGTCTCAGGAAATAGCATTTTATTCGTATATTTCAAAACATATTTTGACATTTTGACCTCATTTCGATGTATTTGAGAGTTAAAATTGAAAATAAGGAGAGACAAGAATTAGGGCTATAAAAAGCTGGCTGATGCAATGAAATGCCACACAGAGAGAAGTCCATGGTATTTCAAAAAACCACCCCTGGTAGAATAGGAAATAGTAAAATTCCCTATAGTTTATTAACACTGCAATTATAATATGGTTGACACATTTATAAGCGAAAAGTCCGTGTTTCACTATATAATATCCCCGACATAATGATTAACTATTGTAAAAAGTTTGACAATATAGATGTGGTTGGTTTAGTGCTATCACAAAATGGGCGCAAAAATACTAATCTTGTATACTGTACGCTAGGTTTTGTTCAGACAACTTCTCGTATTCTATTCAAGTTAGTACAATTCATATGGTTAACATTGACGCTTGAAGAGTATAATTTGTTAGAAGACCTTACGAAGAGTGACTATTAAAACAAAATTATGTTAATGCATACTTATAGCAAAGGCGTAAATCATTTGCAGTTGGAGAAACCGCGGCTTACAAGGAACATGTCTCACGTTCCTTGTAAGGCTCATAAGACTCACGACAGACATCACGTGTCTGTCTTTGATTTTGTTGAAACCCATATATATATGATTAAGCATTCAAAACTGTTAGATCCGTTTTTTTTGTCGGCGAAATAACGGTTTTAAGGGAAGAAACCGCCCTTCAAAGGGGTGTCGAAGGGTGATTGTGCAGTTGCACTCTCAAGCAGTCCACCAATCTGAATGAAACAAAAACCAAAATTCTTCTAATGTAAAGCGATAAAAAATCCACCATAGAAGTATTGAATAAAACTAAGTCAAGGGGTGGTTTCCCCCTTAAACCCGTTTTTCCACCGATAAAAATAACCTGTCTAATAATATTTAATGCTTTATCACATATATGAGTTTCAGAAAAATCGAACGCGGACACTCAAGTGATGTTCCTTGTTGGGATTTTGAAGAACTACTCGTGTCTCTCAAACCATTACATAGTATTTTTGTTGCATTTCAAAAATAGGATATCAGTTCCCAAAACTGCAAAACCTCTCCCCCTGCGATCGAGCTGAAATTTTGCACATACCTCCCTTTTAATGTGTTAAGTCAAACCCTAAAGGGATTCTTGGCGACCCGCAATAGATTTCGAGATATTGAAGTTTAAAGTTAATTATTTTGTCATCCGCCGTCTATATCTATATCTGCGACGTTTCAGTTCGGATTATACCTATATATGTTATCGCGCTCTCCGCTTTGTGCGGATCTTCGCATAGCCTACGCGGATGCTCTCCCCCACCATACCGACTTCGAAAAACGACGATACGAGCAGGCGGAAGGGGGAGAGGTTACCGCGAAGATTAGACGAAGAACCGCACAAAGCGGAGAGCGCGATAATATAGATAGGTATAGCCAGAACGGAGACGTAGCAGATATAGTTATACTCGGCGCGCGTTAAATTAAATAACTTAAACATTCAATCTCTCGAAAACTATTGCGAGTCGCCAAAAATCCATTGAGAGGTTGTCTGAATATATTAAAAGGAAGGTCTGTGCTAAATTTCAGCTCGATCGGAGAGGGAGGGTTGTCGGGACCTTATCCGGTTATTATGCTTTATCGGCCATCAAGATGCCATGAGCACTCACTAGCGTAGTGTCAGCGTGCGTAGTATCGGCAGAAGATAGGCAGGTAGATTGTACGTTCTGATTCCATGTGCAGGCAAAACATTTTCTTAAAAGTTAGTTTCTTAGTTTCATAAAATGTTACAGGAGGTCCGGGAATGAACAATTATAATGAAAAATCATCGAGGTAGAAGTCCCTGTTGGGTATGTTGTTTTATTTTTAATTTATTAAATATTAAATGCATTAAGTAGACAGGCCTTGAACCAACACGTGAATAACACACCAAATATGCATATAGCCAGGTCATATCTTATAATGTGGTACAAATCACTAAAAGATCGTCGCAAATCATCGGCACCATTTTTAATCAATGTATATTTTAGTCCTGTTCACTATTAGGATCTTGGGAGAGTCATTTTTTGGTAGTGTCAGGGAATATTCATTTTATGAAAACCTACTTTATTACATAGCATCGAACCATAAACATATTGCTTGGGTGGTTGCGGTTGACATACGTGCATAATTTATGCAACCGCTAAAATATCAATAAGCACTAGTAATATTTTTGGCAGTAACTTTGGCGATAAAATATTATAGCCGCCTCAGGGAAATATAAAGTATAGTTAATGTATGGTTAAAAATACCATACTTCAATTATTTATATATTACTATTTAATATATATATATATATATATATATATATATATATATGTGTTTACAGGGTGTCCTATTATGAATGGATGATCCTGCAACTGTCGATAGGTCAGATCATGTTTCATCACTGTATGCTGGAATGGCAGTTTAGTAAAAATCCCACCGGTTTCGAGATAAAAAAAACACCTGCTTTTGATTTTTCGCATGCCATTTCTTCACATGGTAACGTTTTTATCCGATTTTTTTTACTAATACTCTTGGTTATTTGTTTTATCTAGAAAAGTCTTCTTTTCAACCTTAAATGTTAAGGAAACTTTATGAAAGAAGATCTGATGCAGAATTTTCATACAAACCAATTCGAATATCTGACTTTGATAGCCTGCGGTGTAAAAAAAATGTCCCTCGCATAACGTGCCAATTACTTTAAAAAGTTGCTTAGTTGTTGTCGATTCATATCATTTGTAGAAATGGCATGCGAAAGAGCAGAAGCAGGTGATTTTTTTCAAACAATAACATGAAGCCCAAAATCTCGAAAACCGTGGGACTTGTACTGAACTTAAATTCCAGCATATAGTAGGACATGATATGACCCAGTGCCAGATTTATGTTTTTTTTAAATATAGGCCACATTACTTTTTGCTTGCCTACAAGTTTGTTTATGTTGGTTTATGCCCTAAAGTTAAAAATGAGCGAAGTAATGCTATAGTCGCTTTTTTCAGGTTTAATTCGAAAAATATTGATGGTATACAAAAAACTGCAATGACCAAAGTTGTAAAGCACTCGATTTCCTACAAGTTTAGTCATTACCATTTTTACTTAAAAATTGTAAATCGCCGAGTTATGCAACAAAAACAATTTCCCATTAAATTTAAGACGACGATACTAACTGAACGCAAGCCCAGCCCAGAATGAAACTTACACATGTTGTTTTACACTAATAAAAGAAAATTCGGTGTAAATTTCAGCAGAATCAACTTAGTCATTGGGGTTAAAAAATTCAAAAATGAAAGATTTTTCTTTTTCTTTGGCGTTGTGGTACTTGAAAAGTTTTGAATTTTTTTCTTCAAAATAGTTCTTAGAAAGACGCATCTTTTTTGTAGAAGACATTTTTTCGTACGACGAGAAGATCACTACGATACGATCATTTAAAATTTTATCACGTGTAAAATCTAATCTCCCAGTTGGCCGAGTTGGCCAGCCGATAAAAATCTGAAAAAAATGCCACGTACTCAAAATATATGATACAAAAACATCACCAACTTTGAAAAAGATTAAAGAAGGTCAAGCTTTTAGGCCGCTCGAAAACCCCATGTATATTTATATATGTATATATTTATATTTATACTATTTATTTATTTATATATACATACTATATATTTTTCTCAGCGCAGCAGTTCGTTGCCCAACAGAAATATTTAGTGCACTGAACATTCCCTGTTTCAGAGATGCAGAAAGGCGACAACGATGACGTAAATCATTAAATACGAGCGGAGAATGGCGTGAAGAGAGAAAGTATAAAGCAGCATTTCTTCCATGACCTTGAATAGGAAGCAACGTAGTGTTCACATTAAAACTTGATTGCTGGAAACTACAGAACCTCCGAGGGACACACACACAGAGAGAGAGAGAGAGAGACCGCCAGAGAAATCCAGATGGAATCGTCTTGTTGTCCTGAGGCTTTCTTCACCCCGCACAAAAGACACACAGACTAGCGTGAACTAATAAAATTATACCGCACCGTCATTGTTCCCCGCATGACAATTCCAGAACGATCCTACGTCCGATACTCGCTGTGTCATTCGCCCGCAAGCCCGGAATATCGAATCCTACATATATATACAAGAAAGTCCTCTGTCAATTTTTGTCACGATAGTGGAAGTTTTTTTCCCGATCGGTCAGACTCTCGTATAACATGCACCCCTGTACTATCGAAAGACGAAGGCGAAAACGACAAGAGTACGTGACGGCAAAGTCAAGGAGAAAGATTACGGGTAAAATAGTATCCTTCGTTTTTTCGCGGCTCGCTTTGCCGGAGAAGCAGCAAAAAGGAGAAACAATCAAGACAGCGGAGCTTTATAGTAATCAAGGTGAGGTAGCAAAAACCAGAGGACTTTCGGTTTGAACGAAGCTTCCGTCGAAAAGTGTAGACGTCGAAAGAGCCAGAGGGAAATATGACTTCGAGTAAGAATAACGAAAAATAAATGGTTCCGAGACAAGATCTACGTAACGGGATTTATGATCGAACTGTCACTTGGCAGTGGCGAAATTAAACAAAACCACAAGAACTGCAATGAAAAAAATGAAAAATCCCATAGGCGGAAAGATGTTCAATGATGTTTTGACGATATTGGTTTTGATGAAATTGCCTTACGGCCATGGTCTGAACTCGTCTACTGATGGGGACGTGAAAAGTGTGAAGGACGAGACGACATTGTACGAGCCTGGAGATGATTTCGACGAGAGCTATGCAAATTGCACAAATGATTATTGTCTTCCGGACGAGGAATATTTGGATCTCATCGCTGCTCATATATCACCGCACTTGCTGGGATATGTACTGATAGCTATGCATTCGGTCGTTTTCACGATCGGTCTCCTTGGCAATTTCCTCGTTTGCCTCGCCATTTATCGAAATCACACGATGAGAACCGTGACGAATTATTTCATCGTGAATCTTGCGGTGGCTGATTTTCTCGTTATACTTTTCTGTTTGCCGTCAACGGTGCTCTGGGACATCACCGACACGTGGTTCCTCGGACTCGAACTCTGCAAAATCATTCTGTATTTTCAGGTGAGTCGATCGTCACACTCCATTGTTATTTGTTGCACTCGTTTAGTACGCACGGTAAATAAACACAATTCGAAGATAATGTTTGCCGTGATGGAGAAAAAAATCAGGTAGAGCAAAAAAATTAATCTCTGCTTTCGTTTTATTTCAGTGCACATACTTTTCGTTGATTTCTCTTCCACCTCACTTTTCAAACAATTATTCCTGGTGTCTCTACTCGATAGGATTTTTTTTCTATAATATTAAAACGTGGGCTTATGTATTGGATTTCTTTTAATGCCTTAAGCCACAGTAACGCATATAAAATCATGTGTGAATTTAACAATTTTTTTTCGTATGAAAAAGCAATGCAGTCGTAAAATTAATTACCCATCTATTTAGTATGAATATCAAGCTGTTAGAAAATATATATATATTTTTTTTCGATGTACAAAATGGCCGTCTACTCGAAACTCCTCGAAACAGCTTTTTTCCAATTGGCGTGACAAATATCTTCAACAATTTTCACTCGATTTACTTCAAGTTTAAAAGTTACGTTCCTAATTGCATTTCGCAGAGAAGTACGTACGGAATTTCTGATTAATCGAAAACTTTTCTTTTTATGAGCAGTTTATGAGCAGTTATGACGAAATTTTTCACTGAAAATTCATTTCTTAAGTTCAAATACCTACAACTTTTGAATAAAACAATATTTTTTTAATTCCGTACGTACTCCTCTAGGTATTCTAATGTAGATCGACGAGAATTTTTGTTTTTTGTTCTAGGTAAAAAATTGTGGATGCTAAATGTCACGCCGCGGAGCGCCTAAAAAAAGATAACAAAAGAAAATATTAGTAGTCGCCCATTTTGTACATCAAAAAAAATATATATATATTTTGTTTCTAACAGCTTGATATTTATACTAAATAGATGTGTAATTTATTTTATGTGTGAATAACTTTTTCATACGAAAAAAATTGTTAAATTCGCACATGATTTTATACTCGTTACTGTCGCCTAAGGCCTTAATGCTAAATACTTGCTGCGCTGAAAATATTTCCTGGATGTAAAACATATCTTTTTGGCAACTGTTGTTGTGAATTGAAGCAAAGAAAAAAGTTGCGTGGCGAGGCCGGAAGTATTGGATGGAAGTTGTTCTGATTATTTATCGCTGAATGTAAAGTCTAAATATTGAGGTACTTTTAAACGCTGCCGCTAGCCGTCCGGTTTTCGGACGAATAAGCGTATGTTATTCGTCCGGATAGCGGCTCAGTTCACGCAGTTCACGCCGTACAACGCCCCAGACAATCATACCCAAACATACACACCCAAACAAACAAACCCAAACTAAAGTATAAAGATTTTATTCGGACGAATACGTGTAAATTATTCATCCCAATAATTTGTTTAACAATTTAACACATTCTATCCAGACGATTATATGTATATATGTTATTCGTCCGGGTACTAGCTGACACGAATCACAATAATATGTACGTCTACTGGAAACACGACGTGAACTGAGCCGCTATCCGGACGAATAACATACGCTTATTCGTCCGATGTCCGGACGGGGAGACACTCCGATTTTTAATACGCTATTGCTCAGGGCAGTAGTAATAATCAGTCCCGGATCTACGATTTTTCCGAGCCGGGGCAAAAACTTGACATTGGCGCCCCTCCCTTCCAGCATTTGAGATTAGGGGGGGGGGGGGGGAATCTCTTTAGACGCCCGAAAATAAGTCATTGTTCATTAATTCTTTTAAAGGTGATAAAATAATCGCATCGTTTAAAAATGTCGACATCATCTTATTAACCCTTTCAAGTAGTATAACATTTTTTTATTTTTCAAACAAAACAAAATGGCGGCGGCGTAGGGTATTCCTTCAGGCGTCTTTTGAAAAGTTGCCCATGTTATAGCTCAAAACGTTATCGCTCGATCTGGCCGCAAATTTTGGGAGGTTTGTCACTATAACATTATTGGAAGGATATTCCTATAAAAATATTTTTAAAGTCTAAAATCAAAAATTGAGTGGCCTTTGTAATCCAATTTTTAAATTTTTTACCATTTTCTCGACAATTTTTACTCCAAAAAGTAATTTATTTACGCGATAACCTTAAAACTTTTGGTATATCTTTCCAATAACCTTGTAGTGAGAAACCTGCCAAAATTTCAGCCAGATCGTTCAATAAATTGTTGAGCTATAACATGAGCAGTTTTTCAAAAGACACCTAAAGGAAGTATACCTATACCTCATCGAAGTTCGTCTCATAGGCAGTTTTATTTTCGATGGCTAGGATCACGAGGCAATTGAAACTCACTAACGCGCTCTGAACGCTAGGCGCTTTAGGGAAACAATTTTTTTTTCAAACGCAAGAATTCGGCGCCCCCTTAAATTGCCGCTCCATGCAGGTTTATGAAGATTTTATATGATACACGAGAATGTCATTTCGTGCCTTCAGTTTGATAATTTCGTATTATAATGAGTACCCTCATTTGGAAATGTAGAAATTAATTCCAATTTTCCAATTCCAATTTCCGATATGACGTACACTCCGTCTTTGAGGTTTGGGGAAAAAGTAAATTTGTCACGTACAGACAGATCGTGGCCTCGTTTAGGCTCGAAAAAATGCTCTCTTCGGCACGATTACTCGGATAATTAGCGAAAAGCCATCTTTTTGCAGCTTTCCTTTTATCGTCACGAACAGCCGAATTATCCTCTGATAATTCGATAACGACAATGCCGGCTGCCTTAGCCTCGAAATTGTCGACCAACGCGAGAACAATCAATGTTTACGCATACCACCACGTATTAATCAAACGTTGACCATTTCTCACCATATACGCGCATTGCCTGTCTCGTACTGTGTATCCTACTTCAATGCAAATTTCACAAAATTCGATCGATCAATCGACACATGAATTCCGAAATCCAATACCTAGTGGAAATTTTTGAAAATATCGATTTTTGGTTTTCGACGGATTCTCGAAACGTAACATTTCGAAAAGTGTTCTTCCAAAATGTCAAAGCGATTTAAAATTGTAGGAGTTGTGAGCCTTTATAGGCATTTATAAAATTACTTTTTCAAAATCGTTAACCACGATATCTCAAAAATCACTGCACCGATCGACTTCAAATTTACAAGCTCCTTTCACATATCGAAAAGCAGTGTTTGAACGCAGGATTTTTTTTTGATGCAGTTTTTTATCAACGAACTTAGAGGCTTTTTCACCGAAAATCGATACTTTAATTTCGACCGCGGCTATTTTTTCAAAAATAAATATTTCATTAAATTCTTCAATCAAGCAATATATAATGTTGCTTTCTTTGGAATGATTACATTCGTAAATGTTTCTCGATACAAAAATTGTAGAAGCTACTTAAAACCATACAAATATATGAACTATATCTAACCATAATAATCTTGAGTTAGTAAAAAAAATCTGAAAACTCGACTACGTTTGCCGAGAAAAAATTCAGAAAAATTACTCTTTTCCCGGCCACGAGCTTGGTGTAATCGGTTAAATGAATTTAGACCCTATATCCTAAGTGCCGTGGTGATTGAGATATGATATTATTTTCGTTTCTTTTCAACTCGAAATTTTGCCTTTAAAACGTCATAACTTTTTTGTTTGTGCTTGTTGCGCGGAATAACTATTGTTGTATTCTGCAATATATGTTTATTATAAATAAATCATTGATTGATACAATTGGTTTCAAGAAAATGACTTATGAGCTTCCAGAGGCTTAAAAATGCGTAAGTGTATGAAAAATTCCAACTTTCAAATTCATTATAAAAAAAATCTAAAAGCTATTTTGAACTTAGCTTTATTTAAAATAATTCTCTAGTTTATACTCTTTCCAATGGTATACTACACGTCATAGAAATAATTCATTATGTGGTCAAAATAAAGAGAATATGTTTTCTTTTTATAATGAATATAGACGTTGATATTTTTTAACGTCTCAATTCTTCTAATTTTTCCGATTCCAATATACAGCACGACTGTACTATAGTTGAAAAAAAAACGAAAAAAAAAATTATATCTCAATTACCGTGATCCTTAGGACACAGGGTCCAAGGGTGAAAAAATTAGCAAATGGCACCCCCAATCCCCCCAAAAAATGTGTCGGTCCATGCGCAAAACACCCTGTATTATTAAACAAAATGCGAAGGTCTTTCATTGGTCAAATATTTTATAAACTCGCTCTGCTTACGAAATTTCACTCATGTGGAAATGTTTTCATCATCAGTATGGCGTTTGTAAAAACACTCATTGAGAAAATATCAGCTTGAAACATCATTGCCTAATCAAGCAAAGCGAATTGATGGAGTGAATATTCGGCAACCATAATCTGAATATGCAAATAGATGTTTGGACCTAAACGAGCTCGTCGATTCTAGGATAAACCGACCGGTGAATGGACGGGGACCAGTGAATGGACAAAAGCTGATTTATATTCAACATCAGCAAAGCATACGAATTGTCAATAAAACCTGAAATCACTATAATTCAGAAAAAATCACAGCTATTGTTAAAACCGATTTCTCAGTTTAATATTGAATTTTGACGCTACACGGAATTTGTCTAATTTGTGGTACTTGCACACCGCCCAACTTAGGTAGGTGTTCAAAACGCGAAAACAATAGTTTTTATAAGTTTTAGGGTAAGTATTACTTTCGTTACTTGAGAAAGAATCAATCTTTGATTTTTGACAAGAAATTCAAATAAATTCGTACTAATAGGTCAGAATTAGACATGTTTATTCACTGGGGCTCTATTCTAACTTCTTTCCAGCGAATGGACACATGCAATGGGCTCTGTTCGGATAATTCTCAAAATAGAGTAAAAAATTTAGCTTATCTGCTGAAAATTGCTGAATTAATTATTGTTAAGACATGACAATGTACATTTCACTAAACGTTATCATAAAATCAATCCATTCGTGTCTTTTTATTTTTGGCAAAACTTAATTTTCTATTTCTCTGTCAAAACAAACTTCGGTAGTTTTTTTTAGAATTGAGATGCAAAAAAGCCTTGTGTATTGTCTACGAAATCGTGAAAATGAATACGATACTCATATCTATAAGAATATAATCATTATTGTGCAACACAGTGATCTCCGAATCCATCAGTTAATCAAAATAAATCGGTTTGCTTGACAGCGTTCGTCTAGGGTCAGAGTGGAATCAGTGGCTCATTTTTTTCTGAGGTCTATAGCTGCCTAACCGTTCACACAATCTCAATGAAATCTTGACTAAACGTGGGGTGTGTTCAATGGCTTCATTTTGTTAAAAGACACTCAACGGCCTAACCCAATAGATATTGAGATAATAACCATTTTTAAAAAATGGGATTTGATCCACTGTGTAGTTGGGGGTGTACGTAGTGAAACATGCCTAATTTCACAGTCAAACAAAATTTCAAAATCAAGCAAAATTTGAAGAAAATTACCCTGATCCACTGTACACTTGTAGGTAATGGAGTGCTTTTCTCCATACAATGAAGAGTATTGTACAGTAAACTATTGAAAAATCAATTTAAAAAAAGTATAGTATGAGATCAATCACAATCATTTATTGAATATTAATCAACAATGAGTACCTACCTAATGAGGTAGTACGAGTACCTATCTAAATCACAACGAAAAAATATTCATATTATGACTTACCTCTGTGTACCTCGAAAAATTAGTATTTTTGCGCCGATTTTGTGATAGCACTAAATCAACCACATCTATATTGTCAAGCTTTTTACAATAGTTAATCATTATGTATGTAGGTTATCAAGGGGATAATATATAGTAAAATACGGAACTTTTCGCTTATAAATGTGTCGACCATATTATAATTGCAGTGTTAATAAACTATAGGGAATTTTACTATATCCTCTTTTACCATGGGTGGTTTTTTTAAATACCATGGACTTCTCTCTGTGTGGCATTTCATTGCATCAGCCAGCTTTTTACAGCCCTAATTCTTGTCTCCTTATTTTCAATTTTAACTCTCAAATACATCGAGATGAGGTCAAAATGTCAAAATATGTTTTGAAATATACGAATAAAATGCTATTTCCTGAAACGCAGATGTAAAATCCGTTAAGGGGAGGTACCTGAGTAAACGACGAGAAAAACAGGTAAACTTCGGCATTTTTTATCTCAAAAACTAATGTTTCGATTGGATCCGGGTTTTTTTAAATTAGAAAATATATACATTGAGGTATTTTTAGGAAATAAAAAAAAATGTGTTGACTGGAAGCGATTCAAACACGATTATCTCGAAAAATAGTTTTCAAAGTCGATGCCAGATGTATCTCGAAAACGGCTTGTCCGATTTTGTCCAAATTTGGATACAATATTCTTCGATAGTTTTTCTCGTTCGCCACGTGGGGGTTTTTCATTCGATTGAACCATTGTTTTTTTATGCAATGTGTATGCAATCCAAAATCGTCGGAAATTGCGAACGAAAAACGAATGTTAAATTAAAACGGTCGCAATTCCGTCAAAAATGAAAATTTCAAAAAAATCCTACGTGGCGAACGAGGAAAACTATCGAAGACTATTGTATTCGAATTTGGACAAAATCGGACAAGCCGTTTTCGAGATACATCTGGCACCGACTTTGAAAACTATGTTTCGAGATAATCGCGTTTGAATCGCTTCCGGCCAACGAATTTATTTTTAAAAATTCCTAAACATACCTCAATGTACATATTTTCCAATAAAAAAAACCCGGATCCAATCGAAACATTGGTTTTTGAGATAAAAATTCCGGAAGTTTACCTGTTTTTCTCGCCGTTTACTCAGGTACTCCGCTTAAGGGGTTACCCCCACTTGCGATTTTGAAAAAATCGATTTTTTTTATTGCATTTTTTTGAAGTACAAGTATCTAATAGATGTTGACAAGTATATAATAGATGACTATGTAAGTTTACAAAAAAAAACATTTTCTTCGTGTAAACTGAAATTGAAACTTTAAACGCGTTTTTCTCAAAATGGCATTTCTGAAGTCGGTGACCAAGATTACTCGAACACTAATGAATCGATCTTCTTGAAATTTTGCAGGCTTATTTAATACATAAAAATGTAGTCTTTAATCGTTCGATTTTTTTTTCGAAAAAAATGGCCGTTTTATAGCCAAAAAACGGCCGTTTTTTTCGTTAAAATCGAACCATTAACTTTGACTGTCCGCCATTTTGTGAAAAATGAATATTTTTTAAAATCCTTCGATTAAAGACTAGTTTATACTTATATTTGACTCAATCCATCCGCATTTTTTTTTCAGATGATCCACTTCGCCGCAATGTTGGTCACCGCAAACCGTGTATATAAAAACATTATTTCATTGACGGCCATTTGCCACTAAACAAAGTAATATTTTTCAATAAAAAAATTACTGAAAGTTCTTCAAGATGTGTTCTTTAAGATGGTATATTGATCGATTAAAAAAAGTTTTGTAGTTTTCTTTAAAAACTTCATGAAAAAGGCCTTTTTTGCGCTACAAGTGGGGGTAACGCCTTAACTGGCGATTTAGTCATTTCGCTACTTATCTATCGATTCCTTCAACATTATTCGTTGCAATTACTTCGAATATTTTTTCCTGCTGTCAGAGTAGTAATATCTTGTGGTAGCTATGGCCATTGAAAAATTCCTTTTGATAATATTTCCATTTTACAGTCCATCTGAGTACAGTGTTCATTATTCGTCCATTCAGTGGTCGGTTTACCCTACATCCCATTACGCGTATCAAAGTTTGACTGTTTGCGCACGTGATTCGAGAGAACGAAGCTCGATGCAGGCAAGCCTCGTTCCAACGGCATTCAGCGTTCCTGGTCGACGAACGACAGTCGTGGACTCTGAATTGCCGCGTGTGTGACACGTGTGAGAATGCATCGTGACTTTGGCAGAAGCGTGTGTCAGCGAGCTAAACGTTGATGGCAAATACCACGTAACCCAATCACATTGGTAATTTCATTTGCCGCAAGAGCCACCCTAGAGCGGTCCATCGACAATACCTTGGGCCTTTCAGTGCCGGTACTTCGAGCAGTTTCCCATCGCCTTCCGCATCCGCTCTTTTATTACACGTTACGAGGCCTCTCGGAATAACTCGAGGCTCGATCTCGACCGAAGTGCAGTCTTGGGAGTTTCCTCGACACCAGTCACCAATTTCGTCTCCACACCCGTACGAATACTCCGCTTATCGGCTGAAATGCAGCAAGAGGACGGAACTCGCGTCAATTGCTCGTTCGATAGCGTGTCTACACCTTCTCTTGTCGCGTATTCAACGATCGATAGATGTTACAATATACGTTTAAAAAATTGCTGATTTTCATAATTTTTTTTTAAGGAAAAATTGCCTCAACACTTTTTGAGACGTACGGTATGTTTTGTTACTACTCTTCGTTGTTACATGGCGTTGTTTTTTTTTATTAAGGGGCCAGTCCACTTTGGAGCCACGAAAAAAAGGCTATTTTCGCGATTTTTTTTTTGAGGATTTTATAAAAGATGTGAATATAAAAGTTGTTGGGCTTGATAAATAGTCTTGAAATACATTTAAAAAAAAATTAATTCATTTTTATTCATTTTTAAGTACAAAAACTATAGTTTAACGTAACGCCTCAAAAATAGGTGGGCTGGGTAGCTCCATCACAACTCGGCAACGGCTTGTCTGAAACCAAAAAAATCAAAGTCCATTAGATTCAGTATGACACCAGCTACAAAATGACCCTCGGATATAAAGTTCTATCAAAAAATAAAAAAATGGCAGATGAAAAACGAAAAAAATAAAAAAACACGTTTTTTCGCAGTTTTTCGCAAAAAAAGAGTAAAAATCAAAATTTTTCAACCATCGAGGGTCATCTTGTTGCGAATCATGTTTACAATATGTGCTTGAAATTTCAAGAGAATCGGTTTATTAGTTTTCGAGATACGATGGAGCTAGATTTTGAAAACGTTGTTTCGAGAAAAACGCGTTTGAAGTTTATACTATGAAAAACTCTTACCTAAACTCAATCGGCAATTCCTGCACCGTACAAAATCCCTTCTGATTGCTCATCATCGTCGATTTTTTCAAGTCTTGCTTGCTTTCGATTTTTCGAAATTTTCAAAGTGGACTGGCCCCTTAATACTTAAAAATGCCGGAGGTATGGCACGGTCTTTAAAACGTGTTGCAACGGAAGTTGTTAGACGGTGAGATACGTAGCGTCGGCAGGATTTATCCGAAAAAAACCCACGAAGATTTTTCTTTCATTAAGGAGCTATACCAGTGTGAACGCTGAAAATTTGGGTGATTTTCGGGAATTTTTTGGAAGAAAAGTACTCAATTAAATGTTTCGGAAAATTAAGAATATATTTGGCTATATTTTACCTATATTACATAATTTTTTTATAGAAAAATATTGAGATCCAATCATCTTATGCGCTGCGTTAGTAGGCGCCAAAAAAAAGTTCCTCCACTGCTGACATGATTCCGGCCGATTGAGTAGCTGAAACCGAAAAAGGAAAAATGTCGTTAAACTGGAAGGTATTTCCTGTACAATGACGAAGGATTTTTCGAAAAATATCAAAATCTAACAAAATGGCGTAGTTATAAAAAAAAAGTCTTTTTTCTTGCCTATGAAATGGTCGTTTTTTTCAATGCCAAATCGTCAATTTTCATCCAATCGAAAATATCCTACGTCATTCTAGAGTAAATACATTCAAGAGTACTCAGTTCAAATTTCAAGTCAATTGGATCATTGCTCTTTGAGTTACAATATCTGCAAATTTGAAAAATCTCATTTCGTATTCTTGAAAATACAAAAATCTTGAAAGTATAAAAATCTCATCTCATATTCTTGACAGTATAAACTGTCGAAAAAGGTAAAAAAATCGATTTTTCGATCCTGGTATAGCCCCTTAACACTCATACACAGAATATGAAGTGAGGAAAAGTGACATAATTGAAAAATCGATGATGTTGTACGCTTTGAAACAAAAAGATTGAATTTACCGGAAAAATGGCTACATTTTAACATAAAAGAAGCCTTTTTTCAATTTTCAAAAACATTTATGGTCATGGTTCAGACAATAAGGTGAGAACGTTTCATACCAAATTCCATTAGAATCCGTTGATTAGTTTTTTTAGCTATACGCCAGTTTTGAAAATGCAGTCTAGAAGACCATAGTAATAGTAATAAAACATACCCTAAGTGTCAAAAATGATGAAGAAATGTTTCGTGAAAAAAAAAATCATGAAAATCCGCGTGTCACAACGATTCGACATTTACTTCCATTTTTTCTTCTTTCCTAAGAGGCGTACCCAAATTTCATAACGCCAAATTTCCCAATCCCCCCCCCCCCTCTATTCCGTTACGTAACGGGTGCTCTGTCGTCAATAATTGCTATTTTTTTTCATAGATATAACTAATTATGAAAGGATTTGATTTATAGTAATTCTATGAAGTATATATTCATCTCGTTTTATACCAATTTTTATGAAAAAAATCTTTTAAATTAACCGAGATATATGCCTTGATTTGACGACGAAAAAAAAAATCTCCCTTATCCCATCGATATCTTTATGAAAGGTTATTTGTAAATAAAAAGTCAACCATTTATCAATATCTATACAAACGTAGCTACCGTTATGCGTAGCCGTTTTTGTATCTTGGGTTTTTTTTTACAAAGTGCCGACAGTTTGGACATTTTTTTTCTATTTTCGAGGCCATTTTTTGTATTCAAGCAGCCTTTAAAAATAGTAATTATCAAATTTAAAAAATCGTCTACGTACAACCTTAAGGCGGGATATAAATTTACAACGACCAAAAAATGGCATATTGGCACCTTCTACTTGACGAGAATTGTTTTTAAAAAATTGGAAAAAAACTACTTTTTTTAATCCACATTTTACAGAAATGTTGCGTGAAATGTTGATTTTTTTTTTGTAATTGCGTGCCATTTTCTTAAATTTGCATTTTCTTAATTTTAATTACCGTCACATAGAAACTATACATGTTCTATCTGAAAAAATGTTTGAACTTTTTGTAAATCAAAGTCTACGGGAAGCTAAACTGTACGCCGATTCGCAACTCCCGCGGCGATCTCGCCGTAACACTCTGCCACAGCTCCGTCGTTTTGATAATTAATTAATTAAAAAAAAAAATTGTTTCGTATACTTAAATGTACTATTAAAGTATACCTAAAGATTGATAATTGTAGAATAATTATTTCACAGTTTAAAAA
>OX101792.1:23534137-23774167 GCA_944452715.1 Ophion slaviceki
GACTGTGGAGCCATAACGAAAAAACATTTTCCGTGTGAAATTTTTTTTAAAACTCATCTATTCCATAAAACTCTCGCCTGACGAAAAAAAAAAAATTCGCAATCAAAAAGATGATGAACTGTACGTACGAAAATATTTATTCAACGAGATCGGTGAACAGAGGAAAATCCAGTCTCGAATTCACGAAATTACTGTTCGTCGTTATCTTTTTTTCCACTGTTATTTACGGATACGTATCATTAATGACTTCTTTATGCTACTCAAGCTACTCAAGTCTTATAATGCTACTTAATGCTACTCAAGTGAGAACAATTATTCTTTGCCCATGTACTTTCGCAATCTTCATCCAAATGGATGCCACTGTCCAAGTTATGTTGTCAAATGAACGAAATACGAGCCACGTACAGAAAAACATTATTTTTGTAAAGTTCAATACAGAGCTTGGTCACTTGAATTCACAACATTGCCCAATTAAAATGGCGGGCACGAACGCTTTTCGAATATCGGTCAATATGACAAAATACCTCTATCGATGGGTGAGGGTAACGTCAGCGACATATTTTTTTTCATATTGCTGTTCCAACCGGGAAAATTATTTTAACGGGGAAACGATTTATCGTAAAACAAATAAGGCACGTACAAAATATTTTTGGTTGTCACAGTCTTCAAAGAAAATCTGGACTGTACTTAATGTTCACTGTGAAATATACTATGTAATTTTTTTAGACGTTCTTTGAAGTTTTTTCTTTGAACACTGCAACGATTGAAAATATTTTGTACGTCTTGTTTTTTTTACGATGAATCGTGATATATATATATATATATATATATATATATATATATATATATATATATTCGACACGAAAAAATACCTGCAGGAGAACCGAGTAAACGCGTTCTCTATTTTGATTGATCTTGCACTATATCGGGCATAGATACATATTTATATTCACGTACATTGGATTCAATCGTTTTAGCCAACTTCCTTTTTTTATACTCTCGGATATTTGAGCTAGTAACTAATTTAAAAAATCAGAAACAATATAACTTTACGGATAATAAATCCGAAATTGTGACGTTTATTTTCTGATTAGCATATTTACACCTTTGTGCAAATATGTATGTATGTAGCCGGGTATGAATATTCACGCGCATATACGCTAAAGTATTGTGTTTCGTGCCGTACACGAAATCGGCTCATGAATATTTCACGAAAAAGCGAACTCCTGAAAATCAAAAGCCCGTGTTTTTTTTGCACTTTGTGAAAATATACACCAACAGAAGTGTTGCGTTGCTTCGATAATTTTGAACCGCGGTCCGTGGCTGTGCTATTAATATGATTAAAAAACCAAAATATGTTATTTTTTTATTTTTAAAAGCAGGCAAGAATTGTTATAATTTAATGTGTTCTGGCGTAGGTATAAGGGATATCCAAACTTTTATTGACAATTGAAAACATATTTTTCAATTTCTGAATACGAATTTATTGCGAATGTAGGGGGGACAAGTCGGTCATGATTTCACGAATGATATACTAAAATTTCAAAAAAACCAACATTGTGGGAATTTTTGCGATGTTAGAGTCCTCCTTACAGCGCTTCAAAGCTATTTATCACAAGAACGCAAAAAATGCATCGTGGCGATGATCGCAACTATGAAAAAATATATTTATTTTTACCGACTACACTAGTGGCATTAATTCTGGACACTTTTAATAGAAATTTTTTTTAAATATTTACGCAGGATATGTTTATTGTGCTACGCCAAAATACTGTAATGTTTTTATTTTTATTTATAATGTTTATTTTATATTTGCCTCAATAAGCCTACTTTGATAAGAATATAAAATGTAAGCGATTGTAATATAAAATGATCAATAAATTGCGAAACTTGAAAAAAATCGCACATCGTTCGGAATTAATTCCACTAATGCATATTACAATAATTAGAACAATTACTCATAGATCGACATTTTTTTAAATACCGTCTAAAGCATCATCCTGGAGCCTATTTTCTGTATTCTACAGACCCAATTTTCTGTACGTTGGCGATGATCAACTATTTGAAAAAATCATTTTTATCTACTAAAATACAATAATCAGAATGTTTACTCATTAGGGTGGCACAAATTTGAGCTCTATTTTTTTTCTCCTTTTCCTCGCCATCGAATTATCTACTTTGAAGAAGAAAAAAAAATGTCGCAAAAGCTGCGAGTGATAAAAAAATATTTCGAGGTCGCTCAAGCCTCCCAAAAATTCAAATTTTCATTAAAAAATGGATTTTTTGTTTTTTTTTTTCGATTGCTTCTCACCCATACATTTTACGCTTTATAATGTTAAAATTAAGCTCGTAAAACCTCCAGCCGGCCGATGAATATTTAGTGGTCGCTCAAATGCTTCGAAATTTCCAATTGTCGCGATTTCTTTCTCTTCTCACTCATAAATTTAAAACTTTGTACAATTTTCAAACCAATTAATCCTTTTTTTCTTACAAACGGATTTTTAAAATTTACCTCACACTTCTAACTCGATAAAACGGGGGACCTATAATTTTGTTTACGGACAAGAGATTTGAAGAATTATTTTGTGAGAACAAAGATTATAATTTTTGGGGTAGTCGTGTGAGGTGAATTTGAAAAATCTGTTACTAAAGAAAAACGATTGATTATTTTGAAAATTTTACAAATCGTCAAATTTATGAATGAGATGAGTCAAAAAAATTGGCGAAAATTGGAAATTTCGAAGCTCTTGAGCGACCACTAAATATGCATTGACCGGCTAGATCTTTCGCGAGGTTAATTTAAAAATTATGAAGCGTAAATGTTATGGGTGAGAAGTGAACGAAAAAAATCAAAACATCGATTTTTTAACGAAAATTTGATTTTCTGGGAGGCTTGAGCGACCTCTAAATATTTTTTGACCGCTCGCAGATTTCGCGACAATTTTTTTGGTAAATATTTACAAGTGGGGCTCCAGCCCTCATCGGCTCCACAAAATTTTTTACGTGTTCGGGGCTACTCTGCAGTATGGAAATATGTTTTTTTTTATAATGGGGGAGGGGTAATTCATTAAGAAAAAAAATAAAATTCCCGAAAATATTTGATTTATGAAGTACGTTTTCTGTATGCTTACCCAAACAAATCCACACACCCACCCACCCAAACCCATGTCATTTGACCCACGTGATGCCACTGAACCCGTTTCCTCCATACCTTTAAGGCGTTACCTCCACTTGTAGCGCAAAAAAAGGCCTCTTTCATGAATTTTTTTAAAGAAAACTACAAAACTTTTTTAATCGATCAATATACCATCTTAAAGAACACATCTTGAAGAACTTTCAGTAATTTTTTTATTGAAAAATATTACATTGTTTAGTGGCAAATGGCCGTCAATGAAGTAATGTTTTTATATACACGGTTTGCGGTGACCAACATTGCGGCGAAGTAGATCATCTGAAAAAAAAATGCGGATGGATTTAGTCAAATATAAGTATAAACTAGTCTTTAATCGAAGGATTTTAAAAAATATTCATTTTTCACAAAATGGCGGACAGTCAAAGTTAATGGTTCGATTTTAACGAAAAAAAAAACGGCCGTTTTTTGACTATGAAACGGCCATTTTTTTCGAAAAAAATCGAACGATTAAAGACTACATTTTTATGTATTAAATAAGCCTGCAAAATTTCAAGAAGATCGGTTCATTAGTGTTCGAGTAATCTTGGTCACCGACTTCAGAAATGCCATTTTGAGAAAAACGCGTTTAAAGTTTCAATTTCAGTTTACACGAAGAAAATATTTTTTTTTGTAAACTTACATAGAGTCATCTATTCCGGGCCCATAAAGAAGTATGAGCCCGGATACTTATACTTCAAAAAAATGCAATAAAAAAAAAACGATTTTTTCAAAATCGCAAGTGGGGCTAACCCCTTAAAAAAGTTTTTAAAAAAGCGTTTGGGGGTTGAAATAAGGGTTGAAATTGTCTTCCCCCGACTTAAATATTATAAACAAAGTGCTCTGAAATACATCGACTCGGTACAAAATTTCTAAACCCCTTTTCTAGCTGGAGCCCCACTTGTAAATATTTACCATTTTTTTTTCTTCAAAGAAGATAATTGGATGGTGAAAAAAAGGAAGAAAAAAAAGTAGAGCTCAAATTTGTGCCACCCTATTACTCATACATCGACATTTTCTAAAATACCTTTCAAAGCATGATCCTGGAGCCTGTTTTTTAGTCGTTATTTTTTAGTAACTTTTTTTTTAGTTAATTAGTCGTTATTCATAAATCCAAATTTGTAAACCGAATCACTGCTGTACATACCTCTCATTTCACCTTCTACTTCTCGTCTCTTCTCGTTTATACGGTTTGACATAAAGGTAAATACAGTATTCAGTTGTGTGCTGCTCGAAACGTTTTCGTTATTTGTCACTATTTATAGACGAAAATGGTAGTTATAAAAATGTCCTAAAAAACTTGTAGGTCTGCGCTGTTGATGAAATCTCGAAGTCCCCCCATGGAAATTTATATACGCAAAAATATACTGCAAATTTATTTTATTAATAATTGTAATATATGTGAAATGTATGCCATATATTGAAAATATATGGTGCATATATGTGCCAAATTCTAATTTTCGTAACGTTTTTATATATGAGATGTATATGCGTGGTATTACTGTATATCAATGTATCATATATCAATGATATATGTAGCATTTACCCTGCATATATACCACATATATTTAGCATATATGTGGCATACACACTGCGTACATACCACATATATACTGCATAAATGGTACATATATGCGACATATATACAGATATGCGTAGTATATCTGTATATAGTGTTTATATTTAATAGCGTACTTTAACTGTAAGTTAAGTTTTTTTAAGTTTAAGTTTTAAGTTTTATTAAGTTTAACTGTAATAGTGTTTATACACAGCTTATATTTTTTGTCAGGAATATGTATCAAAAATGTATGACACATATAAATGACACATATATGAGTCATATATGACGCATACATTTTTGATATATTTTTCTGACAAAAAAATAGATTGAAAATATATCGAAAATATATGCGTCGTATATGCCTCATATATGCATCATATATAGTGTTTATACGTAGCATATATAGCATATATGGTTTGGTTAGAAAAATATATCGAAAATATATGGGTCATATATGCGTTATATATTTGGTGCATATATACTGAATATATACGTATTATTCTATTTTTCGTCACTATATATGCGACCGATATTTATATATGGGTCATTCCATGTCAAATCGACAAATTTTTTACCTGACCCCCTTTGATTTCGCTGAAAATTTTCTATCTTTTTCTACCCCCCGAAAGTTATTTTTCAGAATTTTTTCAAATTTTTTTCCCGACTCAAAAAAAGTTATGAATTTTTGAAAAAAACCGCTCTTTTATTTTTAAATTGCCAGAACTTTTTCAAAAATTGACCGTTTGGGAACTTTTTTTTTCAAAATTTTTGTTTTTAAATGTAGTTTTCGAAAAAAAATATGAAAAAATTTTCAGAATCCCAGATATATGAAATATTTTAGTTTTTTTGAAAAAACCGTAATTTTCTCAAAGTCCGACCGTTTTTTTTTTTTGCTCTAAAAATACTTCAACTAATTCTGCAATGATCCCCGTTAATCAAAAGATGTGACGACAATCGCTTCTAATTTTTTTTCTTGATTATAAAAAAATTTTTGTTGAATTTTTGCTGATTTTATATAACTTTGTTATGAAATTTTTTTTATTTCCTCGTGAAACCTCAAAAGTTGAAAAATAAAATTTTATTGGAGAATTTCGAGTGATTATCGTCCAAGAAATTGTTATTTAAAAAAAAAAAATAATTTTTTTCTCTCATTGACGTTATTTTGTCATGTTTCAGTACCAAAATGACGTTAAGTTGTCATATTTCAGTACCAAAAAAAAACGTCCATAAGAGTAAAAAAATAACGTCAATGAGAGAAAAAAATTGTTTTTTTTTTAAATAACAATTTCTTGGACGATAATCACTTGAAATTCTCCAATAAAATTTTATTTTTTAACTTTTGAGGTTTCACGAGGAAATAAAAAAAATGTCATAACAAAGTTATATAGAATCAGCAAAAATTCAACAAAAATTTTTTTATAATCAAGAAAAAAAATTAGAAGCGATTGTCGTCACATCTTTTGATTAACGGAGATCATTGCAGAATTAGTTGAAGTATTTTTAGAGCAAAAAAAAAAAAACGGTCGGACTTTGAGAAAATTACGGTTTTTTCAAAAAAACTAAAATATTTCATATATCTGGGATTCTGAAAATTTTTTCATATTTTTTTTCGAAAACTACATTTAAAAACAAAAATTTTGAAAAAAAAAAGTTCCCAAACGGTCAATTTTTGAAAAAGTTCTGGCAATTTAAAAATAAAAGAGCGGTTTTTTTCAAAAATTCATAACTTTTTTTGAGTCGGGAAAAAAAATTTGAAAAAATTCTAAAAAATAACTTTCGGGGGGTAGAAAAAGATAAAAAATTTTCAGCGAAATCAAAGGGGGTCAGGTAAAAAATTTGTCGATTTGACATGGAATGACCCATATGTAGCATATATTTTCTGCATATATTTTACATACATAAATTTCTATGGGGGATGGATCATCCGAAACAAAAAAATCAAACGTTTTTAGATTCAGTATGTTAATGGCTATAACGAATATCATACGATTTTTGATGTATGCAAAAATAAGAAAATGGCGGACATTTTTCGAAAAAAAAAACAAAAAAAACGTGTTGTTTCACCGTTTGTGGCAAAAAAATAGAAAATATCAAAATTAAAAAAAAAATCCATGATATGCGCTACAGCTATAGTTGTAAAGAATATGTGGTTTAAATTTCATAAGGTTCAGTTCAGTAGTTTCGAAGATTTTGTCAACAAGCCGTCGGAAAACGTTGTTTCGAGAAAAACGCGTTTGAAGTTTGTTGGGGTTACATAAATACATTTAAAAAAATGTTTGTATCTCGAAAGTGTATTTATTAAGTGTAACAACTTTTATATCAATATCTATAATACAAACCTATCGGAAAAATTAATGAAAATAGACTTTTTTGGCGTCCAAAAAAAACCATCCAACTTCGGGAAAATCGTGAACAATGGAATCATTGTTAACGTCTGTTCATTTGTAAAAAAAAGGATTCACATGAAAATGTTGTTTTTCAACCCCTTTTATGTTGACGAAGGCGTCGGGGTTGTTTCTGGTAGCATTAAAAAAAACCCAATTGTGCGTTCTCCGTAATGCTGCGATGCGAAATGCATTGAAATGTTTTTTCCATTATTCACGATTTTGCCCAAGTCGAGGGAGAACTACAAATTCGATGTTTCGTGGGGAAAAAAAATTTACGATCAAAAGAGTACACTCGCCAATAGTCGGACTGAATTTTGTTCCATATCTCCATTTCGTTGAAACACGATGGCCGTCGGGGCTAATCCGTGACGTGAGTTTTTGCCCTTTTGAAGAAATTATTACTACTAGATATTTATAAGCGATAAAGACGTTTTATATACGAGATACTTTTTCGAATTATACAGCGAGGAGGTGGAGGTGCGAGATCTAATTAATCCGTTTAACGAGGCGGCAGAACTGGAACAACAGTTGGTTACGACTTTCGTACACATTGTCGTAAAACTCGTGTCGATGGGATTTAACTTTCACCGGAGTCGATATTACACCCCCAGCTTACTGGAGAACACGAATGGATCTGGTACCCCTCGTGGATAGGGGCGGTTTATTAAATGTCGATGCAAAATATTATATTTTTACTCCAATAATTCAGACACATCGCAGAAAAATTCAGAAGATTGTGACAGGCCGAAAAAGGTCGTTTTTCCAAAACATTTTTTGTCCACTCAATTATTTATTTGGAATTTAGAAAAAAGGCATGTTAATAAGCATACATTGGACTGATTTCTTGCCAATTTTTATTTCAAAAAATAACAAAATTAACAACGTTATTGAGGTATAATATAGAGCCCATAAAAAATATCGTCGAACGGCCGGATCGACAACTTGACAATAGTTGGTCTGAAAAATAAAGATAAAAAAGTTTAATATTCTATATGAATGTAGTTCCCATCATATGCAGCGGTTTTTCGAAAGAAAAAAAAATACAAAATAACGGATGCTCGAAAAAAAAATGTAATTTTAGCGAAACTTTTTACTAATATTCGGGGGTTTAAAAATACTAAATTGAGAAAAAATGGCTACGAACAACGAATGCTACTGGAATTACGGTTTTTTTTAAATTGAAATGAGAACGCGTTTTAAATTTTTTAGTAGGACGTAAATCGGTGCGTTACCTTCTCGCACTAAATCGTCTATAACTTGCTCAATTTTTAATATATTAACTGGAATTTTTTCACATACATTTGAATATCTAAAAAAATCTCAAAAAATCTAAAAAAAAGAACGAAAACAACAAACAATTTTTTTATCCGTCACAACGGTGTCTCGCGTTAGAAAAAGTATAAGATGCTCTCATAGCCAGAGTTAAAGCTGCTGAAGTCCATTTAGATTGATTGGAATAATTGGAAAGTTTATTTATTCCATTTGTCATTCACTCATTATACCGCATGATGCCAATGATTAATTCTGAACTATATGGAAACTCTTTATCTCAACGGATTACACCTGGCATGTGGCCGGAAAAAAAGTGAACGTTCCGTGAATTTTTTCCGGCAAACCGTGTGCCGGTTTTCGATTTTATTAAATTTTGATATCGAAGAGTATGGTTTCAAGTATTTTTGACGATTTTTGTATTGAACAATATTTATAAGTGTGACAACTAACAATTCATCCGAAATAAAACGAATCAAATGCATTTGATTTTTGCATGAAATTATCTAGTGCTTGGACGAAGGATTGAAATATTGATTTTTTTTTAATGGCCAAAGTCCAAAGTAAAAATATCGATTTTCGGTGGAAAAAAGCCTCTGTTTTCGTTGATAAAAAAAGATACGGGTCGAAAAAGAATATTCTTTCGTTGAAGCACTGCTTTTTGACATGTTAAAGAAGCTTATAAAATTTGAAGCTGATCGGTGCAGTGATTTTTGGGATATCGTTTTCACCGATGTTAATTAAAAACCCTATTTTGAGAAAAACGCGTTTGAAATTCGTCGATTTGCGGAACCTACCTGTAAACGCCTATAACCCCCTCAATTTTGAACGGATCGACTTGAAATTTTTAGAGAATTCTTTTCGAAATGTTATATTTTGTGAATCCGTCGAAAACCAAAAATCGATATTTTCAAAAATATCAACTATGACAAATATCAACTATATTTTCAAAAACCAACTATATTTCCAAAAATGTCAACTATATTTTCAAAAATATCAACTATATTTTCAAAAATGTCAACTTTAATTTGAAAAACATCAACTATATTTTCAAAAATATCAACTTAAAATTGAAAAACAGCAACTATATTTTCCAAAACAGCAACTATAATTTAAAAAATATCAACATTATTTTGAAAAATAGCGACTATATTTTTGAAAATGTCAACTATATTTTCAAAAATGTCAACTATGTTTTCAAAAATACCAACTATATTTTCAAAAATATCAACTTTAATTTGAAAAACAGAAACTATATTTTCAAAAATAGCAGCTCTAGTTTCAAAAATATCAACTTTATTTTGAAAAATAGCAACTATATTTCCAAAAATAGCAACTATAGTTTCAAAAATATCAACTAAGCCCTTAACGCTATTTCTTTGCAGACGGTGTCAGTGGCAGTGAGCGTGATGACGCTGACGTTCATATCGATAGACCGATGGTACGCGATATGCTTCCCCCTTAGATTCAAATCTACGACGTCGCGAGCGAAAAAGGCGATCGTCGTCATCTGGCTGTGTGCTCTGCTCTACGGTAAGAGATCGAAGATGTGATGCATGCAACGATAAATTTTTCACCGGAGATCGACGCTGATTGGATTACAAAAAAAAATCGAAATTATTTCCCAACGTGATAATTGCGCGAAAAGAAGTCCGTAAATTTTCGTAAAAAACTTTAAACGAATTCTAGTGGAAATACGATACCTGCGAGGTGGAATAAATTTTTCTTGATTAAACTCGTTTGCAAAGAGCATTGCATGCATCTTTGTTACCCCGTGCGGCCGACCCACGAAAATTTGTCATTAATGCGTTCCAAAGGGTCGACAAACCCACAGGAGTCCCTGAACGAGGGGGGGGGGGGGGGAAGAGAATTTATTTAAAGAACTTTTTTCACGTAGAGAGGATTATATGTCAGGATAAAATGAAACTTTCCAGCGTTTTCGCTTCTCACTTACGCGCGTTCCTACAACTTCCTGTACCTCCAAAATTAACTTTGCACATGCTTGACACAACTTTTTTAGTTTTTCTTCCATTTTTCATGGATAATTGTCGGCAAGAGGTCCTCCGGTCTTCGTACACAACACTGCCGTATCTAATTTTTTTTTCCGTTCCTGTTCTGTATTCTTGGTCGAAAGAACGAAAGCTGAAAGTGAGGGGACAAAAAAGAAAATATCGAATGCACGTCAACGGCGGGAGCCTAAATTGGAAGGTCCAAAAAGCGTTTTTTCGGGAATTTTTTTGTAAGGGAAAAAACAAGTGAGCCCAGTGAACATTGAGGTATATTTTCATGTATATTCGAAATGTTTTAAAAAAATGTTCAACATGAAACAACAAATGACTACAGATTTATCAGCCTATTCCATGTGCATCTCTCCACTGCAGTCCCCAATCGGCGGGAAAGATGCAGCTCGTAATTCTTGACTGAACCGAAAAAACCAATAATATTTTCAATTGTTATACATTTTTCTTCTGGGTGAATTAAGCAAAAGCTGAAAAAGTCGTGAAATTATAACTTTTCTGAGGTTTGAAAAAACAAATGTGTTTTAAAAAACACTTTAACGTGCTATAAAAATAAAAAAAAAGACTTTTTCAACGACTTTTTAAATTCACTTTGAAGAGATTTTCATACTGAAGAAAATAAAGTTTGGTTTGATTCAATAGGTTGTTTAGTTTTTTGCTATCACGCTCGCCAATTTGGAAAAAGCGTGAAAATGAAAACTGGATAAAACGCGCTTCAAAGTTTTCAATAGGAGGAAATATCAATATCAAATATCAATCGCGTCTCTGCTTTTGGTCTTGTATCTTCGAAAATATTTACAATTGGCCTCTCTAACTTTGTCAATATATTCTCGGGTAGTTTATCTATCGATTCAAGTAATACAAAAAAACGATTTCTCGGACCTTCTAATTCAGGCGGCGAGAAACCAGTTTAGGAGTACGTTTTTTTTTAGTGATTTTCATTATTTTTTACAAGGAATAAATTAATAGAATTTATTCAAACTTTGGGATAATTTTATACATATTTTCAAAGAAATATTTTGATATTTTCGAAGCATTTCCTCTGAAAATATGGAACATATAACCTGTCGCCCATCGCAGCCATCAGACTTTGCTGTTTGTGTACACTCTGGAGGGCACAGTTTTCATCGGAAATCAATGCAGTTTGCAGATGACATTAAGGCCTTATGCCACTCTAGAGGCCAAAAAAATAGACGTTTTGGGGATTTTTTTTCAGAATAACTACAAAATAAATGGAGATTAAAAAAAGGGTGTTTATTACACACATCAGCGACTGTATACAATAATTTTTTTGAAGCGATTAATTTCAAAATGGCGGCTGTGCAGCGTTTATCTTAAACTGCATTTTTTTAAGTTGGCCGGAAACATAACTGAGACAATTTACAACCGATTCATTTGAAATGTTGAATATATATTGAAAAATACATTGTCTATGGAAGTACGTATTTTTTTTTTATATTGCATAGTTCATTTGTGATTAACAATTTTTTCGCCAAATTTTTGGAAAGTGAAAAATTTTGTCAAATAATTGTTAATAACAAATGAACGCAATATAACAAAAAAAATCCTACGTACTTCCATAGACAATGTATTTTTCAAGATACATTCAATATTTCAAGTGAATCGGTTAAAAATTGTCTGAGATATGTTTCCGGCCAACTTAAAAAATGCAGGTTGGAGATAAACGCTGCACAGCCGCCATTTTGAAATGAATCGCTTCAAAAAAATTATTTTACTCAGTCACTGATATGTATGATAAACACTCTTTTTTGTAATCTCTATTTATTTTGTAGTTTTTCCGAAAAAAATCCCCAAAAAGCCTATTTTTCGGCCTCTAGAGTGACCTAACCCCTTAAGAACATCTCTTTCTTCTATAGGAACCTAACTCTAACCGAAAAATAGAAAATTACATTTTTTAATGATGTTCAAACAAAAGGTATAATTTTTGCCCTTAACATTTCTTGCTATAAAAAATATATTTTAAACAATGATACTACCCCAAATTTGAGTTCGTATAGAGGGTCATTTAATAAGGATAAATAATTATATAAATAATTACTTTATAAGATTATAGGTTAGAAACTTGTTGAGCTAGAGTGTACACAAATTGAAAAAAAGTCGTTCCGCGAAAAACGCGTTTGAATAAAAATTTACCGAAAACAAAAACCTGAAGACAGTAATGAATTATTTATACTAATTTGGGAACATATTCTTGAATAGTTTGACTACTAATTTATAAAATAAACAAAAATATCGATTTTTTGCGTCATCTAAACTGGTTTCCGCCTTAATTTCATCAGTGGCTATTTCGCCGAGCACGTGATTCAAAAAAATTAATTTTACGGTAGCTAAAGTACGCTGCAATTCGTTTGAATCGAGAAAATTGCATCGTCGTTTCCCAGACGAGTGGAAGTTTTTAAAATTATTTACTTTATTTGTCAGTGCTGTGATTTTCGTACATTTCGTCGTTGAGCATTTTTTTCCACGTATTGGAAAAAAGCCAAGAGCCTCGCACAGTGTCGAAGTGGGCGTGTTATTTGCCCTACCGTGAAAAAAAACCATTTTTTCGTTGTGAAGAGGTTTGCTAAGCTCTACATATAGACGCGATTCATTGAAAATATAGTTGCGCTCCAATTACGGAGTGATAGGCTCGAGACATTTAGGTATGATTTTTTTAGACGCCTGCATTCATCGGTGCAACCCTCGACCCTCCCTGAGTCTCGCAAAGACCTGCAGCTTAACGCTAAAAAAAGTCGATACTGTGAACATAAAGTCCCTCGAAAAAAAATATGGAAAAAAAGGAAAATTGATAGAATGGTATTTTTATGATCGTTCGAGGCAATATCTAGTGTCGAAAAAAACCCTGTGTGAAAATTTGACGTTGCAAAATCACAAACACAGGTGAACACTATTTCGAACCAAGTATATGAATATAAAAAAATCACTGCGACTGACTTAGCAGCACCTTCAACGTAGTGCAATTATTCCGAATGGATTTTGTTTATTTGCACATACAGATATCCCGGAGCTCGTCGTACTGCAGATCTTTCCTTCCGATCAGATACGTGTGAAAACAATATATTACACTCAGTGCGCTCAATCGTGGGGTACGGAGAGCAAACAATTATTCACCTGCATCACGCTCGTTTGCCTCTACTTTGGGCCATTGATTTTCATGACAGTCGCATATTATCAGATTGTTCGCGTTCTTTGGAGAGGCGACATTCCGGGACACAATTGTGAGTATACAAAAATTGAACGGTCGACAAATCGTGCCGATCGACAAATTTTATCATGCTGTGGAAAATACTATGATTCCAGTAGTAATAGTAGTAGTAGTAGTTCCTTTATTTCCACGTATGCCCTCGCAGGCTTCTTACATTTCCTCCTTTCTTGTCTTCACAGTAGTTTTCCTTAAGGCGTTACCCCCACTTGTAGCGCAAAAAAGGCCTTTTTCATGAATTTTTTTAAAGAAAACTACAAAACTTTTTTAATCGATCAATATACCATCTTAAAGAACACATCTTGAAGAACTTTCAATAATTTTTTTATTGAAAAATATTACATTGTTTAGTGGCAAATGGCCGTCAATGAAATAATGTTTTTATATACACGCTTTGCGGTGACCACCATTGCGGCGAAGTGGATCATCTGAAAAAAAAAATGCGGATGGATTTAGTCAAATATAAGTATAAACTAGTCTTTAATCGAAGGATTTTAAAAAATATTCATTTTTCACAAAATGGCGGACAGTCAAAGTTAATGGTTCGATTTTAACGAAAAAAACGGCCGTTTTTTGGCTATAAAACGGCCATTTTTTTTTCGAAAAAAAAATCGAACGATTAAAGACTACATTTTTATGTATTCAATAAGCCTGCAAAATTTCAAGAAGATCGGTTCATTAGTGTTCGAGTAATCTTGGTCACCGACTTCAGAAATGCCATTTTGAGAAAAACGCGTTTAAAGTTTCAATTTCAGTTTACACGAAGAAAATATTTTTTTTTGTAAACTTACATAGAGTCATCTGTTCCGGGCCCATACTTCTGTATGGGCCCGGATAGTTATACTTCAAAAAAATGCAATAAAAAAAATCGATTTTTTTCAAAATCGCAAGTGGGGGTAACCCCTTAATCCTACGCTTTAACGCTATAATCCTCCTTTTGCCACTTGTCCATTCACAATTACGTACTGAACCTTTCTTTTTGCTTACTTGTCTATTTAGTTATATATTTACATATTTACAAAGCTTACACGCTAATATCCTTATATTCTATACCTCTGTTACTCTATCCTCTTTCTTCTTTGCTATCTTTTCAAATTGTCCAACTACCTCAAACATGTCTTCCAATATCTCTCTTCCCTCTGGGGCCTTCCTCCAACCTCCATCTGGTTTTTCTCCTTGTCCTCTCTCCCACTCCTGAAATTTTCTTACTGCCTGTTCCTCCATTTGGTCTTTGGCCTCCTCGCATTCCCATACGTGCGCAAGCGTTTCTTCCGCTTTCCCTCATACCCTACACTTTGTTTCCTGAATCCTCATCCTCGCCGACATTTCCCTGACTTCCACCCTTGTTGCTTCTTTTTCCCAGTGTTCTTCCATTCCCATCTTTCTCTTGCTTTCCTTGTACTCCTTGCAGAAGTTGGACCGGTCTATTTTTCCCCACATCTTCTGTATTTCTTGCTGTGCCATCTTTTGCACTGCTCTGCCGGCCTTCATCTTCCATTCTTCCTTGTTTCCTGTTCGTATTGCTTCCCCTATCTGTCCCTCGTCTGCCTGCTCCATTGCTGCCTTCACTTCTTTGTCCCATTCGCTCCCGTCGTTGTTTACCAAACCCCTTGCTTCCTCCATTAGGCATTTTCTTGGCCACCTGTCATCCTCCATATCCATGATTTTACCAATACAATCTCCTGCCCGTTTCAACGTGATGATGTCGATTTCGACGCAACCCGCTTCCATCTTCCATATGTATGCTGGCATGTTTCTTCCCAGCCCCATAGCCATCTTAGTGTATGTGGCCTGTGCTCCCTCTACTCGTTCTCTTCTCTTCCATCCCCAGACTTCTACTCCGTACAAAAGTCCGCTCCTCGCGATTGCTTCCGCTATTCTCAGTCTGTTCGTCAGCTTCCCAATCCGCGGACTCTTCGCGATCCCCGTTCGCAGCCTTTCTTATCTTGCTCTCTACCATTTTTAGGTGTTTTTCGTACGTGTTTCCCGGTGAGAAGTATACTCCAAGGTATTTGAACTCCTTTACCACTACCAGCTTCTTTCCATTTATTTCCCATTCCCTCTCCTTCTTTTGTCTCCCCGCTTTCCGAAAGATCACGATTCACTATGATTCCATTGGGCTCGAGAACAATTTCCTTCTCAATTTTATTACGTTTACTTCTGCAGTCAAGTCGTTTTTACAAGCTTTTGATCAACTTGACTTTCTGTAAGATGCACAACGGAAAATCGATATTTCACCCACTTTTCGAGTACCCGGAGCCCTGAAATTTTGCAAACATGCGTCTTAACGGTGACAATGCATGATTTAACTTAAAAAACAAAATATCCATGGAATTTTTTAACTTTTCATGGAAAATTAGCGGTATCTGATCTAAAATTAGCGATACAATTCGTATTCCCCATGTAAAATCTCACTAACACGTACGAACAAATTCGTAGCCGACTGTTTTTGTATGTGAAAAATGTATATGCAGCAATTAGTCGTAAGTGCAATCCCAATTACAGTGTTTTCATATTTTTTACATGCATTCCATGTTCCTAACGTACAAACTCGTATACTAGTAAACTACTAGAACAACGAACTAGTAAAATCAATTAAAGACTAAAAAGTAGAAAATTATTTATATGTAAAAAAAATATTTAAAAAAAAACAAGCTTTTATTTAATGTACGGAAAAGTAGAAAATCATTTTTTTTCACCAAGTCTCCTATATGTGACTATAAATAAATGCTTGGGGCGCTCAAAATTTAGACATATAATCTTTAATTTACATAAATCCGCTAACATAATCAACTGTATTTAATTTACTGTACCTTAGCTTTGTTCAATAAAAATCCTGAAACTGAGTATAAACTCGTGATAATAATTTCTCGAATTACCATGGTGCCAAATTAAATACGGTTAATGAAACTGCATTGATCAAATTTATTAAATATTTATAAAGTTCAGCGCCCCAAGCTTTTATTTAAGGCTACATATAGGTGACTTGATGAAAAAAATATTCTCTACTTTTCACTACATTAAATAAAGGGTTTTTTTTTAAACTTTGTTTGCATATAAATTATTCGCTTCAACAGAAATGAAGTTTTTGAACATGATAAAAATGGAATGAATGTTTTTTATTATTCCTGCTGAAGTGCTATGGCATCCAAGAAAATTTATTATTTTTCTTGAAAATTAATTCCACCGGATCGCAACATCTACGATGGCATGTAGATATTGCCATCTACTATTCAGGTCCTTCATACGAGTTTCCCAATAAAAAAAAGAAGCCGTATATATAATCTGAGCTTTAGGTTCGTTATAATGAATGGCAACGAAACCTGCAACTTTCGACCCACATCGACAAATCTGCAACGTCATAAGTCGGCTAGGGAAAAAAGATGAGTACAGACAAAAGTCACGGTGGCTTGAGAATGTAGCGAATGCTTCTTTCAAGTTTTTCTATTCGCGAGGTTGTCATTCATACATTCTATTGGAAAGTCGCTTTGCCATGCGTGACTCTTTGACCGTTGCTGCTGCTTTTCTACAGTCAAAGTTTTTACTTGTAAAGTAGGATATTCAAACAAATTTCGCTTCCCACACGACTCGTCTTACACGAGTGGCATTCTGTACCATCTCCATTGATAGTGACGCCAACAAGGATTCGAGGAAGCTCGGAATTCCGACGACGAGGCCTTGAATAATAATTTTACGGGCTTCATATCTAAAGGCCGGACGTTCAGAGGGATGTAGAGCCGTAAAAAGATATTGCAAGCCTTAAGAAGAAAATTTAGACGCAGTTCTTTTGACATTTTTCCTCTCGAGAATTCACGAAATAACAGTTGGGTGCGTAAGTACGATAGTATTATTCTTACAACGTCAATCTTTGCAGTATCTGCACGAATATGTCGAGGAAATGAGATACCGTCCGCGGGAGTTGGGAATCCCGAGGGTCAACTGAAATCTCGAAGAAAAGCAGCAAAAATGTTGGTCGCTGTCGTCATCATGTTTGCGATTTGCTATCTTCCTGTACACTTGCTCTCCATTCTGAGGTATTGGCTTTTTTTACAGCACCCACCTTATCTCCATTAAGGTAATCCTATCGCCAGGCTTCAATCCATAGGATTTTCATCTCTTTTTGAGCTTCGCTAAATATATTATTAATCGTCTCTGTAGAATTTCTGGGTGGATGTCGACGTAATTACAGAGAAAAAAAATATTAAAATTGCGAATTTTTGTGAAGGAATTCCGAGACGGCATACAAAAACCCAATTTCCGGTCGCTACAAAAGTTCACATAATAGTGGGAATCCGTCAGATTCTTGAAAATAATCAGATTTACATACTCAACACTTGTAGTAATCCAATGCTTTCAGAACAAATTACGCTTATGTACCTAATTTTTTTGTAATTTCAAGTTTAATTTGAACATCCGGTATTGGATTTATTACCACTTGCCAGTCGTGGTCCGAATACAATGCTTTATATTTTCCATACCTGACATTGTTTTATCAGATCGACGTTGAAAAGCATGGAGGTTAAACTCGCCTGGTTGAGTAAAAATAGACGGTGATAAAACCAATGTTGCCAAATATCAAACCTAAATCTTTTTTATTTTCCTAATTAAATGTGATCATTCATTCAACAGTTTACACATGGACAATTTTAGTTATTACTAATAATTTTGTTTGCATATGCTAAAAATATGAATTGTACAAGTATGGTCAGTAGTATGACTAGTGGGAAGCGATAGAATTACCTTAAGGTAATTACCTTAAGGTAATCCTATCGCTTCACACTAGTCATACCACTGATCATACTTGTACAATTCATATTTTTAACATACTTTAACTTTACTTTTACTTTTACTTTACGTTACTTTTACTTTAACATATTTTTAACATACTTTAACATACTTGTACAATTCATATTTTTAATCTTAAGGCCTTAGGCCACTCTAGAGGACGAAATTTTTTTTTCAGAAAAACTACAAAATAAATCGAGATTACAAAAAAGGGTGTTTATTATACATATCAGTGACTGTGTACAATAATTTTTTTGAAGCGATTTATTTCAAAATGGCGGCTATGCAGCGTTTATCTCATAACTGCATTTTTTAAGTTGGCCGGTAACATAACTCAGACGATTTTCAACCGATTTACTCGAAATGTTGAATATATCTTGAAACATACATTGTCTATGGAAGTACGTAGAATTTTTTTTTATATTGCATAGTTCATTTGTTATTAACAATTATCTGACGAAATTTTTCGCTTTCCAAAAAATTGCCTGAAAAATCCTCAGATAATTGTTAATAACAAATGAACTATGCAATATAAAAAAAAGTCATACGTAACTCCATAGACAATGTATTTTGCAAGATATATTCAACATTTCAAGTGAATCGGTTGAAAATTGTATGAATTATGTTTCCGGCTAACTTAAAAAATGCAGTTTCGAGATAAACGCTGCATAGCTGCCATTTTGAAATGAATTGCTTCAAAAAAAATATTGTGTACAGTCACTGATATGTATGATAAACACCCTTTTTTGTAATCTCGATTTATTTTGTAGTTTTTCTGAAAACAAAAACCCAAAAAGCCTATTTTGTCGGCCTCTAGAGTGGCCTAACCCCTTAAGGTAATTAACTTAAGGTAAACCTATCGCTTCATACTAGTCATACCACTGATCATACTTGAGACTTGTACAATTAATATTTTTAGCACGTGCAAAAAAAAAATATTTGCAACTAAAATTTTCCATGTGTAAACTGTTGAATGAATGATCAAATTTGATTAGAAAAATGAAAAAAATAGTTATTCACCACTCGAGTTTATCAACCGAGTTTATCAATCACTCGAGTTTATCCTCCATACTTTTCAACGTCGATCTGTCATAACAATGTCAGTTGCGGGAAATATAAAGCATTTATTCGAGACACGACTGGCAAAAAGCGTGGAAAATTTGTGTCGGCGAAATATGCCGGTTAAAAGTTATATATGTGTGCAAATTCGAATGAGTGAGATGAGGTTAAGGCTCTGTTGCCTTCCTCTCACGTCTCTTTATTGTAGCAAGTGGTAATAAATCCAATACCGGAAGTTCAAATTAAACTTGATATTACATAAAAATTAGGTCAATAAGCGTAATTTTTTCTAAGAGCATTGGATTACTACAAGCGTCAAGTATGTAAATCTGATTATTTTTAAGAATCTGACGGATCCCCACTATTATATACACTTTTTTAGCGACCGGAAATTGCATGTCGTCTCGGAATTCCTTCACAAAAATACGCAATTTTAATATTTTTTTTTTCTCTGTAATTAGGTCGATAACCGACCCTGAAATTTTACAGAGACGATTATTAATATATTTAGCGAAGCTCAAAAAAAATGAAAATCCTATGAATTGAAGCCCGGATAGGATTACCTTAAGGGAATAATTCCAGAGAGGATAATATCCAAGGCCCAAATTTTAAATTGCAATAGAAATGGAGCTTCGTCTGACCGAAACGAACGTTGAAAATGTGCTATCTTCTTGGTAATTCTTTCAGGCAAATGATGGATCTACCGTCTGGCGAATTGACCAGAGCTTTCTCCCTATTGGCGCATTGGCTCTGCTACGCAAACAGCGCGGTAAATCCGGTAATCTACAACTTCATGAGCGGTAATTGCAACATTATTTCTACAGCAATGTACACAAGCGCACGTTTATTTCTACTGATTGAAAAAAAATATGTATTTACAATGCCGTCCGGCGACAAAATGAACTTCCATAAATTATTTTGCAGATATTCTCTGAATTTCAGAAATGTGTAGGGTAAGTCCGGGGGAGATGGCCCTGCTAACTTTGAGAAGCTATTGTCGAGAAACCACGACGAGTAAAACAACCATTTTAATCGGAAACGAAATTCTAATTATATTTGTTATCAAACCTAAATAACAATCACTCTCAAAATCATCAAATGCAGTCACATTAAGAGGCTATACCAGTGTGAACGCTGAAAATTTGGGTGATTATCGAGAATTTTTTGGAAGAAAAGTACTCAATTAAATGTTTCGGAAAATTAAGAATATATTTGGCTGTATTTGACCTAGATAATTTTATACGTATTTTATTATTCCAAACAACTTTTGTTTGAAACATTTTTTCATCGGGTTATTAATTAACGAGATACGGCGTTTTGTAAGTTTTCAACCCCTATTTCTTAGGGTTGGGGCGAGTTGAGAGGCAACATTTTATTGGGGTTACTTGCAGTATGCAATCATCTACCTTCAGTCAAAAATTCATATCCTACGCTAAAAAGTGCTTTCGTCTCTTTGACTGGATATTAGGTCTGTCATTCTTTCTTTCTTGTTTTATCATCTTTGGTCACTTACAAGGAAAGGTTGCCAGGTCCATCTCTCCGATTTCGATTAAATTTGGCATGCTTGTAGAATGGGTAAAAATAGACGACACGTATTTTTTTATATCTGCGGAATCCGATTTTTAAGGGTTAAAACGCACCCTCGAAAATTGAGGTGTTTTTCGTCGATAATGTTTCAACGGTACGAGATATAAAAAATAATTGCAATAATGTTTATTTTTTCGTGTACTATACATTGGAGATGAGAACGATAACGTTATTGACGAAAAAGGAAAAACATCCCTATTTTCGAGGGTGCGTTTCACCCCTTAAAAATCGGATTCCGCAGATAAAAAAAAATACGTGTCGCCTATATATTTTTATCCATTTACAAGCATGCCAAATTTCATCGAAATCGGAGAGACCGACCTCGCAACCATTCCTTGTTAGACTTCTCTTCTTTTTCTGACTTTTCTTTTTCTTTTACGTTCCAATACAACATTTTCAATTAAAGAAATATCTCTCCCATTTTAAGAAAATGGGAGAGATAGCCATAATCTTTAGTACGGTTTTCAGAATACTGAAAACCGTACTAAAGATTATGGCCATCTCTCCCATTTTCTTAAAATAAGGCCATCTATCCTAATTCTCCGGAAAAGATGGCCATATGAATTAAGGGGAGGGTAGGGGTTTCAGCGTGAAAAAAAAACACTTTTTTGCGAATTTTTTTCATCTATATGGCTAGAGCAAATTTATTGAAACCTTTTGTACATTGTTAAGTGTCATTGCAAGAACATTCCGTGAAATTTGAAAATTGAAAACTACATGACCGATTTATTTCAAACTTGGTACACACTTTCTATGTATCAAATACCTCCCCCCAACGATCTTTGATACATTTTTTTTCATTTCTAAATTTTTGGTGGCCATGTAAAGTGAAAAGTGCTATTTTGCACGAAAAATTCCGCCATTTTGGCGGTGGAAAACCCCCTCGAAAAAAAAAACATGTCAAACTAACCGTTGGGGGGAGGTATTTTATATGTAGAAAGCGTGTACCTAGTTTGAAATAAGTCGGTCATGTAGTTTTCAAATAGCAGTGAACACGGACTTTGAAAAAGTGGTTTCGAGAAAAACGCGTTACCGGCTTGTATGTGGATATTTTCGCGTACAAATTTTACGAAATGTTCTTGAAATGACACTTAACAATGTACAAAAGGTTTCAATAAATTTACTCTATCGATATAGATGAAAAAAAAAATCGCAAAAAGTGTTTTTTTCACGCTGAAACCCCTACCCTCCCCTTAATAGAAAGAAACACGTCATTTTTGTTTTCATTTTTTGGTTAAAATACGTGAAAAAATACTTCACAATAAATGTACAAAAACAAGAAAAATTTGCTAAACTTTGTTTTAACCACTTAAGGGGTCTTCTCACTTTAGATTCTTAAAAAAGGCTAATTTCATGCATTTTTGATAGGTTTATATTATAGATATTGATATAAAAGTCGTTACATTTAATAAATACACTTTCGAAATACATTTTTTTTAATTTAATTTATTCAGGTCACTATTTATAGACGAAAATGGTAGTTTAAAAAATGTCCTAAAAAATTATAGGTCCGCGCTGGTGATGAAATTTCGGAGATTGGTCATCCGGAACAAAAAAAAAGACGGTTCTAGATTCAGTATGTTAACGGCTATACGGCATATCATACGATTTTCGATATATGCGAAAATAACAGTAAATATCAAAATTCAAAAAAATCCTAGATATGCGTTATAGCTATAGTTGTCAAGGATTTGTGGTTAAAATTTCATAAGGATCGATTCAGTAGTTTCGAAGATTTTATCAACAAGCCGTCAAAAAACGTTGTTTCGAGAAAAACGCGTTTAAAGTTTGTTTGGGTTACTTAAATACATAAAAAAAAATTTTAAATATATTTCGAAAGTGCATTTATTAAGTGTAACAACTTTTATATCAATATCTATAATGTAAACCTGTCAAAAAAATTCATGAAAATAGCCTTTATAGCGTCTAAAGTCAGAAGACCCATTAATACGACAACCCCTTATCTTATGTTGGATTTATTGTAATAAAAGAACAAAGTGCGTTTTACTTACTTTTTTCGCAGAAAAAACGGACTAACATTTGTTGCTAGCCACGAAACAAAACAAATTAGATTGTTATTAATGCCATCTATTTACGGTGGGTCGAACTTTTATTGGCTATCTCTCCCGTAAGACCATCTCCACCGGACTTACCCTAAACCTTTTACGCTTTTTCGAACGTGAAGGAAAAATTTAACACGCTCCATTTATGTTTTAAATATGTCCTCGAGCGTTTTCGCTGATGAATTATCGACTTTACCATCCCGTGGTTCACGCGTCATCCCGTTTATCATGGATAAAAGAATATTTTTGGAAATTGAGCTACGGTGATCGTACGATGGGCTCCGAGGCAAAAAAAGAGCGCCGGTCGCGATAAGAAACACAAAGACTCGATAAAGTGCCTCCCTGAAAGGCCACAAAGGGCGGCGTAATGCAAAAACAGGTACGAGAAGAAAAGGAAGAGAAGCCGGAGTAAATGAACGAAAAAATCCCTTTGTGGGCTTTTACGGCTATAATTAAGGCGTTACCCCCACTTGTCGCGCAAAAAAAGGCCTTTTTCATGACTTTTTTTAAAGAAAACTACAAAACTTTTTTAAAAGATCAATATACCATCTCAAAGAACATATCTTGAAGAACTTTCAGTAATTTTTTTATTGAAAAATATTACATTGTTTAGTGGCAAATGGCCGTCAATGAAATAATGTTTTTATATATACGGTTTGTGGTGACCAACATTGCGGCGAAGTGGATCATCTGAAAAAAAAATGCGGATGAATTTAGTCAAATATAAGTATAAACTAGTCTTTAATCGAAGGATTTTAAAAAATATTCATTTTTCACAAAATGGCGGACAGTCAAAGTTAATGGTTCGATTTTAACGAAAAAAACGGCCGTTTTTTGGCTATAAAACGGCCATTTTTTTTTTTTTAAATCGAATGATTAAAGACTACATTTTTATGTATTAAATAAGCCTGCAAAATTTCAAGAAGATCGGTTCATTAGTGTTAGAGTAATCTTGGTCACCGACTTCAGAAATGCCATTTTGAGAAAAACGCGTTTAAAGTTTCAATTTCAGTTTACACGAAGAATATATATCTTTTTGTAAACTTACATAGAGTCATCTATTCCGGGCCCATACTTCTGTATGGGCCCGGATACTTATACTTCAAAAAAATGCAATAAAAAAAATCGATTTTTTCGAAATCGCAAGTGGGGGTACCCCTTAATTGTGCGAGGTTACGAAAAGATTTTTTTTCTCACCACTGCTTAAGTGGAGTCACCTGCTTGTACACTTTTTACGGCAGAACTGCTAAATTCCTAATTGCGCGCTGTACAAACCGTTTTATGGCAAAAATGAAAATCCTCGTAGTATTTTTGGCGACGCGGCCCTCGAAGTGTGAAATGTTTTTCCGTCGTATCTTCGAAAATATTGATTCTAGAGGGAAACATTTCGAATGATAAACGACGGTCTCGAGAAGCTCCACAAGAAAGTTCATGTACATTATTAAGGGGTTAGGCCACAGTAACGGGTATAAAATCATGTGCGAATTTAACAATTTTTTTTTCACATGACAAAGTGATTCACTCATAAAATTAATTACACATCTATTTAGTACGAATATCAAGCTGTTAGAAAAAATATATATTTTTTTTCGATGTGCAAAATGGCCGACTACGAATATTTTCTTTTGTTATCTTTTTTAGGCGCTCCGCGGCGTGACATTTAGCATCCACAATTTTTTACCTAGAACAAAAAACAAGAATTCTCGTCAATCTACATTAGAATACCTAGAGAAGTACGTACGGAATTTAAAAAATATTGTTTTATTCAATAGTTGTAGGTGTTTGAACTTAAGAAATGAATTTTCAGTGAAACATTTCGTTATAACTGCTCATAAACTGCTCATTAAATGGAAAGTTTTCGATAAAGCAGAAATTCCGTACGTACTTCTCTGCAAAATGAAATTAGGAGCATAACTTTTAAATTTGAAGTTAAGGCGTTACCCCCACTTGTAGCGCAAAAGAATGGCCTTTTTCATGAATTTTTTTAAAGAAAACTACAAAACTTTTTTAATCGATCAATATACCATCTCAAAGAACACATCTTGAAGAACTTTCAGTAATTTTTTATTGAAAAATATTACATTGTTTAGTGGCAAATGGCCGTCAATGAAATAATGTTTTTATATACACGGTTTGCAGTGACCAACATTGCGGCGAAGTGGATCATCTGAAAAAAAAATGCGGATGGATTTAGTCAAATAAAAGTATAAACTAGTCTTTAATCGAAGGAGTTTAAAAAATATTCATTTTTCACAAAATGGCGGACAGTCAAAGTTAATGGTTCGATTTTAACGAAAAAAAACGGCCGTTTTTTGGCTATAAAACGGCCATTTTTTTCGAAAAAAAAATCTAACGATTAAAGACTACATTTTTATGTATTAAATAAGCCTGCAAAATTTCAAGAAGATCGGTTCATTAGTGTTCGAGTAACCTTGGTCACCGACTTCAGAAATGCCATTTTGAGAAAAACGCGTTTAAAGTTTCAATTTCAGTTTACACGAAGAAAATATTTTTTTTTGTAAACTTACATAGAGTCATCTATTCCGGGCCCATACAGAAGTATGGGCCCGGATAGTTATACTTCCAAAAAATGCAATAAAAAAAATCAATTTTTTCAAAATCGCAAGTGGGGGTAACCCCTTAATCGAGTGAAAATTGTTGAAGTTATTTGTCACACCAATTGAAAAAAAGCTGTTTCGAGAAGTTTCGAGTAGTCGACCATTTTGTACATCGAAAAAAAAATATATATTTTTTCTAACAGCTTGATATTCATACTAAATAGATGGATAATTAATCTTATGAGTGAATCACTTTTTCATACGAAAAAAAATTGTTAAATTCACACATGATTTTATACTCGTTATTGTAGCCTAACCCCTTAAAGTAAATGCAATATTTCGGCTACTATTTCGGAGAATAACTATATTTTCAGGATTTTCTGAAGCAGAATGGTAAAAATCGATCCGATTCCGTAGAAATTTAGCTCGTGATCTCAACAGATTTTGAAGATCAATTCTTCAGGTTCAATTTTCAACTTTTTCTTAGATTTGACTAAAATCTAGCCTGGGCAGTATTTTTCTTTATTTCCAGCCGCGATATAATAAAAAAATTCTCAGCAAGTATAAAAATAATGTTTGATGCTTCTTAAATTGAGCTTTGTGCTCGTTATGTGAAACATTTTTTTTTTCTGAAATCGAATATTTCCGAAGATATAACAGAAAGCGAGTCTTCAATACGAAATACGTTTCTTTTTGATACTATTTATTAGTGGCGGTCGTAAAAATCATACAGCCTTCAACAGTCCCGGAAAAATGCCCCACCAACTTCGATGACGTTTCTTATTAGCGGATGTAAAGGCAGACGAACTTGCATGGCTTTTGTAAGCCTAGGGCTCACGAGAGGCTGTCCGTCCTTTTATCGTAGTTCGGGATTCTCATCAAATTCGTGACTAAAAATCTTTCATTTCTCGGCTAAGCGTCTGGTGAGCTTTCATAGAACATAGAACTTCTCGTGAGCTTCTGCAGTTAAGCCCCTTGTAAGCTTTGGTCGAGAAAACGGGGTTGAAGGTGTAAAGCATTCATCCGCCGAAGCTTTTAACCTCTGGTCTTATGCGCGTATCCATCGCGACCCTTCGTTTTTTGGGTTCCTCTCAAGGATCGGAATAGGCTTTAGTAAAAAAAACTTCCAATAATGATGGAATAAATTATCGTTTTTTAAACTTTTAGGAATGTTAAAAGAAAAAAAATTTAACTTCCAAAAACGATAAAATGAATCATTATTTTTTAAACTAAAAAACTGACAAATTTAGGAGGTTGGAGCGATTCAGTTGAGTCAAATGCCGATTTATTCATTTTTTTTTTCAATGAACCTCAAACAAATGCATACGAGGTACAGATTTATTCTGTATATGCTCATTTTTTTAAATATATAATTAAAAGGCAAAATTATGCATTTTAATATTTTTATTACGTAAAGTAGAAAAACTTTTGTATTACTACCAACTTGAAAAGGTATAACATTATCGATGATTATTATGAAAAAAACTACGACAACGAATGTTTTATACAATTCACAATGAAATTTTGAGTAATTTATAATTATGCCTATTCATATTTACGTCACGAGATTATTGGCCCATGGTTTACGATGGGCAAGATGAGGATTTTTCTTCTAAATGTTTACAAAGGTTCAGTTTGCGTTAATCCGTTGTTAGAAATGGTTTATCTTGGTGCTAAATTACAAAAAAAAATGACATAACCTTTAGTGCGGAAGTCTTGCCCATCTAACCGCACGTTAAATTACATACATTAAACTATTTTTTATCTCTGGTGTTTGGTGGTGAAAAAAGTTCAAAAAATTCGTAAAGACCCAGTATAGTCTCAACAATAACATGGATTTTTTATTAAATTTAACCTTGGATTGTGGCTAACGCTCTAACCTCCTTAAAAAATAATGTATTTAATTTTTGAAAATGATAAAATAAATAATCATTTTACAAAGTTGAAAAAAGTAGAATACTTTTGAATACTTGTCTATTTTTACATACGTACATTTTTTATTAACCCTGATTTTTGTCAATACATTGTTTATTGCATTAAAAACAAAGGCTGCGCGCCCATCGACTGTGAAAAGAATTTTCAGTGGCGGACAAACATTATTTCGAGCCCAATTATTTTTCCATTGCGCGGACTCTCGTATAACTTTATTCGCTTAAGGAGGGTCGTGCGTTTTACCGATAAACATTGAAGGGTACGAAGTTTTTTAACCCACGAATGTCCAGTAGAAGTTCTACTCCGAAATTATCACGGACTCCGTTTTATCGTATTCTAGAAAAAAAAATCCGAGCCATTAGAATGTAACGCCGCTTGTACTGAAACAAATTGTCAATCGTGCCGAAAGAAATCCGAACAGTTGAAATGTTCTGAAAAATCGTGAGCTGTGCCTGACGCTCATCGCCAGCATTAAATTCGTCGCCAGGAGACATTAAGGGGGTCCGAATGATCGAAATTGTGGTTTTTGCCAAAAATCGATTAAAGGCTAAATCTACCACATTTTATTCGTCTTTTGAGAATCACAATTTTTTTTGGCACTGATCCGAATTTTCGGTGCTAAAAGATGTTGATTATTGAACAACGGGAACAAAATTTGTTTATATGAAGAAAAAAAATTAATTATAAGGAGTACAACTTTGCAGTGACCGTTTTTTTCAATAGTTTAAGGCTTTATTGTAAAAAAGTGGCTACATATTTTTTAATCAAAGTACTGCCCGTCGCTAGCTACGACCTCGGCCCATTTTTCAGGTAGCATTCGAATCCCGCGTCGATAAAAGTCTTGGTCCTTGGAGGCAATCCAGGAATCGACCCAATTTTTGACTTCTTCGTAAGTACCGAAGTGCTGGTCAGCCAAATCGTGTGCCATTGACCGGAACAAGTGATAGTCGGAAGGGGCAATGTCTGGAGAGTACGGCGGGTGGGATAAAACCTCCCATTTCAGCGTTTCCAAGTACTTTTTCACGACATTTGCAACATGGGGTCGGGCATTGTCATGCTGCAGTATCACCTTGTCGTGTCTTTCGTTGAATTGTGGCCGTTTCTCTTTGAGTGCCTTACTCAAGCGCATCAACTGACGTCGGTAGAGTTCCCCTGTGATGGTTTCGGATGGTTTCAGCAGCTCATAGTACACAACGCCCAGCTGTCAGTCCGTCTTCAAAAACTTTCTGCCTTCCGCCACCATGCTTGTTCTCGACCTCAAAATCTCCACTTTTGAAGCGTTGAAACCACCGCCGACACGTTTTCTCACTAATAGAATCCTCCCCGTAAGCATCTACAAGCAAACGGTGGGCCTCAGCCGCAGATTTCTTGATGTTGAAGAAGTAAATCATAACCTCCCGCAAATGCTGAGAATTCGGTTCGTAGGTTGCCATGTTTGAGTGCCTATAACTTTATAATGCATACACGTATCCGTTAGCTTTTTTAAATTTATTACATTGGCAGAGCCTCTAGTTTAAAATGCCACTTTTTTTATTGAGCTAGGGCCGCTACTTCGGCCGCAGTGGCTCTCTAAGTAAAACGGTCACTGCAAAGTTGTACTCCTAATAAATACAAAAATTTTGACAAAAAAAATTGGTTAAAAAAATTAAAAAAAGTTGTTAGATTTTTTTTTATAGCCCTGAACGTTTTTAATGATACGACGAGCGATTGGAGTTGTTGGAATTCACAGTTCTTTGAATGTGTGCGTGTGTACAATTTACATCCCTACGATACGATTCGACACCCTACGCACACGTCCCACGATCATTAGATCAAGATTTTTTTTTATTAACATTTTATTCACCACCGGCATTAGCGTAACCTAAAGCGTACCACGTAGCGGTTGCTCGGTTGGATTTACGTTTATTTGTGTGTGTGTGTGTGTGTGTTCGTATAATTTTTCTTAAGGAATTGAGACCCTACGGCTCGTAATTTCCGCAGTTTTTAAAGACTCCAAACTCATTTCTTAAGTCAGGCATATGGGTGTGGGTGTTTGTGTGTGTTTGCGTGTGTGTGTATGTGTATGCGTGCATGCGTACAACTCTTCTTATGGGTATGAGACCCCACAGTTTGTCACTTCTGTCGCATTTTATGACTCCAAACTCATCCCATAGGCCACGTACATTGTGGGTCATGGTTCAATCTTGTGTATTGCCCCCTCGATTGCTTATTACGGCTTCTAAGTGCTCTCGCATGTTGATGCACCGCCGGATGTCCCTTTGCGAGATCCCTTGCCAAACTCGAAGGAGCGCTTCAGTCAATTGACGGTGACCCCCCAGATTCGGATGATCCCGGCGCAATCGACGACCAACCATGTCCCAGACATGTTCAATGGGATTTAAATCGGGACTCATGGCTGGGTGGTCGAGGGTCGTCACGTTATTCGCGTCGAGAAAATTTCTCGTTAGCCTCGCGGTATGAGGACGAGCGTTATCCTGCATAAGGATAAAGCGATTTTCCAAATCAAGTCAAATTCAAATTTCCAAGTTCCAAGTTCAAATTTCAAGTCCATCGGATAATTGCTCTTTCAGTTGCAATGTCAGCAAATTTGAAAAATCTCATTTCGAGAAAAACGCGTTTAAAGACTTAACTATCGATTTTTCCAAGATAAAATGATACTGATATAAATGATAATGATATTCTTAAAAGTATAAACTGTCGAAAAAGGCAAAAAAAATCGATTTTTTGAAAGTGTCTGGTATAGCCCCTCAAATCATTCTTGAAAGGTCACACTATAACATTATGCAAAAAAAAACGATTTTTTTGAGGTTTCCAGGGAGGCATACCCCCTTAAATACGTCCTATTATACGAGAACTAATACGGGCTTGTATGTTTTCTGTGAACTATCCTGATCGTTTTTCGCGCAATTCGTACAAAAGCAATCTGTAGTAAACTTCAATTTGCCGAGCCTCAGTCCCGCTCCGCCAGAAGTTCGGCGTAGGGACACTTCCAGACTTTATTCGTACAAACTCGTTCCGCGCTGCTCCCACCACAGAAAGTGGGACGAAATCGTCGAGGGAAAAAACGTAAACCAACCAGTCCGGAGTCAACGTAAGATTGCCGTAAATCGATCTGAAACAGAACGCGCTTCATCCCGACTTAACCGTTGCATCTCCGAGTTAACGAGACCGAGTTTATTTATCGTAATAAGACTTGCTCGTACTTTAAGCGGGGTGGGGGGTAGGGGGGACCACTGTGGCCAGAAAAAGATCGTTTTATCCGATTTTTTTGTCTTCTAGATTATTCATTTGGGATTTGGAAAAAAAGGTATGTTATTAAGCATACAATGAACTTATTTCGTGTAATTTTTTATTTAAAAAAAAAAATAAAAAATGAATTTTTAAATTTAATTAACAATAAAAAAACTTCACTAAATGGCGGGGGTTAAAGAAAGTGTAATTTCGGCGAAATTTTTACTTATATTCGGGAGCTTAAAAAACACTAAATTTAAAAAACCGGCTACGTGCAACGCTAGCTACTGCAATTATGGAAATTGTGTTTTTTTTTTTAAATTGAAAATCGGATAATTATAGCTAGAGTTACGATTTGGGCCAGGTCGAGAAATGTCGTTTCGAGAAAAACGCGATTGAGAGTTTTGGTATCGTAAATCGTTTACTAAACGAAGGAACACTAAACGTGCTCTACCTGCTCTCGCTAAATCGTCTATAATTTGGTCAATTTTCAATATTCTAACTCGATTTTTTTTACATATTCTTGAATATTAAGGAGGGCTACCTTTAGGCGAAGAAAATGGCTGATTTTTATGATTTTTTTAAGGAAAGATTTCTTCACTATTTTTACGTAGATTTCTTCACTATACGTCCGCCATTTTTAAAGATGAACAAAATAAAATAAAAATACCATGTAACAGCCAAAAGTATTAACAAAACATTCCATAAGTCTCAAAAGTGGTGAAAAAATTTCCTTTTTAAAAAAGCCATGAAAACGAGCAAATCTTTTTCCACGCTCCTTAATATTTTGAGAAAATGCAAAAAACCCCCGATTTTTGTACACGGCACAATGGTGTCCCGTCTTAAAAAAAGGTGCACGGGAATTCAACAGGATATTTGGCCAAAAACCGGGGCATCTTTTGGCTGAAAAAGGTCGCGAATTTTTCACTCCATCGATTCGACTCTGTTGCAGGAAAATTTCGCAAAGAGTTCAATCGAACATTTTGCTGCACCGACAACGGCGCAAACAACCATCGCGGTGTCTACAGATTCGTCGGGACGTCGAATATGGCGAGTCGACGCTCGCAAATGCTCACGCGATCGATCAACACGACGACGAATAACAACGTACGCCACAGCTTTGAGGTAATTCCTCTGGGTGCCATTACGCCCGTAGACCAAGCCGACAAGCGTAAATGAAAAAGAAAAATAAACAACTCAACATTTCACTTCAAATTACAACACTTGAAAAGTGACGAAGGAAACACAGGACTGTGTCCCCTTTGTTGTCCTACGGATAACTGTGCGCGCGAATGAACGAGCGCTAGCGAGTGGCCGGAGAATTCTGGAACTCGTTCACAATCCGACCAAAAACACTTGGGACGAAATTGAGGTTGTTGCTTAAAAATATGGGGTAAATAGATATTAATGAAAATGAAATGAAATTTTCTCAATATAGTGGCAAAAGGAGAACGAAGGTTTCCGCACTTGCTTATTAAATGTTAAATTTTGAGTTTGGGTTTGTTTGGGTTCTGGTTTGTGCAGCTGTTTGGGTGCAGCTTCTGTAAAGAATGATTGGAAATATTTAAATACTCTTTGCGAAACCGCGGTAAGAAATTTATAGCAAGAAAGCAATAGTTTGTGCGTTTCAAATTTTGGCGCCTATTCAAAATGGCCGACTTGACAGTAGTGTTGCCACTTGCCGTAGGGCGCTTTATCGTTTTACGCGAGTCAGCTGAAATTTCCTGTTTTATTTCACGAATACCTCGATAACGAGACACAAAATGCTGTACTCTTCGTTGAAATTATTCATAAAAATGTCAAAAAATTTTTTGCGGCTAGTTCCATTGAATTCTTACTATTTTTATTATGTTGCGACAGTCGTATTAGAGTTTTCATGAAGCTTTTGCCATGTCGCCCGATAAATTTCAGCAAATTCTTACTATTTGGCGAGAGCTGAGCAACCTCCTTAATGAAAATGTATGAAAAATATGCGACCAGGTTACGAAAAAGTATGTATTAAAATGTGGCAACGTCGGAGCTATAGGAATAGCAGAACCAATCGAAAACCTAGCGCGCCAATTTCAAATACCTTCAAGTCAAATGCGACTAAGAGGAACTTATTCATTTATTTGTTATGATGTATTCCCGTTTTTCTAGCTTCGGTGAGCATAGTAAGATGCTCGTGGGCACGAGCACTGATCAGTCTTTTCCATCGGAAACTTTGCGGCGCACTAATCTTTTTTTCTGAATCATTTGTTGCCTCCTTTTGCTCTGATATAACCTCTCCAAACGCCGACCGGCACGTAACGCGCGTGACACAGCTGCGACCTGTGACAATCACTGCAGTCAACCCAACAGCCTCGAATTACGACAGAAACGTGCGACGTTGCCAAAGCTCTTGTCTACTTAAATATGATTTTTAAACATCAACATCTAATTTTCTGATAATCCCAACTCCTTCAAAATACCATATGTAAATAATAATTTCGATTACCTACCGTACAATTGAAATTTTTCGCGATATTCAGTCGTACACGTCATTAATATGTTGCTACAAGAAGTTGGCACTGGTGACGTCACACAATGTATTAGCATAAAAACTTCGTTTCTCCCCCCACTCTTCAAAAATGATTTAGCAACAACCTTGAGACAATGCAGCAAAAACTTTTGCGATTCTCGTCTCGCGAGACGAAAATACAACGAAATGCAAAGTTTGGTCCATTTACAACTCGTCGAAACTCCGTGACAAGCAAATTTCTGCAAAAACAAAGTAATTGCGGAAAACAATGGAAAATGGAGTTTTTCAATATGCTGGAGCAAAAAGTTTACGAATCTTGGATTGAAAGCGATTTGTCGCTAAAACGAATCATATCAATGAGTATACGTGCGAAATAAAATGTTACTAAATGGTATTTGTGTATTAATTATACGAGCGAGGGGTAGATGTTGAGATGGAAGCTGAAATTACGTGTACAATGAGAGGCAGGAATAATGTTGAGCTCAAGAAGACAATGTGAAAATCACTGTCACAAGTTTACGCTTATAGTATTTAGCTTAATCGTGTATGTACAGACGTATATCTATATATATGTACGTATATATGTAAATGAAAATTGGCGAAATAATTTTCGTGAAGAAAATGCTAAGTATGGAAATCGCAAACGGAGTAAAAAAGAGCCGTCCCCTTATTGCCATTTTTCATCATACAGGAGATGAACCTATGAATGCTTTAAAAAGTAATTCTTCGTCGACTTGTTTAATATCGAATTTATTATTGACGGGTTATGCCTAGTTGTTACAGTCGAAAACAGCTCATTTTTTGGGATTTCTTTTTAAAGTATCGTGGTGATAAAATGCTACAAAAATCAGGCGTTTGGAAAAGTGTCATCTGGAGAAGAGTCTGTAATTTGTTTCGTGTAAAAATATTTAATTATAATCGATTTACATCCGACGTAAATCGAATCAACAGCAATGCCCTTTTGAACCGGATTTTCTAAAGTCAAAAAACCAAACAGATTTCGTGAGTATATTAGTTTATTCTATAATTAATCAAAGGAATTTCCGAAATATAAAATTTAACAAATTGACGCGTGTTTAAAGTGAGTTGATTTTTTCGAAAAAAAGGGGATTTTTGTTTCATCAAATCGAAAGTATACATAGCAAAAAAAATCCTTCGATCAAATATTATATTCGTGCATCTAAAAAATGCCCTAAGAATTTTAGAAAGATCGAGGCAGTAGTTTTCGAGATATTTTGCTCACCGACTTTGAAAACGTACTTTCGAGAGAAAAAGGTGTTTAAAGTTTCGAACGACGCTCCGAGCGTTTCGACACGCGTCAACGTAGCAGCCTATAAATCCGTCAATTTTGATCCGATCGCCTTGAAATTTTCCGGGAACATTTGTAGGATGCATACTGTTGAAATATGTTGGTTTTGAACAATGATTTTTTTTTCGACTTTCACAACTAGGCAAAACCGCTTAAGGCGGGATATACATTTGGACGGGAAAATATTAATCGCTTTTGAAGGATTTTTTAAACGAAGATATAATTATTCTACATTTATCAGACTGTAGGTATACTTTAATAGTACATTTAAGTATACACGCGTTTTTATTAAAAAGGCATTTTCGAAATTGGCGTGCAGGATTACGCAAAAACTGTTAAGCGGATTGAGTTGAAACTTGGTAGAAATATTGATAATATTGGTACCTTCTACTTGACGAGGATTTTTTTTTGAAAAATTGTAAAAAAAATCATTTTTAAATCCAAATATGACAAAAAATTTGCGTAAAATGTTGATTCTTTATTGTAAATGCGTGTCGTTCTCTTGAATTTGCATGTTCTTCATTTTAATTACTGTCAAATAGAAACTATACATGTCCTAACTGAAAAAAACATTTTTTTAAATTGCTTTGTATACTTAAATATACTATTAAGGCCTTAGGCCACAGTAACGGGTAAAAAATCATGTGCGAATTAAACAATTTATTTTCGTATGAAAAAGTGATTCACTCATAAAATTAATTACACATCGATTTAGTATGAATATCAAGCTGTTGAAAAATATATTAAAAAAAATTTTCGATGTACAAAATGGCTGTTTACTCGAGACTTCTCGAAACAGCTTTTTTCCAATTGGCGTGAAAAAAAACCAACAATTTTCACTCGATTTACTTCAAATTTAAAAGTTATGTTCCTAATTGCATTTCGCAGAGAAGTACGTACGGAATTACCGATTAATCGAAAACTTTTCATTTTATGAGCAGTTTATGAGCGGTTATAACGAAATTTTTCACTGAAAATTCATTTCTTAAGTTTAAATACCTACAACTTTTTAATTAAAAAATATTTTTTAAATTCCGTACGTACTTCTCTAGGTGTTCTAATGTAGATTGACGAGAATTTTTGTTTTTTGTTCTAGGTAAAAAATTGTGGATGCTAAATGTCACACCGCGAAGCGCCTAAAAAAAAAGATAACAAAAGAAAATATTAGTAGTCGGTCATTTTGTACATAAAAAAAATTCTAACAGCTTGATATTCATACTAAATAGATGTGTAATTAATTTTATGATTGAATCACTTTTTAATACGAAAAAAAAATTTTTATACACGTTACTGTGGCCTGAGGCCTTAAAGTATATCTGATAAATGTCTGATAAAGTCTGATAAATGTAGCATGATTATTTTTTTCAGTTTAAAAAATCCCTCAAAATTGTTTAATTTTCTTCCCGTCTAAATGTATATCCCTTAAGCTATTTTGTACAAAGGACCTGCAGTATTTTTTACCGCGCGTGAGCAATGTGCCCTCGGAAATGCAGTGATTTTCCTTCAGCTTTTCACGAAAGGAAATGTGTTCAAACAATATTTCGAAAGTAACGTACCTTACCTTGGTCAATTACATTTGATTGAGAACTAAAATGTGTCCATGCAAGTTGAACACAATGATCTGCACCAAGAAGCCTGACGGAAGAGCTCATTGCACACCACACCGCGATGAGCGACTCGTTTCCTTATTTCGGATAATGGCTGTCCAAAATCGGTGGCACTTTTTCGAAAAAAGAGCAAACTACTAAATTCGGAGTATCGCGTAGCGTTGATAGTAATAAATTGAGAGCAATTGTAATTTTCACTCGTTTAATTATTTTTCCTTCGTTATTCTGCATAACTGTTGTCACCTTGGAACCAACCTTGTCACTATTAAATTTCCTCAAGTATGTAATTAATTAAGACGTCAGATCTGAGCAGAAAAAAATATTCGACCGTTTTTTTTTTTTCATTTGCTTGGCTGATGTATAAACGTCACAAAAATTATATACGTAAGGTTTGTATATCAAACCACGTATAAAATTGTACGCGAAAAATGTTGAAAAAAAATGTTAGAGCTCATTTTCCGAAGCACCTCCGATCGCTCCGAAACCTACGAAACAGCCTAGACGGTGGAAGTAGCAATTTGGAGTTGTTTAGTCCAGACGATGTAAAAAAAATACAACGATCTACCAACTGGAGACTCACTATCGACATGCCTCCGAGGGTACACGCAGAATTCCAATGAGAGCTTCAATTCCCTCGCGTGGACGATAGTTCCTAAATGACTTTTAAAACTTTAGACGCGTTTTTTTTCGAAATCAAGGTTTTTAAATCGGGAGGACCCATAATTCCGGCATTTTCCATCCAATTGACTTGAAATTATAACCGAAGCTTCCAAGGTAGATTCCTTAACCCTTAACAGCCATCGGGGGTTGACTCAACCCCAGCCGTTTTTCGACCTACGATACCTTCCGGAAATTTTGAGATATTCGACATTTTATTTTAAATTAAAAATTACACGACTTGAAAATAATTGGCATGGTCTTACACACAAGGGTTGAAAATGCATTGTAGTTTTTTTTTCAGTTTTTCAATTATTTATCACTCTCCTAAGTGAGGAGGGTTGATTACACCCCCAATGACTATTACGTCACAATCTGGAGGTGTGTCTGACAAGGGTTAAAGAAGTACAGACGATTTTTACGATTCATCGACAATTCTTGTTTTTATAAACGAATTAAGGCGGGACTCTACTGTGACGGGTCAAAAAATCGATTATTTCATTTTCTCAAAGTATACATATTCAAGAATATCGGAAAAAATGTAAAAGTTAAAATGTGGAAAATTGACCAAGGTACAGACGATTTAGTTTCTCGATCTAACCGGAATCATAACTCTAGCTATGATTGTTCGATTTTCAATTGTGAAAAAACAGTTTTTTCGTAATTGCAGTAGCTATCGTTATACGTAGCCATTTTTTTTTTTTTTTACTATTTTTTAAACCCCCGAATATAAGTAAAAATTGCGCCAAAATTGTTTTTTTTAACACCCGCCGTTCCGTCAAGAACATTTTTTAGAAAAATGGCTACGAGAACTACATTTATATAGATTATAAAACTTTTTTTTTCAGACCAACCATTGCGAAGTTATTGATCACCCGGCCGTTGGACCACATTTCTTATACAGAGGCTCTATTATGCGTCAATAGCGTTGTTAATTTTTATTTTATTATTGAATAAAAATGTACACGAAATAAGTTTAATGTACGCTTAATAATATATATTTTTTCCAAATCCCAAATAAATAATGTAATAGACAAAAAAATCGAAAAAAACGACCTTTTCGGCCTGTCACAGTTCCCTTGAGGCTGATTTTTCAGCGGGAAAAAAATGTATCTAAAATTGAGCCGTGTTAAGAAATATCACATTTCTTAATAGTCGTACGTCGCTAGAAAAACTCGTGTCAATTACGATTTTTTAGTTGTACTAGGTGTTAATCCATAACAATGTTGCGTCCCCCGCAGAGCCCCTAAAAACGCCCTTAGTTTAGCTACGACTGAACCGGCATATTGTATTTTTTTTAACCCGTAGTCACCACACTGGTGCAATTTTGTACCACCTAAAATGTCTTGTTCGTGGCTCTCTGTAAATTTTTGTTCTGGTCCCCACGTAATTTCACCAAATATATATTATTTTTCGCATTCGAAACCATCACCATAGGATTGCTGGGAAATGTTATGGAATACTTTTAGATTATTTATACGAAAGTAACAGTACTTGAAAAATGCAGGATCCCAAACTGCACGAGTGTGGTTTGCAGAGTTGGGCGTAATTCTATTTATAAATATGAATACGAATTTATTCACATCGTGATTTTCATGTGAATATAAATACAAATTTATTCATACTTCACTTATTTGCATTCACATGCATGCATACAAATACAATTGTATTCACAAATGTTCTGAACATACAAATAAATTCATAGAAAAAATTGTAAATATTCACATTTTTTGTGAATATTTAAAAAAATAATAATAATTTAAAAAAACAATATAATTAAATAATAATATAATAAATAATAATAATTCAAAAGAATAAATAAAAAAATCCTGTGATTTAAAAAAAATTCACATCCAAATCTGTGAATGCAAATGTATTCACAAAAAATTGTAAATGCAAAAAAATACGAAAAAATTGACAACTTATTTTGTGCATTTTTTTGTATTTACAATTTTTGTGAATACATTTGCATTCACAGATTTTAATGTGATTTTTTTTAATTCACAGGATTTTTTGTAAATATTCAAAATTTTTTCTGTGAATTTATTTGTATGTTCAGAATATTTGTGAATACAATTGTATTTGTATTCGTATTTACAATAAGTGAAGAATGAATAAATTTGTATTTATATTCACATGAAAATCGCGATGTGAATAAATTAGTCTTCGTATTTATAAATAGAATTACGCCCAACTCTGGTGGTTTGTATGTACCCTCAATCGAGGTGTGATTCCTACGGGTTAATCGAATTTTTTTTCTTGTATACGTCAACACGTGTAGAATAAACACTCCGAGCCTTATTTTGATTGCTTTCTCAGTATCCTCAAACAAAATCTCATTTTTCGATGTAATAATATAATCTGCTCATCGTTATTGCTGTTATTATTCAGAATGTTCGGTGTGATAATATTATCTGATCACTGTTAATACTGTTATTATTCAGAATGTTAAGTATTTGATAAGAGTGTTGATTATTACCTTCGGAGAAACAGACTAATTTCTCCAATAATTTTACTTCATAACGATAAAGTTTGCGTCGTTGGAATACAACAAAAATGAATGCTTATTAAGTACTCCAATTTTTTTGCCGATTTACACTCTGAAAATCGCTCAAACGTTTCTACGTTTTCCTAATAGAAATTAACCTCAATTTGCAAAAAAGGCTTCGGATAATGACGAAAATAAAGACAAAATTAAGAAAAAGAATATCGTTCCAACGGTGCAAACTCCAACGTCATTTCATTTCGAATATTAGTTAATGATGAACATTTTCTGGAGAGCAGCGGTGACGTAAAATTGTGCAGTAGTCGTTTCTACCAAAGTTGATATCAGAATTCGATGAGATTAGTGTTAGAGACCGACAGGTACGAGTTACTTGAGAAAAAGAGTCTCGCAAAACGACGAATTTTCCCAACATTGCGCACTCACGACAGGCTCGAGAATTAAAAATACCAGGGGCATTTTCGTGACACAGCTAAATGATTAAAAAAGAATAACCAAATTGTACGTTTTTTTTTCTCGAAGTAACAAGAAGGGGCACCTCCTTATGGAAAAATACTATCGACTCAATCAATTAATTAAAAAACACTTCGATTAATTTTAACGAGACAGCGCGCCACCTTGATTGTCAAGGGAGATCATGCAGGCCGAATAATTAGAGACGAAAAAACTGTGCAAATACGACGATCGATCTCAACAATCATACTGGAAGAAAAAGAAATCCGAATTATCCTGATATCAACACAAATCACGTGAACGTCATCGAGTAGGCTCAAAACGCAGTGTCACACCGACCAAGCGTCGGAAAAAAAAGATTTGTCTAGGAGAAAACGTGCCCGTAGGATTTTTACCGTTTCGACCTGTGACACATAGCCTTAACGCGGGATATACATTTACAACGATCAAAAAATCAATTTTTTTTCTTCAAACGATAGAACTACATATGAGGCATTCCACATCACTTCAGCCAGCAAAAAAAAATCCACGAATAATTTTGAAAAATCGAGTTACTTTATTGAAAAATATTCACCGAGTGTCGACATTTAAAAAAAAATTCTGACGTTTTTTCTCGTTGATTGCCATTTTTTAATATTTTTCCATTCAAATGACTGTATCTTTGGCAGGATTTAACGTATTTACATTCGTAAAAAACGAAAATGTGCGTCTTTTTCTAGCCTTCCAGAAAAAAATTTATTTAGATTTTATTGAGCAAGTCGAACGTCCGTTTCAGGGCAATATATGCAAAAATATTTTTTTTCTCTAGGAAAGACACTCGTTTTTGTATTTTTAAGAATTTCACCGAATTGCTAATACGAAAAACGGATTTTTGGTATTTTTTATATTATGGGATTCCTAAACACCGTGAAGTAACAGCTATTTTTATTTAAAATTTTTTTTATTAATATTCGATTGAAGAGTGTGGAGCACTCGCTGTATGTTTACCAGGTTTTTGAAATACATATGACATATATGTCATATGTATTGGAGCCTTGGAGTGCTCCACACGCTTCAATCGAATATTAATAAAAAAAATAACAAAAATAAAAATAGCTGTTACTTTACGGTGTTTAGGAATCCCATAGTATAAACAAAAAAACAAAAATCCGTTTTTCGTATCCACGATTCGAGGAAATTTAAAAAAAAATAACGAGTGTCCTTCCTTGAGAAAAAAAAATATTTTTGCATATTTTGCCCTGAAACGGACGTTCGACTTGCTCAATAAAATCTACATTAATTTTTTTCTGGTAGGCTAGAAAAAGACGCACATTTTCGTTTTTTACGAATGTAAATACGTCAAATCCTACCAAAGATACAGCCATTTGAATGGAAAAATATTAAAAAATGGCAATCAACGAGAAAAAACGTGAGAAATTTTTAAAAAATTTCGACACTCGGTGAATATTTTTCAATAAAGTAACTCGATTTTTCAAAATTTGTGGATTTTTTTTTACTGGCTGAAGTGACGTGGAATGCCTCATATGTAGAATATTTTCCCAAAGTTTCAAAGCGAAATTAGAAAAACTTCAAACGTTACAGCCCGTCAACGCTGTGCCTCCGCGTTCGGATTCGGAGCGGGCGTGAACTTCAAACGCGTTTTTCTCATAACTGCACACTGAAAAAAAAAAATTCGTTCATCCATCCAAAATTCAGTTGGTTCAACCAAATTGTATCTTTAAATACGTTCAACTTGATTTTTGATTGGCATAACAAAACAGTATAGTTGGGCAGTAACCAAAGATACATTTAAACTATCTGCTTATTTAGCATGTCTGAGCAACTGTTAAAACAACAAAATTTCGAGACAACAAAATGCATTTTGCACATTCAACGATTCTTTTTTCTCACTGCATTATCGAAATTGGCGTGCAGGATTACTCAAAAACTATTAAGCCGATTGAGTTGAAACTTGGTAGAAATATTGATAATATTGGTACCTTCTACTTGACGAAAATTGTTTTTGAAAAATTGGAAAACAAACGACTTTTTTAATCCACATTTTACAGAAATTTTGCGTGTAATGTAGAATTTTTTTTGTAGATGCCTGCCATTTTCTTAAATTTGCATTTTCTTCATTTTAATTACCGTCACATAGAAACTATACATGTTCTAACTGAAAAAATGTTTGAACTTTTCTGCAAATCGAAGTCTACGGGAAGCTAGACTGCACACCGTTTCGCAATTCCTGCGGCAACCTTGCTGTAACACTCTGCCACAGCTCCGCCATTTTGATGATGAATTAATTTTAAAAAATTGTTTCGTATACTTAAATATACTATTAAAGTATACCTAAAGTTTGATAATTCTAGAATAATTATTTCATAATTTAAAAAATCACTTAATATTGCTTATTTTCTTCCTGTCCAAATGTATATCCCAAATGGGACAGTGGTGTCCAAATGTAAAGGGACACCACTGTGACGGGTTAAAAAAATCGATTTCTTTTCTTTCATTTTCTCAAAGTGTACATATTCAAGCATATGTGGAAAGAAATTTAAGTTAAAATTTTGAAAATTCACCAAGTCACAGACGATTTAGTGAGAGCAGGTAACGCAACGATTCACGTATGCCAAAACTTTCAATCGCGTTTTTCTCGACCTGGCCGGAATCATAACTAGCTATAATTGTCCGATCTGCAATTTAAAAAACCCCAATTTCCGTAATTGCAGTAACTATCGTTGTATGTAGCCTTCTTCTATTCAGTGTTTTTTAAGCCCCCGAATATTAAGGGGCCAGTCCACTTTCCAGCCACGAAAAAAGGCTATTTTCGCGACGTTTTTTTTTGAGGATTTTATAAAAGATATGAATATAAAAGTTGTTGGGCTTGATAAATAAAGTCTTGAAATATATTTTTAAAAAATTAATTTATTTTTATCCATTTTTAAGTACAAAAACTAGTTTAACGTAGCGCCTCAAAAATAGGTGGACTAGGTAGCTCCATCACAACTCGGCAACGGCTTGTCTGAAACGAAAAAAATCAAAGTCCATTAGATTCAGTATGACACCAGCTACAAAATGACCCTCGGATATAAAGTTTTATCAGAAAATAAAAAATGGCAGATGAAAAACGAAAAAAGTAAAAAAAAACGCGTCTTTTTCGCAGTTTTTCGCAAAAAAAGAGTAAAAATCAAAATTTTAAAACCATCGAGGTTCATCTTAATATGTGGTTGAAATTTCAAGAGAATCAATTTATTAGTTTTAGTAGATTTTGAAAACGTTTCGAGAAAAACGCGTTTGAAGTTCATACTATGAAAAACTCTTACCTAAACTCAATCGGCAATTCCTGCACCGTACAAAATCCCTTCTGATTGCTCGTCATCGTCGATTTCTTCAAGTCTTGCTTGCTTCCGATTTTTTGAAATTTTCAGTCGACCGGCCCCTTAAGGACAAATTTCGCCACAATTACTTCTCGTTTTTAAAGACCCGCCATTTTGTAAAAAGTTTTTTGTCGAAAAACGGCTTCGTACAAACGAGAACTATATATGAGGCATTCCATAGATTTTCAGCAAGGTCAAAACCCTCACTATTTTTCAGAGTCCGGCAATTTTTTTACTATTAAAAGGTACCTGCTAGGAGTGTCTGTGATTTTTTTCAGATTTTTTTTATGAGTCCTGCTGCAGATATCGCAATTTTTGAAAAATGAGAATCAGTTTTCAACTAGATGTACCTTAAAAACTATGGCCCCGGCAAAAACAATTATCGGACAAAATATTTTTGATTTTGGATGAACTTTTGACTTTAACAATTAGATTTTTTTTTATCGTCAAACATTCTATAATAAATGAAAAAAATCGATTTTCAAAAAGTATGTCACGTTTGATTTTGCTCTAAATTTTTCTGAATTTTCTGTTCTTAGTGTGGACATACAGAAAAAATTGGCATCATGGGCCGCGAACTGGTTTAGAAGATATTGCATTTTTTTGTTGTTGTTATTCATCTTATCTTTATTTGTATCAGTCTGATTTGAATTAGTAGTGGACATAACTGAAAAATAACACTATAAAATGAAACTTCAAGCAGCTTAGGATGGTGTAATTGACGATTTCAAAATTTAATGCATTTCTAACTTTACATACTAGGTGAGAAAAAAACACAATATTTATGACTAGTAAATGTTTTTTATTGCCCAGTATTAGCAAATCTTGTGAATTATTATATGTTTGTCATCCGTCGAATATAGTTTCGAAGTAATCGTGCCGTCTGTTCGCGGAATGAAAGCATGTTGCTTCTGGGATTTCTTGAGGGAGAAGATTTTTTCTTTGGTCAATAGATATTTGAATCGCCGATCAATTTAATCCGTCACTGATGGTTGGAATATTTATCGCGATTTTCGATGAACTTGCACTAGCATAACATACTTGCACCGTCAGAAGCCGAAAAGTGAAAATGAAGGTTATGAAATTTCACATACAATCATAACATCGAAACCGGTCAAGGAAATCGAGAACGTTTACTTCCGACCTTGCCGCCGGTGTCGCGTCGGTCGGGCGGGAAATTTGAAAATTTGAAAAAATCAATCTTATAACATACAAAACACTTTGATATATGTATTTATGTGAAATTCAAAGTTTCTCCCAATTAATGATCCAATTCATATCAATATAAAAGATTTAAAAAAAATGCAAATCAGCCTGTATCTTCTATACCAGTTCGCGGCCCATCTTGTCAATTTTTTCTGTATGTCTACACTAACAACAGAAAATTTAGAAAAATTTAGAGCAAAATCAAACATGACATACTTTTTGAAAATCGATTTTTTTCATTTATTATAGAATATTTGTACGAAAAAAAAAAAGTTTATTGTTAAAGTCAAAAGTTCGTTCAAATTCAAAAATATTTTGTCCCACAATTTTTTTTGCCTGGGCCATAGTTTTTAAGGTACATATAGTTAAAAACTGATTCTCATTTTTCAAAAATTGAGATATCTGGAGCAGGACTCTTACAAAAAATCTGAAAAAAATCACAGACACTACTAGTAGGTGCCTTTTGATAACAAAAAAATTGCAGGACCCTGAAAAATAGTGAGGGTTTTGACCTTGCTGGAAACCTGTGGAATGCCTCATATGCATTATGAATAATTTTTATTTTTCAGACCAACCATTGTCGAGTTATCGATCCGGCCGTTGGACCACATTTTTTATAGCCTCTATTATACCTCACCAACGTTGTAAATTTTCAATTTTTTTAAATAAAACTTCACGCGACATAAGTTGAATGTATGCTCAATGAAATATCTTTTTTCCAAATTCCAAATGGATAAGTAGACAAAAAAATCGGAAAATCGACCTTTTTCGGCCCGTCGCAGTGTTGTCTCGCCTTGATAATGATGATAGAATAAACAAAAAGTAATCTTGAATATCGCGATGCGAATGCAAATTACCATAAACGACACTGTAGATGATTTTGTTTTAGTTTATTCGTCCACGCGAATCAAGTATTATCTACCATACAAATGTATTTGTACATAAAGCATTGAGACTCCATTCGAGTTAAATTGGCCATATTCTCTCTTGATATCGTTTCCGTCTCGTTTGCCCCCGTCGGCAAGAGCGAACTAGCTGCACGGAAATCGGGAAAACGAAGCGAAGTTAGATCGTCCGATGAACACCATCCGACAGATTTTCCCTCGTGAAAAGTGTCAACGTGAAAATACAGAATATACGTATCGCCATTATTTACATTAAAGCCCCATGACAATCGACCATTCGTCGCTGCAATGATTACGCTCGCTTAGCGTTTGATTTTTTAGTTTTTCGTAGTCTCCCCCGATCCTAGCCAACGAAAGATTAAAATATTGCCGTGACTTTTTATTTGTCTCAACTTTTTAAATAAATGTATAATCTCAACGTATACTCGTGCCCGTTGCACTTGTGTACTCTCTGCTCTCGTGATATTTCTCTCGTGTTTTTTTTTATCGTTCCGTACGCTCGACGATACCAACGACAGACGCCGAAAACTGCACGTGTGCTGGCTATTTTCGAGACTTTCGTACCATCGATAAATATCAACATATTTTTTTCCCCGTCAGAATGTACACGTGCTCGAATGCTGTTGTTGGGCGAGGCAAGATGATTTTTGTTGATTTTCAAGAAGCTGAGAAATAATCAAACGCACGCGTTATTTTACTTGCACAATCGAGTAGCGTTGAATCCAACGACTATTTTTCTTTCGTGCGTCCGATCATTTCTCATCCTCGAAAGAAGCAAAAAAAATCTCTGCTCGACAACATTTTTGAGCTCGCTCGGTCCGATTGGAAATAACAATTGCAACTAATGTTACATGTGTCTCATAAGCGAAGCGTTAAATAAAAAATTTGAAAAAAGACGCAGTCTCGACGGCGATTCGCTTCGAGTACAGTTAATAGAAAATGAAAAACCTGTTTTCTGTTTCCCTCTCTTTCTTCCCTGCTCGCTCTTTCCCGCACATTGAAAATCGGTCTCGGCGATGCGCGTGCAATATTTAAAATTTGAAAATTGATGCTCTTCCAACCGAGTGTTCCGTCCTTCATCTACGTTCTCGAAAATTCAATTTGAAAAACTACAACGTACGCGCAACTTTTAGGCGGCCGCCTCTTCGATTACCGGCTTGTCCGGTATAACGTTCAACTCCGTTTTCGTAACTTCCGGTTGCTCGTCGTTAGCTTCGGATTCGATCATTTCCGGGCCGACAACGATCATTTTATCGTTGCTCTCGAGAGTGATCGGCTCGATGTTCGGCGTCGTTTCTTTCGTCGTTTCCCGCTCGACCCCGATTTCATTTGACAACATTGCATCTGAGGTAATTTCAGTCGCAGGCTCACAAGTGTTCTCAACCTGGCCGTGCTCAACCGGAAGTTCGACTTTGGGTTCGAGCTTGACGGATGGTTCCGTTATCGACGGTAGTTCGGGCTCGGTTGTGACGGCCTCCGTCACAGACGGAACCGGCATTTTTCCCTCGTTCAATAGCGCCGATGGCGTTTCATTGTCGAACTGGGCATTGTCACGAACTTCCGTGAAATTCTTGTTAACGGGCTCGTTTGATTCGAGTTTGGGAGCCGCCGGTTGATGCGGCGATGATTGCGAGATCGTCAGTTGCGATGGCTGCGGCATTTCCTGCTGCAACGGCTGCGCTATCACCGATTGTGATGGCTGCGGCATCACCGATTGTGATGGCTGCGCTATCACCGATTGTGATGGCTGCGCTATCACCGATTGTGATGGCTGCGCTATCACCGATTGTGATGGCTGCGGCATCACCGATTGTGATGGCTGCGGCATTTCCGGTTGCGACGGCTGCGCCATCACCGATTGTGATGGCTGCGGCATTTCCGGTTGCGACGGCTGCGCCATCACCAATTGTGATGGCTGCGGAATTTCCGGTTGCGACGACTGCGCCATCACCGATTGTGATGGCTGCGGAATTTCCAGTTGCGACGGCTGCGCCATCACCGATTGTGATGGCTGCGGAATTTCCGGTTGCGACGGCTGCGCCATCACCGATTGTGATGGCTGCGGAATTTCCGGTTGCGACGGCTGCGCCATCACCGTTTGCGATGGCTGCGGAATTTCCGGTTGCGACGGCTGCGCCATCACCGATTGTGAATGCTGTGGCATTTCTCGTTGCGACGACTGCTGCATTTCCGGTTGTGACTGCTGCGGCATTTCCGGTTGTGACTGCTGCGGCATTTCCGGTTGTGACTTCTGCGGCATTTCCGATTGTGACTGCTGCGACATTTCCGGTTGCGACGGCAGCGGCATTTCCGGTTGCGATGGATGCGCCATCACCGGTTGTGACTGCTGCGGCATTGCCGGTGGCGACTGTTGTGGAATTACCGGTTGCGACGGCAGCGCCATCACCGGTGGTGACTGCTGCGCCATCGCAGATTGTGACTGCTGCGACATTTCCGGTTGCGACAGCAGCGCCATCACCGGTGGTGACTGCTGCGACATCGCTGGTTGCAATGGCTGCAGCATCGTTGGTTCCGACGGCTGCATCATCACCTGTTGCGACGGCTGCATCATCACATGTTGCGACGGCTGCATCATCACCTGTTGCGACGGCTGCATCATTATCTGTTGCGACTGCTGCATCATCGCCTGTTGCGACTGCTGCATCATCGCCTGTTGCGACTGCTGCATCATCGCCTGTTGCGACTGCTGCATCATCGCCTGTTGCGACTGCTGCATCATCGCCTGTTGCGACGGCTGCAGCATCGCTTGTTGCGACGGCTGTAACGTCGTCGATGCTGGCGTATTTTCCGCACCAGCAGAATGTCGGTGATGCGACGTTTTGCCACGTCCAACGGTCGTCTGATGATTATGATGCTGGTACTGGTTGGTTGTATCTGGTGGCGGAAGTATCGGTATAGCTGCCTTTGGGCGTCTCATCGGTGCACCTTGTTGCTGTTGTTGTTGGGCTGGGCTGTAATAAGTGCATCCCTGCGGTTGAAACAATTCCGGAGGTGGCGGCGGCCCTGCTGCCTGCTCGGAAAACAAAAGGAGAATACAATAAGTCCTTCAGCATTATTCAATAGGGATGTTTCCAGTAAGCAAGAATAAAACAAATATTGCTATCAGGTGATAGCTTATAATTGAAGTAATGCTCGGAAGTGCCTGTTTTATTTTATTTTGGTGAAAATTGCACATAAATTTAGATAAATAAATTGTAAAAAAATATGTATAAGTCACGTGACAAAGAACAGCAATTAGAACGCATGACGTCACACTTTGCAAAACACGAACGAGTCGACGCTCCAAGCATACTGCTTTTACTGCTGTTACTGTTTACTTTGTCTTGAAATACAATTTATGAGATTTCTCGATTGATTTTGAATTTAACTCGAAGTGTAATAATGTAGACTGGATCCGCGAAGGCAAATAGTTCGAATTTGCCGAGGATTGACTGCGTAATGGCCAATTTCTTTACGAAAAACAGCGACTTCTTGTAAATATACCCTAAAGAATTATTATTTGTGCAACAAATAATGTATATAGCATTAATAATATTGAAAACTCTGTAATCATTTGAACAAATTTTTGAGGTTATGTTTCGTTTTACAACTTGTTTTGTTTTATTTAATTGCAGGTCTTCAAGATAGTCATACGGTGATGAAAATAATTTGGAATTCATCCTTGCCCTTATTAATTCTGAGATATTTGTTATTGTGCTTGTTTAGAGACCCGTATTTTGCAGAGTATGACGTCGCGCGCCGTCAAATGACAGATCTGAGCGTTTGACGCGCATTTTGAAACGGAAGAATCGAAAGGCGATTTTTGAAGAATTTGCTGCATGTAAATACACGAAAGAAACATTTAGAAGTATCTTATGTATATGTGAGCAATTTTAAACACTTTCCCAAAAATAGGCAACTATTCGCAATCCACCCGGAAAGCATTGTACGTCGACGAAAAAAATTCGGTGCGTACGTAGCTCACGAGAGTTTCAACTGAATCGAAGGCGGACACCAAAGTGATGTTCCCTGACAATGAATAGTTTCATGGCAAAAACAATGTTATGACATCTGTAAGCTAAAGGGGAAGAATCATTCTCGTACTTGAACCGTAGGATTGTATCCTTGATAGCCTTGGAAGGTCGGTTGAAAAGCGGGGCCAGCCGGGGTCGGCACGTAATTGATGATATTCGGCGGTGGCGCCTGTGGCGCTATGAACTGAGGTGGGGGTACCAAAAACGGGGGTGCGTAGCCGGATGGTTGTCCACCCGGAGCCAGAGGGATTACCGGTTGTCCCGTCATCGGTGCTGCCGAATTTCCAACTGGCGTCGGTTGCTCGAAGTGACCCTGCGGAAAACCTACCGAAGGAAGCACGCGTTTCAATATTACCCGCCGAAGAGCGAAAGCATGGGAGAAAAAACGTCAACAAAAACAAACAGACGAGACAACAAAGTACATAAAATGGGCAATGATCGGACCTAGAAACTCCGTATGCTCTTTTCTTCTCTTGATCCGATATTGTCTTCCGTCGGTCGTCGTTCATTAACCGGCATGAAAATCACGAGGGACGAAGCACGACAGACACAAGGGACACAAACGTAATTTAATGCTCGCAGAGCTTACCTTGCGTCTCTACAACACCGTGGGTATTTCCAGCTAGATGGAAATAATCGGAACGTCGATTAGATAACACGATATTTCATTATCAACGAAATAAACGAAGTCTCGAATAATTAATTGCACAAGATTGTTTTTTTTAACCCTTTGAAGCCTATCGACATCTGTGATAACTTTATCGGGCACGCCTTTTTCATTATCCTACTCGACTTTCGGCGCTTTCCAGTAGACGAAAGTGGCGATCGCGATGAAAGTTGCGCTCGAATCTTTTTACTGCCGCTCGGGTGATTATTCAAAATGCATTGCAGAGCTTTAACGTTCAGTCGTTTGGATCAAAGCCGTGGTAAACATTTAAGGGGGTCGTCTAGTGTGTCAGATCAAAAGAAGAGAAAACGGACTTGCATGACTTGTTTGAAGAAGAGGAAGGTGTACTCTATGGTCCAGGCATAGCAGATTGATGGTGAGACCATTTTTTTATTATGAATTGTCTACAACTTTCAAACGCGTTTTTCTCAAAACACGATTTTTTCAAACTGCTCCCATGATATCTCGAAAACTATTTGATTGATTCTGCTCAAATGTTTACGGCATCTTTAGTACATATATAGCTACAAGTTGAACTAAAATAATTAAGATTGCTTCGTTAGTTTTCTTTTTATCAGCTATATAGACCCCAAAGAATACGAAAAATTGAATTTTTTTCTAAAGCGTAAGAAAAATTAGCTTTTGGAATTGTAACTTTATTTTAGTTCCATGTTGAGCCTCAAGTCTCACGATTGAAATTGCGTTTGGTTTTTTGATTTCAGATAAGCAGAACGGCCGGAATCGTGGCAGCAGTGGGGCACCTGTTTTTATATATGTGTTCCTGTTGGGCGGTGTATCTCCGACTGTATTCTATATAATGACTTCGAAAAATTCACAAAGTTTGTTTAAGACGGAATGACACCTCATCGCGGTCGGTATGGTAGAGCAATTGTAGATACCCAAAAATTTCTGAAACGGCTCTTCAGATCCCGTCGAAACTTTGCCAAACGACGTCAAATAGATAGACGAACAGCTGTCTGCCCCTCAAATTTTCTGAATTTGAGAAAAAAATCGTAGATTGGCTTATGATAACCCGATCTACGTTTTTTTTTCTCAAATTCAGAAAATTTGAGGGGCAGACAGCTGTTCGTCTATCTATTTGACGTCGTTTGGCAAAGTTTCGACGGGATCTGAAGAGCCGTTTCAGAGATTTTTGGGTATCTACAATTGCTCTACCATACCGACCGCGATGAGGTGTCATTCCGTCTTAAGCGGAAGGCCGAAACGAAGACACGGAATCGGAAGCATTATTGGAGGGAGATTCGTGCCAAACGCAAGAGTTCCCGCAAATGACGCTTATTCGGCTCAAAACTGGACATTTTCGCACGAAAAAGATTATGCGATGCTGACGCAAAATCGCTAATATTTCAAGGTTATGGCCAGATGTCCAACCTTACAATATGACGTTCAACATCTGACAATTCCAACCATAACCTCCTGGTGGTGCCATCTTTTGTCAAACAGCGGAGACTTATTTGTACTCCCGATAAAAAAAATCCAACTGTAAATCTGACTAAAGTAATAAAAGTTAATCGAAGTAAAATTCGAGTGATTCGTTGTAATTTGCGACTGCAAAATCGTGCAACTTTAACGGGACTTCCATCATCATCGCAAACCATTTCGTATCCGAGCGAAGGGAATATAATCGTGTGGTAAAGGATTAGAAAATGTTTGGAGCCGTCGTGGACCAAGCGATGGTAAGCTTCAAAGGGTCGAGGATGTGAGAAAACGTAAAATCGCTTCACCTTGAGGTGGATAAAATCCGTGTTGAGGATGTTGCGGTGTATAAGTTGGCTGTTGTCCGGGTACCTCGGGAATCGTCGGTCGTTGACGAAGACTCGAGTAGCGCTTTGGCCTATTTCCAGCCACGTCCGCCTGTTGGGGATGAACCTGCGGTGCTTGAGGATCGTTTGCTTGCAACGGTGGCTGCTGATGATGCTGGGGATGCTGCTGTTGCTGCTGCATCCGCGGAGGAACTGTGTTGGGCCTCTGTTGTCCGGGCGATTGGACGTAGAAATTTTCTGAAAGGTTCACCAATAATCAAGGTTCACCAATAATCAAGCAGTCGTGAATTCATCGGAGTGTTTCGATCAAATCGCGCGTAGTCTCACTAGTTTGTCTCGGATGATAAGACGCGTCGTTGGGGCTTGTCAATTTCGCGTCGTTTACGAGATGTTGGTGTTGCTCGTCCTCGTGAAGACTCGCGGTATTGTTTCTCTTGGTGTCGACCCCGATGATGCCGTAGCCTCGTCCCTTCGGCTTCAAATCGACGCTTCTGTTACCAACGAGGCTGTTGCTCGGATTTGCACGGAATCCCCGACCTCGAACTCTACTCGCGGCGAGGCTCACCGACTCTTGAACCTGTCGTTTCTTCGGAACATCCTTCGCTTCGCGCGACACTGGCTTCGCGTTCGTTACTTTGTCCGTCTCGGTAACACCGACGCCAACGACGCTTCTGCTCGGGCTCAAATTTCGCGCTGGACCCTTCGCCTCCTTCTTCCACGCGGGATTCGTGGGCTCGTTCGGTGCTCGGTTTTCGTTTCTAGAATTTTTTTCAATTCCTCTTCATAAAAAGGGAATAAAAGTTCCGTAGATCGTGGCACGCGTGGAATTGTAATGGCGAAAATGCAACTTCGAAAAGATTGCTGACTGATGCGTTATGCATTTAAAATAATTTTTTTAGGTATTTTATAGGTAATGACAATTATGACACTTTTTCGAAAATGGTCGAAAGTATCGCGGATAAAACATTGGCGAAATCAAAACTTTTCTCATCTTCTTCAGTCACTTATTATTCTAAGAACTTACACCTGGTTGACATTTTTTTAAATATCAATTTTTGGTTTTCGACAGATTCTGGGAGTATAAAACTTCGAAAATATTTCCTGAAAATTTCGGTTCCATCCGTTCAGAGTTGTGGGAGTTAGGGCGTTTATAGGTTAGTTCCGCGAATCGGCGAACTTTGAACGAGTTTTTCTCCAATTGACTTCTTCAAAATCGGTGACATTCGATGCGTTTGGACTGCGGGCATTTTTTCAAAAATCGATATTCTATTGAGGTATTCCTTTCGCGAAGGGCCGTTTTTTGGGGGCGCGTGAGGGCCCTTCTGAATCATTGGTTAAAGGGTTAGGTCACTCCAGAGGCCGAAAAAATAATCTTTTTGGGGATTTTTTTTTTCAGAAAAACCACAAAATGCATCGAGATTACAAAAAAGGGTGGTTATCATACATATCAGTGACTGTGTACAATAATTTTTTTGAAGCGATTCATTTCAAAATGGCGGCTGTGCAGTATTTATCTCAAAACTGCATTTTTTAAGTTGGCCGAAGATATAAACCAGACAATTTTCAACCGATTCACTTGAAATGTTGAATATATCTTGAAAATACATTGTCTACGGAAGTACGTAGGATTTTTTTTATATTGAAAAAAAAATTAATTCACAATTCCTTTTTTTCGGCACCGAGTGATTTTTTCAACCGAACAGTTGCAAGAATCGGGAAAAGGAAAATCTGTCGGCACATGAAATTGCAAAGGTTCGTAGAGGCAATGGGAGACGCTCCAAAAGTGAACATTGATGGGGGGGTGAGGGGAGAATTTGCAACAGGATTTTTTACTTACGTATGAGTATTGGAGCTACCCGATTTCGGTTTTTGATTGTTATCCTGCTGCGACTGGAGCGGTGGGAAGTTTTGTTGCTTGATCGGCGTTTTATTCTTGTTACTGTACCAGGCGGATGTTATCACCGGCTCGTCCACGGACTCTGTCGAAGCCTCCTTCAAAGAGTAGTGGAAAGATAAATACGTGTTAATGGCAGTGCTCACGGGGATAAATAACCGTTTTTCAGTACGTTACAATTAATTACACTAACGTTATAGAGTGCGAAATTGTGAAATTGTCAAAAAAAAATTCTGTCGCACATAAATTAGCCACACAAAAATCTAAAACAGCCAGCACCATTTTTCGTGATGTTTTTTCTCATCATATCTGGGAGTACAATAACGTTCTCTAAGAACGCAGCGAAAAGTACTAAACAAACGGAGTAGATTCAATTTTTATCAGCATCATGGCATTCCTGTAAGGATTTCATACATTCTTAAGGGGTTAAATTTCCAAACGATTATACAATCATCCTTCAACATTAATTTTTCAATAACATAAATTAACAATTTCTGATATATTTATGATATAACATAAATTCAAATAACAAATAAAATAACATTTTTTTCGTCAATAAAATGTTTGCAGATTCTAATATCTATGAAATATTGCGAGATATATGTATAATGATCAATGCATGATGTTGATTACAGCACGAATGGGAGCCTCCATTACAAGGTCCGAAAAATCGTTTTTTTTATTGCTTAAGTCGATAGATAAACTATCCAAGAATATATTTATAAAGTTACAGAGGCCAATTGTGAATATTTTCGAAGATACAAGGCCAAAAGCAGCGAAGCGATTGATATTGATATTTCCTGCTATTGAAAACTTTGAAGCGCGTTTTCTCCAGCTTTCATTTTCACGACTTTTCTAAATCGGCGGGCGTGGTACCAAAAAAACTAAATGACCTATTGAATTAAACCAAGGTTAATTTTTATCAGTATGAAAATATTTGTTAGGTAAATGGAAAATTCATTCAAAAAGTATGTTTAAATTATTTTTATAGCACGTTAAAATGTTTTATTAAACTTTTTTTTTAACCTGAGTAAAGTTATAATTTCACGATTTTTTCAGCTTTTTCTTAATTCACCCAGAAGACAAATATATGACAATTGAAAATTTTATTGGTTTTTTTGTTTCAGTCAAGAATTACGAGGTGCATCTTTCCCGCCGATTGGGGACTGCGGTGGCAAGACGCACATGGAATAGGCTGATCAATCTGCAGTTATTTATTGTTTCATGTTGAAAATTCCCCTTTATACATTTGAAATATACTTGAAAAGATACCTGAATGTTTACTGGGCTCACTTGTTTTTTTTTCTAATTCAGGCTCCCGCCTTAAAGGTTAGAAGCTTCACTTCTCACGAATATTTTACCTTATCAACGCCACCCAGGGCTGGAAACTCTTCGCCACTCTTGCTTGTTCTTTTGCCGGTGTTCTTTCCACTGGTTATGCTCGGCGCAGTCTTACCATACGCGTCCTCGTCCTCCCAATTCCGCGTGTATTTATTTGGTCCACGCCTGGTGACATAATGCACGTTGCAATGTTGAAATAAGGGTGAGAATAGGAATTTGCCACCCGCGTATTCCAGTGTTTTTCAAGCGTTTTGCAGAAGCTTGACGTTTAAAAAATGCAAGCTCTTTCATTGCATAATTTTATAGGCTATGTTCGCAACTTTTATTTGCAACGAAAGAAAATCCCAAACCTAGCAACTCTGTATTAATTGTGTGTGAAATTCCGACCTCGTTATCACGAAACTCTAATCAAAAAAAAATATTGAAGATCGATGGCGTTGAACGTTGCATCGTTGGAGTGCAACGAAAAATCTTCGTTACTATTTATATCTTGAAAAAAAAATATATCTAGAATTCTTGTTTGCAGCTTTTGGTTGTAAACATTGTATGAGGATTCGGAAAATGTTCCAGTGATTTTTGTAGCCTAAATGTACCAAAGCTGTTTTCATAGGGCATTAAGGGGAGGGTAGGGGTTTCAGTGTGAAAAAAAAACACTTTTTTGCGAATTTGTTTCACCTATATGGATAGAGTAAATTTATTGAAACCTTTTGTACATTGTTAAGTGTCATTTAAAGAACATTCCGTGAAAATTGTACCCGAAAATATCCACAAACAAGCCGGTGCCGCGTTTTTCTCGAAACCACTTTTTCAAAGTCCGCGTTCACTGCCATTTGAAGACTACATGACCGATTTATTTCAAACTTGGTGCACACTTTCTACATATAAAATACCTCCCCCCAACGGTTAGTTTGAGATTTTTTTTACACTGAGGGGGTTTTCCACCCCCAAAATGGCGGAATTTTTCGTGAAAAATAGCACTTTTCACTTTACATGACCACCAAAAATTTAGAAATTAAAAAAAAATTATCAAAGACCGTTGGGGGGAGGATTTGATGATACTTTGACTAAATTTCAATGGTACTTGATTTCAGATGTCTAGCTGAGATACAGCGAACACCGCAAATCGTGTTTTTCCAAAGGCGTTCTTGGAAAAGCTTCGTCACCGGCTTGTTTGTGGATATTTTCGCGTACAAATTTCACGGAATGTTCTTGAAATGACACTTAACAATGTACAAAAGGTTTCAATAAATTTACTCTATCCATATAGATAAAAAAAAATCGCAAAAATGTGTTTTTTTCACGCTGAAACCCCTAGCCTCCCCTTAAGCTCATGCAGAGCCGTCCGTATTTATTCTCTCACCCGTATCTCCTTCTTCTTCGTGCTCGCGGCGGTCCTTCCTCGTTTCTGATATCGTAGCCGTAAACGGCTATGAGCTCCTCGTGGCTTTTCGGCGCTTGCTCGTCGTCGTTGTATCGATCGTGATTCCATTTGTCCTCCTTATCCTTCCAAACCTTTTTCTCTTTGATTTCTCGCTCGGGCGGTGCTTCCGTCGTGTTCTCGGAGGTTTCCTCGGTCGTTCTATCGTCGTGTTCGTAAAACGTTCCACGTTTCGGTATGTACTGAGGATTCCGCCTGTCCTCGTCGTCATCCAGTTTTCGCTGGGGCTTGTCCTCCTCCTGACCGTCGCCGCTCTCCCGCTCTCCGCCATCCTGAGAATCTCCGTCCGAATCTCTTTCGCTACCCGCAGTATCGTACTCCGAATCTCGATGGCCGTCGGTCTGTTCGTTGCTCTAGAGATTGGAAGAAAATAATTAAAACTTTTCTATTGCGAGATGGACAAATCGAAACTCGTAAGATTGTAAAAGATTTTTCTAATAATTCTGAAATCATAGCGAGAATAATTCGATTCCATTTTATGCTATATCGAATTAATTCTTTCACCTCGCACGGCAGTATTCGTTTTTGTACTGTGTGGCGAGAAACATTCAGTTACATATGTGGTTGAAGCTTGCATCGTTCGGAAGAAATGAAAATTGTGTTTTCTACTTTTATTTCATTATTTTTATCGACATGTAGTCATTTTTTGCAGATTTAGCTCGTACATTTATAAATGAGCGCCATGAAGAATGTTCGAGATACTTTCATAGCTGAAATCTGCCAAGAGAAATTCGAGAACACGAGAAAAATCTTTTGTTGCATTCCGATGATGCAAACTGATAGTTTAATAATCTGACTATTTTAATACATCTAATAAATCTAACCAATATAATAAAATAATCCAACAATCTGATAGTTTGAAAAATTAATTTCCCGAATAATAGAATCATCCTGCAATGAGATGATAGGCGTTATTCTGAAATTCTTCGTGCGGGAATGACAAAGTAAATTCCACGAGATAAGATAATCTCTGGCATTCAATCGCAATAAAATCAACACGGTCCTCTATTCAATAATTTCTTCAGCAGAAATGCGTCAAATGACAGATTACAAAACCCTTGGTCAGAGTATCATTCAATTTTTTCTCTACAAATCCACAGACATTTGTCAACCTCCATTCACCCCAAATTCCCATTTATCGTACACCAAAAATAACTTTGTCCATCCTCCGTTCCGTCCGATCTATTGGCACATGTTTTTGCCAAAAATCCACAAACATCGCGCCATCCTCCACCGAGTCGAATATGTATAACTAGTGCGTAAAAAATGGTTCTCGGTACTCCGTCTATCGACCAAACCCGCGGATTCTCAGCAAAGATCACAAAGGACCGTCGATCTGCCCAAGACGGAAAAACGCGTTCCAAAAATGAATATCTCAAAAAGCGTCTATTACACGCAGAATGCGAGGAGAGTTGGCGTTTCTCAGCGCGATTAAGCGTCCGATACGAGATACGGGCGACGAGTTGCGGCTGTCCCGCCAGTTGACATTTGACATTTCTTTTCACTCCAGTAGCGTTGCTCGGAATTCCTCCAACGTTTGCCGCTACGTTATCGCACTCGCGAAGAAACCGATACCGAGCCGGCGGCGTGTGACGTCCCGACAGGGCTGACTTTTGCGCTTTTCGGTGCGCTCTTTGGCGAACTTGACAACGCGGATGCGTCAAAAGACAAACTGGGACCGGCTCTATTCGCAGGCCTGATCGGTCAGATCGAAGAGACAGGATGGAAAGGCGATCGAACGGTATATCGACGAGAAAAAAAGGGATAATACTGAAACCGAAAAAAAGGTAAAAGCGGAGTACCCTGTCCCGGGGACCGGAAAAACGAAGATTGCGTGTAGGTGCGGCTCGAATCTCGTTTCGTTATCGCTTTCGACTCTTTCCCTCTATATCGCGTGATCCAATTTCCTACGGACACGAAAAAAAAAAAAAGGAAACCTACACTCGACCCCGTTTCTCAAGCGGTCTGGACCATTTTATACCGTACGTTCACCTACAATCATCGACCCAGAAACACAACTTCCGACGATATTTTCTCTTTGTTTTTTGTTTGTTTTGTCCGAGGCTCGAAACTAGTTGGCGGCGAGACAACGTGTAAATTTGAGTGAACAATGTTGCGGGAAGCTTCGAAAGCCGGGATTCATTTACCTGTGTCTCCTTCGTCGCGTTGGGCTCGTACGAATCCGACAGATCGTCCGAACCGCCCGACTGTTTGCGACGTCTTCTCGTATCGGACATGTTTTTTTTTTTTAATGACACACGGCCTCACTGCGAAGCACACAATGCAACGAGTTCAATTTCGCTTCTTTTCTCTTCCTTTTACTTTGTCGCACTCTTTCGCTCTCGTGCCGTTTCGCCCGTCGCCTCTGCTGCCCTTACCCCCACCCCAGCGCGCCAGATCCCGTGTACAATCGACAGAGGGAACTAGCGACGCCCTGAGTGCGAGGAAATCGCCGGAACGAACTCCGGAATAGTCAGCGGGATGTTGGAATATTTATCGTAAGTGGAACGGAGTGTGTAATTGAATTAACATTCGAAGTTTCACTTACGATGTCTTGCAGACCGGGTGACACTGGGGTTGGAAAAAATATGGATGCGGCTCGACGGCCGAATGGCACTTTTGCGAAAAATTAAAAGTATCTAGAGAAGTCCCTAGGAATTTTCGACCGGACTCTTCGACCGCCGTAAAGGCAGCCGTACAACTTTGATTTTACAACTTTTTGATTTATTACATTGATCCATTACTTTTTGATTTTTAGAATTTTCATTTTACAACTTTTTGATTTATCATCGTTTGTCATTTATTCTGTAGTGTTTGGAAGCCGAATAAAAACGTTTTTTTTTGGTCCAGTGAACGTTAGAAATTTCGGACGATTTTGATTTTTTGTGCAATCGCTTCTAGCTCAATCGATGCGGAATCGTTTGATGATCACGAATATTCAATTCGCGCAGTTCGATCGCGAATAGTTTGTCGACAAAGTAAAAAAGGAAATTAAGGTAGTTCTGTAGTTTTGGTCAAATCTTAGGAATTGGCTGAAATCTAAGTACGGTGTAGATATGACCTTCATGGACTGATGCCCAAAAATTCAATTCAATTCACCGTTTAGTTCATGAGATAATTGCGATTAAATATGGGCATTTTTGTACGCGATCCTTATACCTAACACGTATACCGATGGGAGTTTGCTCGCATTTCTCGATATAGATTCTAAACGGATCTTAGGATTTCAAAATAAAAACACACGTGTACGCAGTACTATTGTGGGATTGAGTTTAAAAAAAATGACAAACATTGACCGTTTAATTTCGGAGATATCGACTTATGAAAAGTGGTAATTTTATTCCACACCGAACTCGCGCCCAACCATCTGTAACGGAATGGCAACAGTGTACACTGAAGCCAGCTGATCGGCGCGTGGTCTGGGAACTCGAAGCGTGTTTTTTCCCCGAGTTCTAGTAATTCTAATCCGGATGTGAAATAAATGTATTCTGCAAACAAAGTTAATTTGTTCAATTTATACATGTATTTATGCATGCATTTGTTTTTGTTACAGCGAATACAATTTTAACTGTCGGCAAGATGTTGTAAATCCACGATCCGACGTCCTTCGACAGCGAATTTTTGTTGCTGATCGTTGAGGTTATGGTTATTCTCATCGCGTTTAGCCGCATTTGCTTGACACATGGCTGCCACAGCTTTCAGTCTTTTAGCAAGCGCCTTTTTTCTTGTAAACTTTCCTTTGTGTCGCATTTGGGTTGACATTTTCACGCTTTCCTTATTTATATAAAATATTTCGCGAAAGACGGATCGTAGGAAGCTCAACGCTATGGCTACAGGAAAATCGCGCTGTTGCCACGATTACAGCGCCGCTCTCTATACGAGTATGAGACCGATCTATGCATGAGGTACGAATGTGTGGGACATATAGAGGGTACAAGCTCTGTCAAAAATTTACAACCAACAGCATCTTATAGGCATTGGATGTTACTATACGCTTTGACCGAAACTTTTGGCTCATACGTGTACCTAAAGAACTACCTTAATGGAGCGGTTACGCGAAAAATAAAAATGGTCCGGTTAATGTGACACAAAAATGTCCTATCTCTGATCAGCAAAAAACGATAACCAAAGTTCTTTTTTAGGCTGCCAATAGTTGGCAAGCGAAACCGCCAGTAGATAGGATAAATAAACTAGTTGGAGGGCTAACTTGTCGACCGTGCGCCGCGGTAGGCAGTGCTGCTTTCATATTTATTACAAAAATTACTATAGACGAATAGAAAAAATAATTAACGTATCCCTTCCACGAACGCGAATATTTAACAATTAACTGTTTTTGTCTACAATCCAATAACGAAATGAAAGTTAACGAAAAATTACGACTCTAAAAATTGTCTCATTTAAACGGCCGGAGATGACACGCTGGCCACATTTCTATCTAATAATTTATACACTAAATAACTCTGGATGCCTGATACAAACTGCTTTCGCACGTAAAAAAAAATCTAAAGATTCAACGACAATAAAAACGGGGGGGTCACCTAATGTTTATAAAAAAATATCAATGATAAAACTTAGAAAAATGTGACTAGCAGAAGAATTTTCGTAGCCGCGACTTCAGAGAAAATGTTAAAACGCCTAAATCTGCTAAATTTGCCCGAAATTTTGCATTCCCCTTTATCGTTGGATATAATTGATTGTGAGTTTTTTTTTTTTTGAGCGCCACTGTAATTTAAACAATGATTCAGATGGGCCCTCCCCTCGTGCCCTCCGCAAAAGGAATTCCTTAAGGCCACGTGACACATCGACCAAGCGGCCACGAGTGCGAGAGAAATACCTGATTTACAAATTTCCAGTGTTCGCCTAAATGGTTGATTTTTTTTTAATAAAGAAAAGAAAGACCTTCCGCTCTGTTGAACGACGAATAACGTCTTTCTTTTCGTTTGACCGAAATGTGATTCGTCTCGGAGAGAACTTGGCAATAGGATTTTTACCGACTGGACGTATGAACCATGTCCTTAAGACGGAATGACACCTCATCGCGGTCGGTATGGTAGAACAATTATAGATACCCAAAAATCTCTGAAACGGCTCTTCAGATCGCGTCGAAACTTTGCCAAGCGACGTCAAATAGATAGACGAACAGCTATCTGGCTCAAATTTTCTAAATTTGAGAAAAAAACGTAGATTGGCTTATGATAAGACAATTACGTTTTTTCTTTCTTCTCTCCTAGAATTTTTCTAGGTTTTGGTCAAAAAAAAACTCTAAACCCCAATTTCTCCATAATTTTTGCATAAAATCAGTTGACACACCGCTCAAAATCAGTTTTTTTTACTGTCGAGAGACTAAGGGTCTTAAAATGTGCATACATTCGGTTTACCCGTCAGTAATTCACAATTGATTCAATGGTAACTAGCCTGTAAAGTTTTGTTTAAAAGTTGGAAAAATATCGAACGTCAGGCTCTTTCTGCCACATTACTGCATGTACACAATAAATTGCATTTCAATTGATTGTATCGTTTGCTCAAAATTAGGGTTCGAAATTTCGTAGTGATGGCAGCTTGAGATACGTGGCTCTAAGGGCATGTGCAAGATCAACATAACCTCATAAATGTTCCAACCCTGTTTTCTCATAGTTGATTAAGTTCTTTGCGAAAAACCAAAGCATCAGGCTCTGTGGAATTCACTGACGCAGAGCTTGACGATTTTCTTTTGGCCCAAATATTATTCAGGTTTGAGAAATCGCTGTTCAAAAAATTCAGCTATCTCTCTCGCGCTCATGTTTCACGTGGTACAGCTTCTACTTCGCCTTAAACCGAAATAAAAGTTGCACCACTAGACATGTGACTGCGAAAGATATTTAGAGCAAAAGAAATCGTCAAGCTCTGCGTCAAGAAATTCTACAGAGCCTGATGCTTTTGTATTCATAAAAAAGTCAACCATCTATGAGAAAGCTGGGTTCGAAAATTTGCGAGGATATGTTGATCTCGTACATGCTCTAAAGGAAAGCATCGATTCTACAAATGTAAACAGAAATCGCTGAACTTAGGAAATGCAAGTCCTCGACTGAATAATGTCTCTCGTCGAACTTTTTAAAAGTGAATCATAAATTTGCAAACATTGAGTGTAATTATTTTAACCTGTACGAGAATGTTTACCTTTTCAATCCGTGTGCGGTTTCCTGTGGGCAAGAAAGAGAAAGCGACCACCTAACCTTACCGGACAAGTGCGCAGAGTTTCCAACAAAATACCAATTCCTTTTTGGTTTGTGCGGTTGGTAGTGGAATCCTAGCACTCAGCTATCGACCAATCAGATGCGTAACGCCGACTTCTTTGGCTTCAAATGCACGGCCATTGGTTGTCAAAGAGTTAAAAGAAGAAAATGGAGTGGGGGGTTAGGCGAAACCGCGACGGAAACGCGTCACGCCAACCATCTTGAGGCGGCACTTTTTTAAACGTGCATGAGCACTGCTCTCTTTACAACCGAACTTCCGTCCAATTCGCCTTGTATCCTTTCTCCCTCCAAGAAGCAATTTTCAAAAAGTTGTCCGAAAGTAGGCTAAAAGGGTGCCAAATGTCCGCCCGGAAGTTATCTTAAAGTCAACAACCATCCAAAAAGATAACTGTTGGACACATGATAACTTATAGGTAACTTCCAACCGGACAATTGGTACCCCTTTGGACAACGAACAGACAACTATTTAAAAATTGCTACCTGGGCCATTTCTCTCAGCTTTTCCGCTTGATCCATAGCAGTTCGCGTCGCTGACGTTTCGAGCGCTTCCGTCCACGATACTCAGTCGGTAAGAATGAGCGCTCGAAGCAGCGAACTCCCGCGAGGCGACAGAGTCCCCACAGATAGCCCTGGAATCGCCCACGGAGTACGTAATGGCGGTCGATTTCGCCGGGATCCGTCACACAATTCGACATTGTCGTCGTAATTTTTGAATTCTTCCTTTGTCACTCCTCGGCAAGTAACCAACACTTTTCATCGCGTTAAGAATAACAAGGAAGTAGAAAATGTTTGCAAACGCTTCGTTCGTTATCGAGCCACGAGCGCTTTACCTTCGACGTTTTAGGTTATGTCGACTAAGTTCAGCGAAAAAATCATTATCCACAGTTTTGGCGATATCAATTGTACACGAGTTCGCGTACAATGACGGCCGTCAGAGTTCACGGTGGCATTGACATTCTGCGACTTCCGGTGAATCAGGAAGATCATCATTTTCCACCGTGGCGCATCAAGTACACCCAATCTCACATTCTACACTCAAAGTGTTCCAAGAACGAAGAAGGATGCTGCGACGATTCGGAATCGTGTCAATTCTGCGTGTAAGTCGAGAAAGTGGAACTGCCCCTCGGCTCAACTCTTTCTCGTTATTCTGGAAGTATTCTGTATCGCAGGTACAATCGAGCACTGGAAATGCCGCACATGCCCGACATGGTGTTTCCGAATAACGTGTTGTATTTGGAACACGACAGCGGCGCTAGCATAGAGTTCAACGCACTGGACGCATTGAAACGCGTGTCTAATGGCAAAATAAAATTACAATTAGCTTGCGCGCAAGCATGGCAAGAGTCCAGGTACCCATTACGTTCAATACTTTATTCACATTTTAAAAAATCCTATTTTTTTTCCACTCGTAACAACAATGACCATGAACACACCCAAGTTTGACATCAATTACTTATTTGCTAGATTCGTGTGTTTCGAATAACTAGGACATTTATGAATCTCATATTTCGAAGGAGGTTGAAGCAATCCAGTCGACAAATGGTCGATTTTTTTTTTTTTTTTTAGTAAACCTCAGAAAAATTCATACAAGGTATAGATTTATTCTGTAGATGCTAATTTTTCATGAAATATATAATTAAGGGAAGGGTAGGGTTTTCAGCTTGAAAAAAAAACACTTGCGAATTTTTTTCATCTATATGGTAGAGTAAATTTATTGAAACCTTTTGTACATTGTTAAGTGTCATTTCAAGAATATTCCGTGACATTTGTATGCGAAAATATCCACAAACAAGCCGGTGACAAAGCTTTTCCAAGAATGCCTTTGGAAAAACACAATTTGCGGTGTTCACTGTATCTCAGCTAGAAATTATCTGAAACCAAGTACCATTAAAATTTAGCCAAAGTATCATCAAATCCTCCCCCCAACGGACCTTGATAATTTTTTTTTTATTTCTAAATTTTTGGTGGTCATGTAAAGTGAAAAGTGCTATTTTTCACGAAAAATTCCGCCATTTTGGGGGTGGAAAACCCCCTCAATGTAAAAAAAAATCTCAAACTAACCGTTGGGGGGAGGTATTTTATATGTAGAAAGTGTGTACCAAGTTTGAAATAAATCGGTCATGTAGTTTTCAAATGGCAGTGAACACGGACTTTGAAAAAGTGGTTTCGAGAAAAACGCGGCACCGGCTTGTTTGTGGATATTTTCGCGTACAAATTTCACGGAATGTTCTTGAAATGACACTTAACAATGTACAAAAGGTTTCAATAAATTTACTCTATCCATATGGATGAAAAAAAATCGCAAAAAAGTGTTTTTTTTTTTCACGCTGAAACCCCTACCCTTCCTTTAAAGGGCAAAATTAAGCATTTTTATATTTTTATGAATATATATGGTTTTCAATGGGCAAGAGTGGTTTTGTTTCTTCTAAATGTTTACAAAGATTTAGTTTACGTTAATCCGTCAGAAATCTTGGTGCAAAATAGCTAAAAAATGTCATCACTCACAGCGTGAACGTCTTGTCTGTCTAATCGCACGTAAAATTACATACATCAAACTATTTTTTATCTCTAATTTTTTATGGTGTTAAAAAATTTCAGAAAATGTATAAAGTCTCAGTATAGTCTACGCAATAAAACATGTGTATATATATATATATATATATATATATATATATATATATATATACACACAATTTAATCTTGGATTGTGGGTAACGCTCCAACCTCCTTAAATTCGGTGTGGTGTCAATTCAGTATCAAAAGAAATTCATCAATGAAAGTAATATTGTTATTGCAAAGCAAATTATGTTGCGACAACTTTCTACTGGCAATTTTAGAAGCTTTGGTCCTTACGCCTTTTGGAATTTTACACGAATTTTTATTACCTCGTATGATGCACACGTGTGATTACCATCGCTGATTAACAACTCCTTATTTTTAGACTAGAGAACAAAGAGTACTTGGAGGAAAAGGTAAAGTCCTTTGACTGGACATTTACGACCGATTATACGGGCACAGTGTCGGGTTTTGACGTCCAAGAGACGAAAGAGAGAATAGACGTGGATAAATTGAAAGTAAAAGAAAAAATTCTCTTTTATCACGATCTCACTCTGTACGAGGACGAACTACACGATCATGGAATCGCCGCGACATCAGTGAAGATAGTAAGTTACGAAGAATTTCTTCAATTCTATTACCCTTCTCTCCTTTTATCTTGATGGAAAAAGCGTTTCTTCGATATTCCGATTGGAAAATGTTTATAAATGTCGATAAATGACATTTGGATAAACGTTTGGGAGTCCGGGCGGTTTTATGCGCGCTCCGGCTCAGAAAATGTTCAACTATCGCAATAAACTCTCTTACACTTGAAGAGGACTTTTGAATAACGATTAACATTGAATTCGGCCAGTGTCGCTTGAAATACATTTGGTATGGTGGATTTGGCGGAGAGTGGTGACAAGTTTGAAATTTTTCGATAATTTCGATCATTTATACGTTTTTTCTGTTGATACTCAAACTTGAGCGAATTTGGAGATACTCCTAATTTTCCACAAATTCAGCGTTGTTGAACGCAAGGTGGAATTCAATTTGATCGCTGAAGGGGGGTGATACCTTTAGGTGAGGAAAAAAATTGTGATATTCATTATTTTTGTAAAAAGGAAAGATTTTCTCGCCATTTTTTAGACTTAGGGTATATTTTTACTAGTTTTGGCTATTGAATGGTATTTTTTTTTATTAATCTTTGAAAATGGCGGAGGTATGGCACGTGTGATACGTAACGTCGGCGGGATTGAATTGAAAAAAAAACCTACGAAGATTTTTCTTTCATTAAGGGGAGATATACACCTAGGAGCGGGAAAAAAGGTCATTTTTGTGAATTTTTTCGAGGAAAACTCTTTGAAATTTCGGATTGGGGTTTTAATTATCTAAAAGTACATACATTCAAAAATATGTTTAATTTTCTTTATTTAAAAATATCAAAAATATACAAGGATATTGTATGATCCTTGGAGCGTCGTAAAAAAATCTGCGTATACGGTACCCACTGGCGTTTCTTCAAAAATCATCTGAAAAAAAAACCAAAAAGATTATTAAATTAGATACTATAATCTAGTACTTGTCATAGCCGATTTTGAAAATATCGATTTATGACAAAATGACGGACGTTTGAACATAAATAGTGATTTTTGGGCCAAAAATTAGTTATTATTTTGCCTATAAAACAAAAACTAAGTAACGAAAAAAAAACCCTATGACAAGTACTAGATAATGGTGTATACAATAACCACAAAAATTCTCAAGGCAATCGGTTCATTGGTTTTCGAGAAATTTTGGGTACCGATTTGAAAAACGTGGTTTTGAGAAAAACGCGTTTGAAAATTTGGGAATGACTAAATCATGAAATTTGTCAACTTACATGGAATCATCGATACCAGGCCCATAGTGTAGGTCTTCTACGGTCGACGGAATGTTCATAGATTCGAAATCCTCGACCTCGACCATCTAGGTGTATATCTGCCCTTAATACTCATCCGCGGAATACGAACCAAGAAAAAGTGAGAAATGCTGAAAATTGATGAAGTTGTACGCTTTGAAACAAAGAGATTGAATTTTCCAAAATATGGCTCCATTTTTTAATAATAGAATACTTTTACTTTGAAATTTTTAAAAACATTTAGCGTCCTATTTTGAAAAACAAGGTTAGAAAGATATATCCTAAATTTCATAAGAATCGGTCGAATAGTTTTATAGCTATACATCACGCCAGTTTTGAAAATGCAGTTTACAAGACCGTACCATACCAACGCGATTTTTAGATATTAATAAACAAAAAAATACCATGCCAAAAATAGTAGTAAAACATACTGTCTCGAAAATGGCGAAGAAATCTTTCCTTTTATAAAAAAAAATCATGAAAATCAGCAAATTTTCCTCGCCAAAAGTCCCTCCCCCCCTTGCAGCGCTTGAATTTTTTCGGCTTTTCACTTTTTAAAGATGCATGTAATAAATCATCGTAACAGAATTTAAGGTATTTCTTCGCGGAAGGCCGTGTTTCATGGGGTCATGAGCACGGCCCTTTTGAATCATTTGTAAAATTACAGTGGTGCTCATTAAAATAATTCACCTTCAATTATTATATTGGCGATCAACGGCATTTAAAAAAATCGCGAAAATTCAGTACATTTACACATTTTTACATGGTCTCTGAAGAGTTGCAGCTACGAAAATTCTTCTGCTATTCACATTTTTCTAAGTTTCACCATTAACATTATCTTTAAATATCTGGTGGTCCCCTGTTTTTATTGTCGTTACGAAATCTATTTAAAACATTTCACGCTTCGAGCAGTTTAGAGTTATTAAAGTTATTAGCAGTCGAGAGACATCTAGAGTTATTTACTGCACAAATTATTAGATAGAAATGTATCGCGTGTCATCTCCGTAAAGTGCCGTATAAATGAGCCGATTTTTAGACGTGTAACTTTTCGGTAAAAGTTCGGTAGCTTGGCTTGAAATTTCACCAATATACTAGAATGTTTTTTTACATGATTACAGACGAAAATCAGTTAATCGTTAAATATTCGGGTTCGTGATAGGAATACCTTAAAATACAACGTGTAAGATCGAAACTTGCAAACCAGTTGCTTCCAATTTGACCATTATACAATTTCTCAACGAGACATTTTTGCAAAAATATTCTCACGGAGGACCCTTGGTCAATGGGAAACAACTCTCTGCTTATTCTAAGCTTCGTTTTTTTTTCAGCGTGTAATGCCGAACAGTTTGTTCATACTGCTGCGCTACTTTTTGCGAGTGGACAACGTCATGATACGAGTCAACGATACGCGAATATATCACGAATTCGATCACGCCTACATCTTGCGGGAATTCACTTCCAGAGAGGCCGAAGTGAAGGATTTACACGTAAGTGCACGATCGAGAAGACCAAGTCGAGTTTTCCTGTTTTTCTTAAGGGGTAACACCACTAGAATTTAAAAAAAATTTTATTGACGTAAGAGATGCTTTGAACCATCCAGAATAAAGGGAAAAAAGTTTTGTACCTGTAAAAAAAGAGACGTCGACTCCAACTATTTTTATTATTCATGCCACCATTTTGTATAATTTTTTTTTAACCTCTCGCTGTACAGGGTTCTTCCCCCTTGATACATAGCCCATATTCCAGTTTATAGCCCCGCCTTGCGGCCATTTTGTATAATGTTTTTTATAATATTATACAAAATAATAATATTATATAATATTATATAATTATATAATATTATTTCATAATATTTTATCAATTTTATAATATTTTATAATATTTTACAAAAAAAAACACTTTTTCGCGAATTTTTTTCATCTATATGGATAGAGTAAATTTATTGAAACCTTTTGTACATTGTTAAGTGTCATTTCAAGAACATTGCGTGAAATTTGTACGCGAAAATATCCACAAACAAGCCGGTGACAAAGCTTTTCCAAGAACGCCCTTTGGAAAAACACGATTTGCTGTGCTCACTGTATCTCAGCTAGAAATTATCTGAAATCAAGTACCATTGAAATTTAGTCAAAGTATCATCAAATCCTCCCCCCCCCCCAACGCTCTTTAATAATTTTTTTTTTCATTTCTAAATTTTTGGTGGTCATGTAAAGTGAAAAGTGCTATTTTTCACGAAAAATTCCTCCGTTTTGGGGGTGGAAAACCCCCTCAATGTAAAAAAATCTCAAACTAACCGTTGGGGGCGAGGTATTTTATACGTAGAAAGTGTGCACCAAGTTTGAAATAAATCGGTCATGTAGTTTTCAAATGGCAGTGAACACGGACTTTGAAAAAGTGGTTTCGAGAAAAACGTGGCACAGGCTTGTTTGTGGATATTTTCGGGTACAAATTTCACGGAATGTTCTTGAAATGACACTTAACAATGTACAAAAGGTTTCAATAAATTTACTCTATCCATATAGATGAAAAAAAAATTGCAAAAAAGTTTTTTTTTTCACGCTGAAACCCCTACCCTCCCCATAACCTCTTACTGGTCCTTCCACCAAAAAAAAATCGCGAATAACCGCTCAATTTTAGACGTTTACAGTGGTGTTACCCCTTAATTATTCACGGAATATCTAGAAAACCGAATGGCCGCACCCGAAAATCATGCTTATGATCTTTTTGATAATTACGATTTTGTTTGCAGGTACCACCGAGTCTGTTCGTAGATCCGAGCCGTATAGCTCTTCATCTACCACTTACATACAGTTGCTATGAAAAATTGACAATTCCCTCAAAAGTCACGGATTCTCCTCAAGAGAGCGAGGCACCGAGGATCGGAGTAACGGAGAGCGAGGAAACAACATCGGAGGCTCCAGCGGAGCATCGAGCCGACGAAACAAGCGTCGAAACAAACACACTAGCAAACACCTCCGTCACTTAGACCGAATCTCGATAACACGGATAATATGCGGCACTCTACGTTGCCGCATTGAGGGGAACAAAAAATAACCAAATTGAACAACCGTCTACCGATTATCGGCTTAAAAAATACATCTGAACACTATTTAGATAGCGATACCGGCTTCATCGAAGATGAGACTAGCAAAACGGGGGAAGAATAAAAAATATTTTGGAAAATATTAATATTGTTTAAACATATTCCGATGTTCTACGGATCGATCGATATCTTGAGTACTCGGGATTCAGGTGCGTATTAACAGTATTCGAAGAAAAAAACGTAACTTTTCTGTAATTTATTGTTAAATGTTTCGTGAGAAACGACCGTTTGTAATTGTGCGAATTGAATATTCGCTCCGTAAGTCTATTTTTTTCGTGCACTGAATTGAAAGAGGAAAAAAAACGAACTCATTTTTTCATTATTCGAATTAGTTGCGCAATAAAGCATTGTGAGCTTTTTCCACTCGATGTAAACGGAAACAAATGATTTATCATTATTATTGCTGGACAATGAGTTTTTATTCGTTCGTATTTGCGATGCCTGTAGATTATATTCGTCCAAAGTTTATTCGTTCGTATTCGCGATGCCTGTAGATTATATTCGTCAAAAGTTTATTATGATCAGATTTACGGGTTGGGGTGTACGTAACCGGGCACTGCCCTGGCCAGGTTAAATTTTCAAGTCTAATTAATCCCTCTTTTTATGGTGTCATCGGGTAGCGGGCGTCGAGAGGAGTAACTTTTGTTTGGGCCATTACGTCTGGGGTCAATGACCTCGGAGTTACAAGGTCAGATGCGTCCCTCAAACAAACCAAAACAAACATTGGTTTGATTATTTATTTGTTTGGGTTTGTTTATTTGTTTGTTTTGGTGCCTTAGGTGTTTGTTTGGGCCATTTATGTCTGGGATCAATGACCTCGGAGTTACAAGGTCAAATGCGTCCCTCAAACAAACGAAAACAAACTTTGTGTTTGTTCATTTATGTCTGGGGTCAATGACCTTGGAGTTAGAAGGTCAAATGCGTCCCTCAAACAGACCAAAACAAATGTTGGGTTTGTTTATTTGTTTGTTTGGGTTTGTTTTGGGTGTCTCGCGCCCACGCATCGCCCAGTAAAATTAAACTTTCCAAGTCCTATTTTCATAGTGTCCCGTTATGTTCACTCTGACCAGACAACAAATTTCGTCGCAACCGTGTATTCTTGGGTCTGCGATCGTTTTAGCAACACTTTCTACCCACGAACCAGATACAGTTATAGAAGGGGTAAAAAGAGCACTATCGATTGCTCGCCACAATAGTAATTTGACGTCTCTCAAAAGAATGGCTCGGTGTTAAATTTCGCGGGAGACTATAGTCTCCATGGTGGGAGGGCTGGGAGTAAAGAGAACCGCAAGAGGGAGCGTATCGGGCGAATTGAAAGCCCCAAGGTCTCCTTGGCTACAGCAAACTCTTCCCCCACTGCTGCAGGTTCTCGACCGGTTGGAAATACCCTCCTAAACCGCGCGCAACCAAGCCGGTAGCGCTCTCGTTCAATGACGTTTGTACCTAACCGAGCGGACTTTCCAAACACTACACAGTCCCGTGTCCTTTGTTTTGTTACATTGTCCGGGGATTCCTCGTTTCCGCAAGAGTGAGTCATCCGTTAGCTACCGAAGTACGTACTCGAAAAATCCGTAATAACTCGCGCAGAAAGCCTCGCAATGCAGAGCAAGCATCACCACCGCGAGTTTTCCGACGTGAAAATTCATTGATTCGAGAATAACGAGCCTCTCGGGCAACGTGCTCCGTGTACGTTTTTTTTCTCCTGTTGCTCCATCCACCACTTTTACAACCCCAACACCGACGAGGAGTCATGTTTCCGTGCAAACCGGCACGACTGTCACAACTCTTCGAGTGTAGCGCTTGAAAAAAAAAAAGGTGCTGTTGAATACGAATGCGTACACGATGGATCGGGAAATTAACGATGACGATACATCCGCGGCGGAAATTGCCTCGAAAAGCTCCGTCAATGTGTGAGTGTGAATATTTCGTGAAATTTTGTCGGCAAAATTGGCAATTTTGAAAAAGAAAACACGATCTCCGTATTGTTTGGGATTTTTTTTTTCATTCCAGGATACCCATGGGTAATCGCCAGGTTATCTATTCGTATCCGATACCGGACGACTTGGAATTGGCGCTTAAACTTAAAGAGAGCGATCCGATGCTCACAGACTCGGCCAAAGAGTACATGAAGATATTGCCCTGTCTGAAGGAATTCCGCGGCGTCAAGCCTCAGCAGTATTGGTTTTTGATGAAATTGCTGCTTTATCTGGACCATTATCAATGCGAGCAGGACATGAACCAGTATACTTTGTACAAACAAAGACTCGCTCCCTCCAAACAATCCGGGCCGAATCACTTCGTCATCGCCGTACCGGGCTTGGCCGAGAACAGACCCTCCGTGATGTTGAGAGACCTCGTCGTAATAACCCAAGTGGACGGCGATAACTTCTGCACCTGCCCAGCCAATTATGTTGGAAAAAATTATATCGTCGTCAAACCAAATCTGACGTAAGCGAGAGTTTGCTCTTTATTCGTAAGGGGCGTACACAAATTACGTAATGCAAAATTTCCTAATTTTTGATATCTATTCCGTTAGGTAACGGGTGCTTTGTTGTCAATAATTGCAATTTTTTTACAGACACAACTAATTATTAAAGGATCGGGTTTATACTCATTTTATGAAGTATATATTCATCTAGTTTTATAGCAATTTTGATGACAAAGTCTGGAAAATTGACTGAGATATATGCCTCGATTTGACAACGAAAACAAAAAATTCTCTTCCCATCGATATCTTTATGAAAAGTTATCTGTAAATTAAAAGTCAACAATTTATCGACATCTATACACATATAGCCATCGTTACGCGCAGCCGCTTTGTTATTTTCGTTTTTTTTTTACAAAATGCAGTCAGTTTGGACATTTTTTTCTATTTTCAAGGCTATTTTCTATTTTCTATTTTCAAGGTATATTTTCTATTTTCTATTTTCTATTTTCAAGGTATATTTTGATAATTACAAAAAATAGTTATTATCAAATGTTAAAAACGCGGATACGTACAACCTTAGTCACTGCGATAGCAAAAATGATTTATAAAAAATTGAAAATCGGTCGATAAGTTTTTAAGTATTCGCTCGGACAAGGTCGAAAAAACTAGTTTCGAGAAAAACGCGTTCAAAGTTTTCGTTCCGTGTTTTTCGATATAAAGTTCTGTTTTTTCTAGAATATTGGTACCTTACATTGAAGTATCTAGTCGCGGGCGATATGACGGTTCTTCATCTTCATGATAGTTCGCAAAATAATAAGAGTATAATAATAAAATAATAATAAGATTTAGTGTTCTCACTAAAGTGACTATAACTTCGTCAATTTTCGGACTTGCGAAGAAAAATGTTGCCAACATATTTTTCAATACATGTACATTTCAAAGTTATTAAAGGGTGAACGCTGAAAATGTGGGTGATTTTCGGAAGAAAAGTACTCGAGTAAATGTTTCGGAAAATTAAGAATATATTTGGCTATATTTGACCTATAATACATAATTTTTTCATAGAAAAATATAAAATATAAAATAGAGGTTTTAATTAAAAAACATGCAGAAATTTTCCTATTTCTGGCAGGAAAAGACGATCAGTCAATGTCGATTTGAAGAAAATGTCGAATTTCTGTTTAGAATAATGTTGCGTTTCGTTAAAAGGAGGATGTACTTGCAGATTCATCAGCAAATTCCAACAAGGGCATCTTTACAACATTGGGTTCTTTTATCCTGATTACACTTTCAAGTGTACCCACTACGCAGTGGACAGAGCAGCGACGTTCAAACTCTATCCGGCGCTCTTCCCGTTGGGCGCGCCGACGAACAAGATACAAAAGCAACAGTGAGTCTGAGACTTTGTTATGTTGCGCTTCTGTAGATTTATGGAGACGCTCGACTCTTTGCGACTCACTCGGAATTGTTATTCATCTCGTTCGTGAACCTTCGGTCCTGCGAGTAATGGGAAAACACGAACCAACAATTAAGGGGCTATACCAGTGTGAACGCTGAAAATTTGGGTGATTTTCGGGAATTTTTTGGAAGAAAAGTAGTCAATTAAATTTTTCGGAAAATTAAGAATATATTTGGCTATATTTGACCTATATTACATCATTTTTTCATAGAAAAATATTGAGATCCAAGCGACTTATGCGCTGCCTTCGGAGGCGCCAAAAAAAAGTTCCTCCACTGCTGACATGATTCCGGCCGATTGAGTAGCTGAAACCGAAAAAGGAAAAAATGTTAAACTGGAAGGTATTTCCTGTACAATGACGTAGGATTTTTCGAAAAACATCAAAATCTAACAAAATGGCGTAGTTGTGAAAAAAGTGTGTTTTCTTGCCTATAAAATGGTCGTTTTTTCAATGCCAAATCGTCAATTTTCATTCAATCAAAAATATCCTACGTCATTGTAGAGTAAATATATTCAAGAGTACTCAGTTCAAATTTCAAGTCTATCGGATAATTGCTCTTTGAGTTACAATGTCAGCAAATTTGAAAAATCTCATTCCGCGAAAAACGCGTTTAAAGATTTAACTATCGATTTTGGAAAGATAAAATGATATAAATGATAATGGTATTCTTGAAAGTATAAAATGCCGAAAAAAGGTCGATTTTTTTTAGTTACACTAGTATAGTCCCTTAACAAGAATGTAAACTTTTGCAGGAGCCTGGTATGGATAAACGAGCGTATCAAAAGCAATTCGGAACAGCAACAGGCTGTAACTCACATTTTAGCACGATCGTCCTTTCCGGCTCCCTACATTCTGTTTGGCCCACCTGGTACTGGAAAAACGTCGACACTGGTCGAGGCGATTAGTCAGGTAAATCTCCGTACCTGGAAGACCGAGTCAATCCCCATAAATGGAACGTGACCTTATAACATTTTTAATTTTGCTGTCTTATTCCCACAGATTGCTATACTAAGTAAAAATCATAATGGTTGATAATGTAAGACCCATCGGGAACAATATTATTTTATTATTCCTTTAAGTTTGCATAAATAAATGCGCTCAGCTAAGGTCTTATATACCTTTGGATAGTCGGAAAACGAGGCTTCTTTTTGGGATTTAAAATAAAATACTAATGAAGCAATCAAAATGAGGTTCGGAGGGTTTACTTTACATATCTGTAGGTTCTCAAATCAATGTTTTATTTTACAAAAAAAAACCAAATGGCATTTTGGCAGCTTTGGCACCATTTCGAAAAAAAATCGTATTGTCAACAAAAAACGGCCTTAATTTGTTTATAAAGATCAATCATTAAAGCTTTAGGCCACAGTAACGGCTATAAAATCATGTGCAAATTTAACAATTTTTTTCGTATGAAACGTGATTCACTCATAAAATTAATTACACATCTATTTAGTATGAACATCAAGCTGTTAGAAAATATATATATCTTTTTTTATGTACAAAATGGCCGACTACTAATATTTTTTTTTGTTATCTTTTTTGTATTCATTTTATTTGAAATTTCGGATTGGGATTTTAATTATCTAAAAGTATATACATTCAAAAATATGTTTAATTTTCTTTAGTTAAAAATATCAAAAATATACAAGGATATTGTATGATCCTTGGAGCGTCGTAAGAAAATCTGCGTATACGGTACCCACTGGCGTTTCTTCAAAAATAATCTGAAAAAAAAAACCAAAAAGATTGTTAAATTAGATACTATAATCTAGTACTTGTCATAGCCGATTTTGAAAATATCGATTTATGACCAAATGGCGGACATTTGAACATAAATAGTGATTTTTGGGCCAAACATTAGTTATTATTTTGCCTATAAAACAAAAACTAAGTAACGGAAAAAAATCCTATGACAAGTACTAGATAATGGTGTATAGAATAACCACAAAAACCGCAAGGCAATCGGTTCATTGGTTTTCGAGAAATTTTGGGTACCGATTTGAAAAACGTGGTTTTGAGAAAAACGCGTTTGAAAATTTGGAAATGAATAAATCACGCAATTTGTCAACTTACATGGAATCATCGATACCAGGCCCATAGTGTAGGTCTTCTACGGTCGACGGAATGTTCATAGCATCTAAATCCTCGACCTCGACCATCTAGGTGTATATCTCTCCTTAAGAAATGAATTTTCAGTGAAAAATTTCGTTATAACTCCTCGTAAACTGCTCTTAAAATGAAAAGTTTTCGATTAATCAGAAATTCCGTACATACTCCTCTGCGAAATGCAATTAAGAACATAACTTTTAAATTTGACGTAAATCGAGTGAAAATTGTTGAAGTTATTTGCCACGCCAATTGGAAAACATGCTGATTCGAGAAGTTTCGAGTAGTCGGCCATTTTGTACATAAAAAAATATATATTTTCTAACGGCTTGATATTCATACTAAATGTGTAATTAATTTTATGAGTGAATTACTTTTTCATACGAAAAAAATGTTCAATTCGCACATGATTTTATACCCGTTACTGTGGCCTAAGGCCTTAATCAAACGTCTAATCGGGTGTACTTCGCTGGAAAATCTATCTAAGAGGCAAGAATAAAAATATTCTTGAAAAATGCAGTTTTTTTACCCTCTAGGCAGATGTAGCCCGTTGAGTCAATTGAAAAATGATACATTTTTTTCTCAAACGTATATACGGCCTTGTCTCCCTTAGAGAGTTTTACCAAACCCGGGAACCTCGACCTAGCCAAATCCATTTCTCACACACGACAACGGTAGATTCCTCCACGCCATAAGAATCCTTTATCCTGCATTTGGAATATTATTTGCAAATATACAAGCATACAATAGAATTTGTAACGCGAAACGTCCGCTATCACACTTCGACACCTATTCAACGCACTCATTTTTTCAAAAGTTACTTTATAAACGCGAGTTACACTGTTATTTCTTTTATTTACATCCAGATCCTAAAGAAGGACCCTTCGAATCGCATTTTAGTTTGTACGCCTTCAAACGCGGCGGCGGATGAAATAGGCTTGAGATTATTGAGCAACGGCGTCAACGTTCACGATATGCACCGAATGTACAGCATGTCGAGAGACGGGTAAAAACACGTCCAACAAAAAAGAGAAAAAAAATCAAGAATTGTCGCAAACGGACGTATAATTGACGACAATCGTTTTGCTTTTTTTTTCTTCTCATCGTAGGAAAGATATAAACGACGAGCTGAAGGAGTGTTCAAATTTTTGCGAGGACGGTGCGGTGTTGATATCGGAGGAAATATTGACGACTAAAAAAGTCGTGATCACAACATTAATCACCTGCAGTCGGTGAGTAAAATTCGAAACTTCAAATTGAAATCGTCTACGAGTAATCGGTCATTCACTGTTGAAGAAGAAAAAAACTCGCGTGAAAGACTTTGATTGTGAGTTTGTGTGCCAGTTTGGTAGGCTACAAGCTGCGGGAGAATCACTTCTCCTACGTTTTCGTCGACGAGGCTGGACAAGCTACGGAACCGGAAACTCTTATACCAATGACTCTGATGAGTAGCCGCCGAGCGAGCCACATCGGACGGCTGCACGGCCAATTCGTTATAGCTGGCGATCCTCAGCAGCTCGGCCCCAGTATCCAATCGAAGATAGCCGAACCTCTCCTCGGTAAAACTCGACTTTTATTTTCCACGAGCTCTTTCAAATCATCCGAAACTCATCGTTAGCATAGCAATATGTACTCGATGGATAAACTCCAAAAATCCACAATATCCGTGCTCGGAGGGAAGACGATGCTTCTTCGTTTGGGGAGCGTACACAAATTACGTAACGCAAAATTTCCCAATCCCCCCCCCCCCTAGTCCGTTACGTAACGGGTGCTTTGTCGTCAATAATTGCGATTTTCTCCATAGACATAACGAATTATGAAAGGATCGGGTTTATACTCATTTTATGAAGTATATATTCATCTAGTTTTATACTTATTTTTATGACAAAATCTTGAAAATTAATCGACATATGAGGCATTCCACGTCACTTCAGCCAGTAAAAAAATCCACAAATAATTTTGAAAAATCGAGTTACTTCATTGAAAAATATTCAGCGAGGGTCGACATTTTTAAAAATTTTCTGACGTTTTTTCTCGTTCATTACTTATACTTATTATATTATAATATATTTCCATTCAAATGGCTGTATCTTTGGCAGGATTTGACGTATTTACATTCGTAAAAAACGAAAATGTGCGTCTTTTTCTAGCCTTCCAGAAAAAAATTAATTTAGATTTTATTGAGCAAGTCGAACGTCCGTTTCAGGACAAAATATGCAAAAATATTTTTTTTCTCAAGGAAAGACACTGCTAGCTGCGCGAGAGTTTCGTTGCTGAAGGTCATATTTGATGTCGCAGGTTGCTCGATGCTGGAAAGATTGATGAAATGGGATCTCTATAGCAAAGACGAGAACAACAAATTTAATCCGTTTTACGTAACGAAACTCGTGCAAAACTATCGTTCTCACGCGGCAATTCTTCATGTACCGAACGAGCTCTTTTACGAGGGCGAATTAAAAGCCTTCGGCGGAGCTCACACGGAAAGGGCCCTCAATTGGCCCAAACTGCCGAGGCGAAATTTTCCCGTGATATTTCACGCGGTCGACGGGAAGGAAAAGCGAGAAACGCACTCGCCGAGGTGAGTCCAGTTCGTTCGTATATCGAGTTTAAGGGGGAAGTTACTTTTAAGCGAGGAAAAATTGCTGATTTTCGTGATTTTTTTCAAAGGACTGATTTCTTCACCATTTTTTAGACTTAGGGTATGTTTTATTAATACTTTTGTCTGATATATGGTATTTTTTTCATCTTTAAAAATGGCGGGGGTAGGGCACGGTCTTCTAAACGGGTTGAAGCGGATGTCAGTTGGCGGGATTAATCTGAAAAAAAAACTAACGAAGATTTTTCTTTCATCAAGACTCATATGCAGAGTATGAACGAAGAAAATGTGAGAAATGTCGAAAATCGATTAAATGGGACGCTTTGAAATAAAAAGATTTAATTTTACTTAAAAAACGGCTACATTTGGCAATAAAAATTTTTTTTTTACAAGCTTTTATTTAACATGACCTTCTGTGAGATGGAAAATGGAAAATCGATATTTCACTCACTTCCCAACTACTTACAAGGAACATCACTTTGGCGTCCTTCTCCGATTTTGTTGAAACTTTTTTATGTGGAAGCGTATAAAAAAACTAAGAAACACATTTTTTATCGGCAGAAAAAATCGTTTTAAGAGGTGAAACGCACCCTAAAAAATGGGGATGTTTTTTGTCGATAACGCTTTAACGGTACGAGATATTTAAAAAAATAAAATTGCAACAATCCTCATTCTTTCGCGTACTATACATTGGAGATGAGAACGAAAACGTTGTCGACGAAAAACATCCCCATTTCTGAGGGTGCGTTTCACCCCTTAAAACCCTTTTTCCGCCGATAATAAAAAATACGTGTCTCTTAGTTTTTGGTACTCCTCCACATAAAAAAGTTTCAACAAAATCGGAGGAGGACACCAAAGTGATGTTCCTTGTTAGAGCTCTGAAATTTTGCGAACACGCATCTAAACGGTGACAATGCATGATTCCACCTAAAGAAACATCCCTGAAATTTTCAACTTTTCATGTAAAATGAGTGATATTTAATAATCCATATAAAATCTTACACATACAAACAAATTCGTAGCCGACTGTGTTTGTATGTGAAAAGTTCACATGCAGCAATTAGTCGTAAGTTCAATCCCAATTAGTCTTTTTTATTTTTCACAAGCATTCCATGTTCCTAACGTATAAACTCGTAAACTAGTAAACTACCAGTAACAACTAACTAGTAAAATCAATCAAATACTAAAAAGTAGATAATAATTTATATGTAGAACAAATATTTAAAAAAAAAACAAACTTTTATTGAATGTACTAAAAAGTAGAAAATAATTTTTCTTACCAACTCACCTATATGTGACTGAATAAAAGCTTGAGGCGCTCAAAATTTAGACATGTAATCTTTGATTTACACAAATCCGTTAACATATCAACTGTATTTAATTTACTGTAAAACAACCTTACATTTCTCTTTTTTTCAAATCCTGAAACTGAGTATAAACGTGTGATAATAATTATAATAGTCTAAACCTAAGACAAAAAAAATTGTATAGACGTAAGAAACGTGATAATAGTATAAACGTAAGATAATAATAACCCAAACAAATTAAATACAGTTAATGAAACTGAATTGATCGAATTTATTAAACATTTAAAAAGTTAAACGCCCCAAGCTCTTATTTATAGTCACGTATAGGTGACTTGATAAAAAATTATTTTATACTTTATACTACGTTAAATAAAAGCTTATTTCTTAAATATTTTTTTTGCACATGAATTTTATTTTTAAGAACATTTAGGGTCATGTTTTAGACAATAACGTTAGACCGTGCCATACCTCCGCCATTTTTGAAGATTAATAAAAAAATACCATGCAACGGCGAAAAGCAATAAAACATACCCTGAGTCTCAAAAATGGTGAAAAAGTATTCCCTTAAAAAAAATAATGAAAATCGGCAAATCGTTTCCTCGCCTAAAGGTATCTCCCCCTTAATATTGGCATAAATCCAACTCGCCAATGGCGAGTCTTCGCGTTCTCTATCAGCGAGCATACGATCAGTCATCTCACCGACAGATCTGAAAGACAATACAAATTGCCATTGCAGTACGTTCAATCCCGAGGAAGTTACGGTGGTAATTTCATACGTAAGAGATCTTTTGCGATCGAAACTCGGTGGAAGACAGGTCGGTCAGGACGAGATCGGTATCGTAACGCCGTACAGTCTGCAGAGACAAAAGATTCGCGAGGGATTGAAGAAGAACAATTGGGACGACATTGCGGTGGGTACTGTCGAGACCTTTCAAGGACAGGAGAGGGACGTCATAATAATGTCGACCGTTCGATCGGTTTTGTATTCTCACGATGGCCGAATTCATATTGGATTTTTGTCCAATCCGAAGGTAAATCTGATCAATCAAATAAAATCATAAAAATGAGCAAACTTTTTCATAAATCATGAATATCGGCAAAAAAATTCCTCGTCTAAAAGGTATCTCCCCCTTCAATGAATAAAATATGATGTATTTCATTCGATTAAAGCTTTTTACGCAGATTGTATTATATAAAAACTGCCTGTCTTTTTTCTGGTTTATTTTTATGGAAGGGATATACTGCAATTGAAAGGTGGACGAAACTTGAGCTCGAAGAAAGTCTAAGACGATTGTAACATATGTAAGAGATGAACGAAAGCAAAAAAACGATTTTTCTTTGACGTTATCCGTTGCAGAGATTCAACGTGGGTCTGACAAGAGCGAAAGCGCTCCTGATAGTGATTGGAAATCCCGCGATTCTACAGGTCGACAATTACTGGAGGACGTTCATACATTATTGCGTCGACCACGGGGCTTGCGCGGGCTCCAAATTTCTCCTCGAGCGTTTCAATCGTCACAAATTGCGCAAATTCATAGGGAAGAAGCACGTGCCTGTGAGCGAATGGAATCCGGACGCGGCTTTCCAAGTTGTCGAGGAAGCGCTGGTCGTGAAAAAGTTACCCCTACCCCAAAGAAATCCAAACCGAAGGCGACGATTGCCAAGACGCGAAGCCGACAACGACGAATTTCTCGTGGAGGACTCCGATGGCTTCAATAGCTCGGAGAACGGTACGTCTTTACTCGGAAAATGCAACGATAAGAACCTTCCCGTTAAGGGGCAAAAAAATGGCCAAATTCCGAATTTCTTTTCTGGGAAACGGTTGGTGAAAAAGAAATGCATTTTTTTTAACACAGAGGTACAGTAGCGTGCAAGAGTTTCGGGCCACCCTATTTTTCGTGGATATTGCATAGAAATACCCACGGGGAAATACAAACGACTGATGACACTTATAATCGGCGTCGAGATGCTTGATAAGTAAAAAAAATGTGGTATAAACAGTAATATCACTCTTCGACAATTAATTATCCAACCGTTTTTATTTAAATGACTGCAAAAGTATTGGGCCATATACTATTGCGTATGATAACAAAAAACAAAACATTATAAAAACAACAAAACATGGTTTAGTTTTCTCTCTAGAGTCAATACTCCGTTGCCATGCCCTTAGCAGCGATTACAGCAGCACATCGTCGGGGTATAGACGCAATTAATTGCGAGATACGATCTTGTGGCATCTTTTCTCACTCATATTGCAAATGATCCCATAATTCCGTCTTGTTGGAGTGATTCTTCGTTCCAACGCGAACCTTGAGCTCTTGCCACAAATGTTCAATCGGATTTAAATCCGGTGACTGCAAGGGCCAGTCGAGAAGGCGCACTTTTCGGCTTTCAAGGAAATTCTTCACAAGACGCGAAGCATGTTTGGGATCATTCTCATGTTGAAATATCCACCCATTCGGCATATTTTTCTTTGCAAATGGGAGCATATGGTCTTGCAACATATTTCGATACATTATAGCGTCCATATTGCCTTGGATTTCTATTGGCGGGCCAATACCGTTATCAGAAAATGCTTCCCAAATTTTAACATTTCCGCCACCGTGTTTTACAGTTGGAATTTGATATCGTACATCGTATCTGGTACTTGCTGGACGTCTTAAGTACTTGCGACCATCACTTCCGAACAATTGAAATTTCCATTCGTCGGAAAAAAGAACTTTCCGCCAATTCGATACTGTCCATTGTTGATATTTTTTGGCAAAATTCAATCTAGCCTTCTTATTCTTTGTGCTAATGAGTGGTTTCTTTACACCGACGCGCCCAATCAATCCCACAGCCTTCATACGTCGGGATACCGTACTCCGACTGATATCAGCAAGATTTTCACTGCGTAATTCTCGCGAAATTATTGCTGCAGTTTTTCGCGGATCTATGACGCACTTTCTTTTAATAATTTTGTCCACGCGTTTTGAAGTTTTTCGTGGTCTACCGCTTCGACTTTTATCACACAACGAATTTGTGGATTTATATTTCGCAATAATACGGTTTACTGTGCTTTTCCCAATAGATAGAGTATTTGCAATATCACGAGAACTCTTTCCTTTTTCAAATAGTATTAACACAACTTCGTGGACCTTAATTTTTGCGTGTTTCGCCATTGCGGCAGAAATAGAACTGATTTTTTCGTGGTTCTTTGTGTTTCGAACTAACGCGAAAGAAAGCGCGGAAAAAAACGTAAACAAACCGTGTGGATGGAGAAGGTGAGACAGCGGCCCAATATTTTTGCACACTGACCGAACGCGTTCGACGCTGTACACAAACCATACACTATACAAACCAAATAATATACCACGCTGTTATGCATATCACAACTCCCTCAAATATTTGAAATGATGGAGAGGTTCAGGCATTAAATATTTTATCGAATAACTGAGAACAAAAGGTTGGCTCGAAACTTTTGCACGCCACTGTATATTGAGAGCTTTCAAAAATAATCACCCTAAAATACAGAAAAACAACAACATGGCCGCCGCCAGGTGATTAAATTTTTAGCCCGTTAATTGCGGAAAGTTGAACATTTGTAAAAATAATTTTACACTTGTTTCCCGCAGGCTCGTACGGTGAAGATTTGTTCGACGCGTACGCATCTCGTCACGTGTACCCGTGCAACGGCGATTATTTTTCCGACGACGGCAGCAATGACGAGTCGGAGAACGAGACGAATGCAGCCCCGACCACGGGAATCCGATTGGAGAAGAACGGAACGCAAGCCAACGGATTCGCTCGCGATCTCAACGGGATTGAAAAACATCTCGATGATTCTTGCAAAAACGCCAGCAGATCGATAAACAACGATCGATCCGACGAATCGTCGAATTCCAGTCAACTGAGGGATGCGCTGACTTCCGAAATGTCCACGATTTTATCCAAACTGAACATTAATAGTGAAGAAACTGGGAGTTAGAGGGCGATGGGTTCTCTTCTTTCAGTTTGCACCGATAGGTCCAATTTTCAACGAGTTTCGTGACAATTTTGTTTTTTAATTATACTTGATAAGTTGGTTTTTCGTGTTACCTTGTTCAAACACGCAGGAGTAGAAAGAATTTAGCCTTCGGGAGAGTAAGGGCGGGTCTGAATAGCGAGACACGATTTTCCAGTCGTGTCGAGTTAAGGGGTACAAAAATGCACTTATCTCCGTACTCATACGCACCCTGGCTCGCTCTGCTCGAACGATTAGTTATTGCAATTTATGTTACCGATCTGTACCACTGAAAAGTTTTGTTTTTTTTATTGACGATAATCAGCGACACGGGTCTGTCGCTGAATTAGCAAACGGAAAATCTTTTTTTGCTCCCTTTTTGCTCTCTTCGGAAAGATTTTTATTCGTGGGCCACACTATGTTTTGAATCAAATTAATGATACCTTGTAAGGAACATGTCTGTGATAATGTACAATGTTTCATCTGTTTAATTTTTTTTCCCTAACTTCAGTGCCTAACCATGGTTTTAAAACTTGACAAGCTTCACTGGAACGAAACTTGATTCGGGTTCAATTGTGGTTGTAATTACACGTATGGATAAGAGAGAAACGACAAGGACAGAATTGATCAGAGCATTGTAACATTATACTGTTCCGTAAGATTTATCGATGATTGAATGAATAAATATTTATTTTTGAGGACACTCGATAACTTATTGCAAGCTCCGAGTGAATCTATTGTCGAGATATTTATTATTCGTTGGACGGGTGGGGGTCAAAATTTCGAATGGCCAAATATAGAATGACGATTTCGAAGTGATGGAGTTCCAAACTCAAAATAACGAAGGTTAAATTGTTCGAAATTTTATCTCTCGACCGATGACGAAATCGAATAACTATTACACCGAAGGATTATTTATCCGAGAACGTGTCGATGCTGCTTACGAAAAGTAGCACGATTCGAAGTTCTTACGAAAACTTGCAAGATTATGCTTTCGCCACGGAAATTAGCACGTTTCAATATTCACCGCGAAAACTAGCTTGTTTGATTTTCACTGCAAAAACTCGTGTAAAAGGAGTAAGTTTAAAACCTTGAGGATCTCATCGCTCGTACAATCTAACTAAAAAGAGTTTTGGTGAGAACTTAAAGTTCTTCGTGCTCAGGTAAAAATCTGGAAAAATAAACCATTAGCATTTTTTCAAAAATATGACAATTTTTTGCGTAATGACATTTTAATTTTATACTCGTTGCTTTTATTAACATTTTGATAATAATTATCAATTAAAATCGATAGTAGTAATTTTTATAAAAGAATAATATCAAATTGTAAATATAATGAAATATTTATTGTGATTTTCCTTTAAAAAAATAACGTTATTGAAAATATCATTCAACAAATTTACTGTAATTTTGCAAATGGTTATCGTCGAATGTGTTTGAAAAATCTTGCTGATGTTCGATTGGAATTAAACCTCTGTCAAGCATGGCCTGTGAATCTTTTTTTTTCTTGGTGCAAGAGGCAATTTTTTATCTGACGTCTGTTTTAATTGGAACATTCGAACATCATCCATGTTTTTTTTTTAAGATTTTCATCTCTCGTCCTTGGTCAAAATCATATTTAACGTGGATTGTATCGACGTAAGGTTGAATGGATATTTCCCGAATACTTGCAATTTTTATTGAAGTCCAATCAAAATTTTTTGAGGTCTAAAAAATCGTAAATATCCGATTGCGGTCACAGGAATTGGAGTAAAAAAATAGAGGCAAGGCGTAAAAAAGCACGGAAGAAAAGTCGGAAACAATTTCAGTGTTGCTGAAACGTGCTAGTCTTCGCGATGATATCAAACGTGCTTGTTTTCGTAAGAATTCTGAAACATGCTACTTTTCGTAAGCAGCGCCCGTGTGCCTTTTCGGCCAATCGCTATTTTAACTGGTCGACTTTTTACTTGAAATTTATATTATACATTGTTGAATATGTATAATATGCAAAAGAAATCGAATTTTTTGATCCGTCACAATGGCGTTCCCCCTTAAGGTAAGCGTCCTCAGGTCGGCATCGTACGGATCGCATTTTCGTCGGTAGAAACAAAACTATGCATTGAAAAAAAAATTCCATCTTTTATGCCCTGACTTTCGATATGTAAAAGAAGCTTGTAAAATTTTACGTTGATCGGTGCGGTGACTTTTGAGATTTCGTCGTTGCCGATTTTGAAAAAGTCATTCGGACAAAAACGCGTTTCGCCGGTTCGAGAAACATACCTTTAAACCCCCATAACGCCCTTAATTTTTAACGGATCGGCTTAAAATTTGCCGAGAATATTTTTGAGATGTTATATATTGAGAATCTGTCAAAAACCAAAAATCTATAAGGAGTACAACTTTGCAGTGACCGTTTTTTTCAAAAGTTTAAGGCTTTATTATAAAAAAGTGGCTACATATTTTTTAATCAAAGTACTGCCCGTCGCTAGCTACGACCTCGGCCCATCTTTCAGGTAGCATTTGAATTCCGCGTCGATAAAAGTCTTGGTCCTTGGAGGCAATCCAGGAATCGACCCAATTTTTTATTTCTTCGTAAGTACCGAAGTGCTGGTCAGCCAAATCGTGTGCCATTGACCGGAAAAAGTGATAGTCGGAAGGGGCAATGTCTGGAGAGTACGGCGGGTGGGATAAAACCTCCCATTTCAGCGTTTCCAAGTACTTTTTCACGACATTTGCAACATGGGATCGGGCATTGTCATGCTGCAGTATCACCTTGTCATGTCTTTCGTTGAATTGTGGCCGTTTCTCTTTGAGTGCCTTACTCAAGCGCATCAACTGACGTCGGTAGAGTTCCCCTGTGATGGTTTTGGATGGTTTGAGCAGCTCATAGTACACAACGCCCAGCTGGTCCCACCAGATACACAGCATCACTTTGGATCCGTGAATATTCGGTTTGGGCGTCGATGACGGAATATCACCAGGCAGTCCCCATGATTTTTGGCGTTTAGGATTATCGTAGTGAACCCACTTTTCATCTCCAGTCACAACCCGGTGCAAAAATCCCTTCCTTTGTTGTCTTTGGAGCAGTTGTTCACAGGTGCAAAAACGGCGCTCGATGTCTCTCGGCTTCAACTCATGCGGGACCCAGTTTCCTTGCTTTTGGATCATACCCATATCCCGGAGACGTTTTGAAACTGCTTGCTGGGTTACTCCTAACGTCTCGGCGAGTTCCTCTTGAGTTTGGCACGAATCCTGGTCCAGCAAGGTATCCAATTCTGCGTCTTCAAAAACTTTCTGCCTTCCGCCACCATGCTTGTTCTCGACCTCAAAATCTCCACTTTTGAAGCGTTGAAACCACCGCCGACACGTTTTCTCACTAATAGAATCCTCCCCGTAAGCATCTACAAGCAAACGGTGGGCCTCAGCCGCAGATTTCTTGATGTTGAAGAAGTAAATCATAACCTCCCGCAAATGCTGAGAATTCAGTTCGTAGGTTGCCATGTTTGAGTGCCTATAACTTTATGCATACACGTATCCGTTAGCTTTTTTAAATTGTTTACATTGGCAGAGCCTCTAGTTTAAAATGCCACTTTTTTTATTGAGCTAGGGCCACTACTTCGGCCGCAGTGGCTCTCTAAGTAAAACGGTCACTGCAAAGTTGTACTCCTATATATTAAAGAATTTCAACCGTAAGGCCATAATAGCAGGTTCTCAACCCTGCGCATTTTATTCTTATTTTGACATTTCCTCCTATTCCGACACTGACATTTTTCAGGTTATGTTCAACGTTTGTTACGCTCGCGCAGGCAGGTTTGTTTTCGGAAGAAAGTTTCTCGGCCATAACGAATGTACATACTTTTTACGTTGACGTTTGAGATGTTCGCGTGGAATTGTAAATTTAGTCGCGAAAAAACTTGCGCGTAAACGCCAAAAATCACAAATGCGCCGAGAATATTCGTAGCCAATTCGAGTAATATCCTTTTCAAACTACAGTGATTTTGTCTTAATATTAGCCACCCTAGTGCTAAGATTTCACATTTTTTACCCGAGAAGGTTCGAATTATAAGGAAGCATAAGAAAAAAGCGAAAAATATTATTGAATTATTGAGAAAAAGTATAAATTTTTTTTCAAAAATTCTATTTGCCAATTTTTTGCTTTTGGTAGTGGATTTTTGTATCTGCGTACGATGTAACGACCGTTTGTACATGTTTCCAGCGTAGAAGAAAGATGGATATGGATGAGACTGAGAACGAAGCGGACGCTTGGAAAAAGAGCCAGGTCGAGAACGGTTGCAATAACGTGGATTCCCTGAATCTGGATGAGGCCGATCTGGATGCGTTGAGAGGCGACATTGTCGGCGATACCGTGTACAGTGGGAAATGGATTTTGAAAACTCTGATCGCCCTGTCCAAGGTTCTCCCAGAGTCAAAGCCGGCACTGTATTATTTCAATGATGTCTTGAGACATTCTCGATTGCGAGAATGTCTTTAGACTCCTATCGAACAAATCCGCAATGCTAATCGTTTTTCAGATTCATGAAGATGAATGGTCGGAAAGTCTAGAGGGCGATCTCTGCACTCTCTGGGACATGACCGCCGAAAAGGATGTAGTGCAGTTCCTTACAGAGAATGATTTTTTGCGTATAGCCGAATGTACTCTCAAAATCTCCGAAGAGCCCCGACTGACGGTACAGAAAAATAAACCGTGCGATGCCTCCGAATACGTGTTAACGGGTGTAAGCTTGGGATCTGGAAAACAGGTTGATTATCGATACTTTTCTCTGACGAGATCGTTCGGACGACAAGATCAGGATTTTACACAATTAATTTATTAATTGTTAATTGAAAATTCATTTTTGTCTAAAAAGTTTGATAAGCAATGTGATTATTATTAAATCAAAGTGCAGCATGGCCAATTGGTGCAGGTTACTGGCAACTATGACGAACTGTTATGAAAAATTAAAAAATGCACTTTTAGTATGCTGAAACTTTTGTATAGCTGGATACTTTCTTAAGGGGTTAGTTTAGCTGTTTCGAGAAGTTTCGAGTATTCGGCCATTTTGTACATCGAAAAAAAATATATATTTTTTAACAGCATGATATTCATACTGAATAGATATGTAATTAATTTTATGAGTGAATCACTTTTTCATACGAAAAAAATGGTTAAATTCGCACATGATTTTATACCCGTTACTGTGGCCTAACCCCTTAAGGCCTTATATACCTTTGGATAATCGGAAAACAAGGCTTTTCTGGGAATTTTTTGAAAAAACTGATAAAGAAATCGGCATGACGTTCGAAGGGTTCATTTCACATATCTGTAGGCACTCGAATCAATTGTTTATTTTTCAAAAAATACAAAATGGCGGCACAAGGCACATGAGCGGGTAGAACAAAGCATACATTTTTCTGGTAATCTACATGACTTTTGCTAGCGGAGTACACACGATTATTACAACATATTGATTTTTGTAAATTTGGTACCATTTTGACAAAAAATCGGAATTTCGACTCAAAAACGGCCTTAATTTGTTTATAAAAACCGTAATCGTTGATCGGTCGTAAAAATGGTGTGTACTTCTTTGAAAATTGTAGGAGCTACGGGTCCGCCCGATTTTGAAAACATCGTTTAAAAAAAAAGTCGTTTAAAGTGTTAAAACCATTTTTCTTCGGACCATATCATTCTTGGAATCTTTATACATCATCTAAGCGAATCAAAATAACGATACATTTTTTTTTCAAAAGTATATAAGGCCCTAAAACTTTAAGCATTACGAAAATGACTGTAGAAAAAAAAAGTTCGATCTTCGACAAAAAAAAAGCAACTTTATTGATTTGTCATTGACAGATGGTTAGACATGTTTAAAAAATCATTCGATCATACAATAGAAAATGTTATGAACTATGCTTTGTCCGAAAATGAAGTGAATCGGACGAATAGATTGCGAGGTACGATGCCACAGTCACTTTTCGGAATTTTTACAAAATCGTCGCTGCAACTCAGAGTTTAGAGCCTACGCTGTAAAATTATGCAATAAAAAAACCGTATTTTTTGAATCTCAAGCTTATGCATACCTGTTAATGTTGATAGGTAAAAAACCCAACTTCTTAGGAACGTCAAAATTTGTTGATTGCAGGAAATAATACTCGGTATTATTGGCAACATGTGCTGTCAACCAACGACACTTCACGTGGTTGCGGACCTCGACGATCTGATATCTATTATTTTCGGACTACTTTCTACCGACGATACAGAAACGCTTCTTCAAGTTATCAGATTGTTGCAGAGCTTTGTATGGGATATACACAAGAATCCGAGCACGAAGTGCTTGAGGCATTTGAAGGATTGCCAATTTCTTGGGGACAGTCTATCCTTTATTCTGCAAAGCTCGACGAACGGTAATAATGATAAACGAACGTTCACAATCATAGGCGCATGGGATATATAACGAATATAAATATAATAATCGCAAACGAACGGTAATAATAATCAATTTTTATCGTATTTAGTTTTATCGTTGAATTTTTTTTCAACTTCTTTTACCGTTCAATTTTCCTTAATTTTTTTTTCAACGTTTGATTTTCCTTAAAACTTTTTCTACCGTTTAATTTTTTTGAAACTTTTTTTATCGTTTAATTTTCCTTCAAACTCTTTTTACCGTTTAATAGTCCTTGAAACTTTTTTAACCGTTTAATTTTCTTTAAAACAATTTTTACCGTACAAATCTGAATGAGGCCGAGCTGGATGCCTCGAGAGGCCAAATTGTTTCGTTTAATTGTCTTTAAAACGTTTTTTACCGTTTAATTTTCCTTAGAACTTTTTTCAACTTTTAACTTTCCTTCAAACTTTTTTAATTGTTTAATTTTCCTTAAATCTTTTTTTTACCGCGTAATTTACCTTGAAACTTTTTTATTCCGTTTGATTTTTCTTAAAACTTTTTGTACCATTTCATTTTTGTCAAAACTTACTTTACCGTTTAATTTTCCTTAAAACTTTTCATACCTTTCTTAATTTCGAATTCTTACATTCTTACACCTGAGTTTTTGATAATTGTGCACAATCATGAACTTTTTGTAACTTTTATAAAATCCATAGAAAAGGAAAAAACCATTGAGGAAATCCGTGTTTGTGCCAGTGTTATAAAGAACCGCGTTTCGAATTTGATTCGCGATGGTCGTACGTTCGCAATTTTTTTCGATTTGTTTACTCTCTCCATTAGTCGCTTTCTGTGCCAATGAGTCGCGACAACGATTTTTTAAACGGTGGTCTTGCAACAAATTTTTCAGACGACCTTCTAGTCGCGACTGTGGAGCTGCTGCAATCAATTTCGAACGTCGAGTTGCCCGATGAAAGCTGCTTGCTTACCGATCTCGTCAAACCCGATCAACTAGTTCCGGCCCTCGTAGAATCATTCAATCAGTTCATACCGAAAGACGACGCGATTCATTCACGTGCCGATTTGAAATTCATCGAGGATTGGCTCACGATATTCACCAACACGATGCAATCGCAATGGCAAATATTTCGCGGCGAATCGCACGACCACGATATCACGAAAATCATGCAAGTTATTTTGAAAATCTTGAAGCCGTACGTGAATTACAGTAATCTGTTTCCGCTGGACGAGAGGCTCGCCATTTGCATTCACGACTGCGTTGAGATGGCATCTTGGCTTCAGAAGAACAAAAACCGTACATGCTCGAGAATCTTTTGCGCCGTTTTGACAATTGGTCACGAAGTTCGTTTAGGTATGAAAATATTTGCAAAATTTATATGTACATTTTTTTTAACCAAGCTTTTATTTCATTTATTGAAAAGTATAAAATAATGTTTGTTTACCAAGTCACCTATATCTGACTATAAATCTGACTAAAAAGCTTGGGACGCTTAGATTAGATATCGCTAATTTTACATGAAAAGTTGAAAATGTTATGGATACTTTTTTTAAAATGGAATCATCCATCGTCACCTTTTAGATGCATGTTTGCAAAATTTCAGAGCTCTAAGTTTACATTTTGCATCTCACAGAAAGTCAAGTTAAGGCCTTAGGCCACCGTAACGGGTATAAAATCATGTGCGAATTTAACAATTTTTTTTGTATGAAAAAGTGATTGACTCATAAAATTAATTACACATCTATTTAGTATGAATATCAAGCTATTAGAAAATATATCTTTTTTTTTTCGATGTACAAAATGGCCGACTACTAATATTTTCTTTGGTTATCTTTTAATAGCCTTAAATAAAAGTTTGTAAATAACTGCTCTTATTTAAGAACTTGCTACCCCATCAACGAGCAAGTGCTTTCGATACAGTTGAGTTCAAATAATTTATTTTCCGCAGCACTCAAAGAAGACGCCAGTACCGACGAAAAAATGGACATGGACGAGGCCAAGGACCTCGTGAAATATTTGGAAACGTATTGCCTCGAGACTTTGCGACTTTTGGAGGATGCTGAAGTGCTGGAAATGTATCAACTGTGTGGTAGAGATGTCATCGCGGGGCTGATTGATGCAGCCAAGGAACATTGCAAAGAACGTCCTGCCGAGGTCGACAAACTCTTACACGTCCAATCTCTCTGTCCCGATCGATAGTTTGCGTTTAACTGTCCAAACTTTTATCATAACTTTTCCCTTAGCCACGTAATGTCACCGTCCCAAAACGTTTTCGCCATTCGCGCGATTGAACGTTTTCCATTCGTGATTGCTACCTTTTTAAAAAAATCTTTGACCTACACAAAAATGAAGCAAATGAATATTGAAGTATTGTGCGGAAAATTATAAGTATGTAGATAAAAAGAAATGGAGAGCGTACATTTATCGGCGAATACTGTTTAGAACCAATATTCCAAAAACAAACTTACATTCTAACAATCCTGAGGCATTCATCCGTGAAAAAATGGAATCCGAAAAAAAAACGAATATGTAGAAAACTTTTTAAAACGTGACTGAAAATTGCGATTTCTCGATTGAACGAACATTCACTCGAATGTGAAATTAAGGGGGCTAATGTGAAAATGAAGTCGCTTGAGGCAACTCGAATTGAAGATGAAGGTCCAACATATGGTGCAGGAGTCGCAAATTGAAGGTAAACTTATGATTACAGCGATAAAACTGCTAGTCAAACTTCAAATGCGTTTTTCTCGAAACTATTTTCGAATTTTTTCACTAGTTATTAATAATGTCATTTTTCCTCGAAGAATCGAAGAAAAATGAATTTTTTTTGTGATTGTAACACGATAACAAAAAAGCTCAGTTAATTCTTAATCAATATTATCTTTTTTAATTAAAGAAAAGCCTAGTTCACCATCTCGCCGCTACGCGGCTACCAGGCTCACATCGTTTCCAGCGTTTCTCACAAGCGGTCGCAGAGGCATGTGTTGCTATATATACAACCGTCTTTCCCTAGATTCTAATAACCGGCGCGTCTAGGATAGGGTGTAATAACGGCGTTAGGATGAGTCTGTCACTGTACCCCAAGACGAAACGCGAATTCTGTTTCCTGCCTCCGCCTATCTTACAGAACGTGGACAAATCGCCGACAACTACGGGAGTAGAGGGCCACTGATCATCATCATTATATAACACCGACCGAATCTCTACATTGGTAACCCCGACGTGATGAACACATGCCCCATCACGTTCGGGGTCACCAATGTAGAGATTCGGTCATCATCATCACACTGACCGGAATCTCTACACACAACTTCGTTAAGGCGGCCTCTAGTTTCTCGGGTCGAAAAAATCGATTTTTTTTTCATAAATGACATCTACAACATGTGTAGAAAATGTGTGCCAAAGGATTTTTCGATATTCGAAGTGGTTCACAAGTTACGGCCCTGGAACGGAACAGGTATACGGAGCAGGTGTACTTTCAAACGCGTTTTTCTCGAAACACCATTTTTCGAAACGGTGACCACGATATTTCAGAAACTACTGCATCGATCTTGTTCAAATTTATACAGCATCTTTAATATGTTATAAGCCAGCGATTGAACTAGGATTATCATGATTGCTTCGATAGTTTTTTTGTACGAGCGAAAAACTTAAGAAAAAATGAGTAAAAAATAGAATGTAATTTTCAAAAGTGTATAAAAAAGTCAATTTTTGTAATTTAAAATTCACTCTAGTTCAATCGCTAGTCTCAAATATGAAGATTAAAATGCCGTTTGGTTTTTTGATTTCAGATAAGCAGAACAGCCGCAATCTTGGTCACCGTCAAGCACCTCTTTTACTTGATGTCTTCCTGTCGGCCACTATAACGTTTATTCTATTATATATTTTGACTTCAAAAAATTTGTAAAGCTTGTTTAAATGTTAATAAAGATTATGCAAAAACAATGAGATTGATTATTTCGATGCTTTGCCCGTAAAAAATTATTGAAAAAGCCGTAAAAAAATAGCCGAGAAACTAGAGGACCGCGTTAAGGGGGTTTATCCCTCTCTCGAAACTTCAAAAAATCGTTTTTGCATATTGTTATAGTGTGAACTTTCAAGAATATTTCAAGACCAAACCGGAGCCTGAAATTCTAAAAATGATGAAGTTCCACCTATTTTAGTGGAACAGTGTGCGTCGGTTTTACTGCGATCCGTCGAGTTTGAAAGCGATTATCTCGAAACTGCATATCTTGACACGGCGGGATTGATATCTTGAGTAACGTTCACACTATTGACTTGAATTTGCACAGTTAGCGTTCAAACAGTAGTCATTTTTCGTCCACGATCGCATTTTTAATGAACCATTTGTTAATAACAATGACTTCAGCATGCTGTTTTTGAAGAGAGAAATGAGGTTTTCTTTGGAGAAGCTGTCATTTTCCGTATTTTTCGAAATTTCAAAAAGTGGATCATGAACCCGTAGCCAGTGGGATATATTTGAAGAATTTTTTTTTGTTTTCGTTTCAAATTACATTTGAGCCTGGCAGAGATCCCGCCGTTTCGGGCCTCGCCGCTGGAGGACTGCAACGCCAACTGCAGCACCACGAACACTTTGAAAGATTTTCTTCCGGAACAATTACATTGTAACCACAAACATGTGTACAACATGCTGGAAAAAAAATAATGTATTCCAACCAATCTGTTACTAGAAAAAAAATTCATCATTCTGACCCTTCAAATTGGGCTTCCAGAGAGGGATACCCTGTTAAGGAATCATCACAGTGTAAAGTTTACAAAAAATCGATTTTTTTTGCATTTTCCGATAGTATAGACGGTTACAAACATGGACCTGGCATCGCCGATTGATCTCAAGTAGACAATTTATACGAAAATTCTGCACTCGAAACTCGACGCGTTTTCCTCGAAGTGTCGTTTTTCAAAACGGTGTACACTCTCAAAGAAAGAGTTTTCAAGCTATTCGTCTCAAATGTTGACACAACATTCTTTACGCCATTCTTTATCTCGCTATAGAAGCTTTTTTCAATCTTCACATTTTTTTAACGAAAAACTCGAAAAAATCGACTTAATACGATACTTTTTGTCAAAGCACCGCCACTTTGTCAATTTTTATTTTTAAAAACCTCCATACCAAGATATCGGTTTTGTACTGATTAATAATAATCTTTTTACAAACTTCGTTTCAGATAATATTTACGGCCACTACCGTGAGGACTCCTTTTTTCGAAGACATATTCAACCGTTAAAAAATGTAAAGGAATAAAAATAAACGTTTAAAAATGTATTTACTCTTCATCATGAGTACGTTGATTTGACATGAAAAAATCAGACTGATTAGCGTATTTTAAACATCGAAAAAAACATCGCGAAAATCAACTATTTTTCGACCCGTCACACTGTGATGATTCCTTAATGTACAAACAAATAAATGTCCAAACAATTTTTCAATCATACTTATTCCTTGAAAATGATTTTTTTCAATAACCTTGACGAGTCGTCACAGTAACCTGGCCCCTTAATCGAAAAACTTGTAAAATTCGGTACCAATACGGTCCAATATTCACTACGAATCGAGTAAGTCGAATAATTCGAACAAGAATTCCCGCTCGATGGAACATGGCGGCCATGTTTGTGATCAAGTGTGTCCATTTCCATCGGAACCGAAGCCCGTGTGCTGCAGCTTTTTCACGTTTCTCAACATCAATATTCGTTCGTTGGTCGACCGCGCTAATATTTCTCCCGATCAATATTCAAAACAAGCATGCTCCTCGCAACATTCACGCGCATATGTTAACGGAAAAAGCGCAGGCGAGGAAGCAACGTTCTCTTGTCCAATCGACGAAAAATGAATAACGGAGAAATAAGCAAGAACGATAATATCGTGACAAGTTTGCGAGATCTGTCATTCCGTTGAGAGTTTCAAACTCCGAGATATATGATAATTTCGAGAAGGCGAATTTTGTGCGGTTATTTCTAGCATGCCATCGCAACTGACCATCGACGATGTAAGTCCTTGCATTCTGTCCGCACGTACGTACGTATACGTATACACGAATAAGCCTCTCCGCGTACATTTATCTCCACTCTTGGCACTCGCGATTTTTCGGGAGTGCCCCGATGTTATTCTCGACATGTTCGACATCTTTTTTATCGCATCGCTGTCAATAGACGCATATTGAAACGAAGCGAGAGAAGGAGAGAAATGAAAAGTAATTGTCGAATATGCTCTTTCATTACGCGCTGCAGATACCGTCGTTGAAGGCAAAACATGTTTACATGAAAAACAAGGATGCTGTCATAAAGACGATCGACAAAATTCGTGAAGGAGGAAGCAACAAATTGCAGGTGAATATTATCGTCAATATTATTGTTATTTTCATGCCTAATTTGCTCAATCCGTCGTATTTTTTGTCGTCGCATCTGACTCCCTGCAATCTTCACAGATCGTTACGGACTTTGATCTTACGCTGACGAAGCAGCATGTCGATGGGAAACATTGCCTGTCGTCTTTCGGTAAGCCACTGCCGTAGTTTTGCACATTTGAGTATTCGTATGTATATACAGGGTGTCCTGTTGTGAATAGACAATCCTACAATTGTCGACACGTCGGATCATGTCCTACCATATGCTGGAATTTCAGTTTATTGAAAGTCCCACGATTTTCGAGATTTTGGACTTTGTTATTTTTTTGAAAAAAATCATCTGCTTTCGTTTTTCGCATGCCATTTCTACATATGATTTGAATCGACAATGACTAAGCAACTTTTTAAAGTAATTGGCACGGTAAGCGTAGTGGATTTTTTTTACACCGCAGGCTATCAAGTCAGATGTTTGAATTGGCGTGTATGGAAATTCTGCATAAGATCTTTTTACGGAAAGTTCCCTTAACACTTAAGGTTGAAAAGAAGACTTCTAGATAAAACAAATAACCAAGAGCATTTTTTTTAATGGGGTCAAAAAAAGTCATCCGCTTTCTACATTTCGCATGCCATTTCTACAAATGGCATGCGAAAAACCAAAAGTGGATTTTTATCTCGCAAACCGTGGGCCTTTTGCTAAACTGAAATTCCAGCATATAGTAGGACGTGATCTGACCTATCGACAGTTGGAGGAGTATGCATTGATGAGAGGATACCCTGTATATTTTGTTGACGACCCGTAAAGAGCCGTAAAGAACTTGCGATGGAGACTCAATTGGAAAAATGGAGCGATAATTTGGATTGCACGCTGCAGGCTCCAGTCTGGAACAAATGTTTTTGTTACACGTTTTAAAAATGCAAACAGACGTTTGCAGATGTTATTGAAGTTGATTGTTGAAAAAAGAGGGCACGAGAAAATCATTTAAGGGGAGATATACACCTAGGAGCCGGAAAAAAGGTCATTTTTGTGAATTTTTTCAAGGAAAACTATTTGAAATTTCGGATTGGGGTTTTGATTATCTAAAAGTATATACATTCAAAAATATATTTAATCTTCTTTATTTAAAAATATCAAAAATATACGAGGATATTGTATGATCCTTGGAGCGTCGTAAAAAAATCTGCGCATACGGTACCCACTGGCGTTTCTTCAAAAATCATCTGAAAAAAAAAACCGTAAAGATTATTAAATTAGACACCATAATCTAGTACTTGTCATAGCCGATTTTGAAAATATCGATTTTTGACAAAATGGCGGACGTTTGAACATAAATAGTGATTTTTGGGCCAAAAATTAGTTATTATTTTGCCTATAAAACAAAAACTAAGTAACGGAAAAACAAAATCCTATGACAAGTAACTAGATAATGGTGTATAGAATAACCACAAAAAACCTCAAGGCAATCGGTTCATTGGTTTTCGAGAAATTTTGGGTACCGATTTGAAAAACGTGGTTTTGAGAAAAACGCGTTTGAAAATTTGGGAATGAATAAATCATGAAATTTGTCAACTTACATGGAATCATCGATACCAGGTCCATAGTGGACGTCTTCTACAGTCGACGGAATGTTCATAGTTTCTAAATCCTTCACCCCGACCATCTAGGTGTATATCTCTCCTTAAGAGGAGAATAGGAAATTATTTTGTCACCGGTGGATTAAGAACTGTCAAACTATACGTCATTGGTCTACATTGACATCTTTTTTTTAAAGATACTGTGGCGAACCAAAAATCAGGGTTTAAAAACAATTATTTTGAAGGAATGAGGGAGGTGATTGAAAAATCGTTTGGACATTTATTTCATAAAAAAATTCAAATTTAAATTTCATTAAAAAATGTTGATAATTGAAGAAGTTATAAACAATCTCGTAAAGGACATTTGAACGTGAGGGGCTGACAGTGTACTTGATTTCGGCTACCCGTGTGATCTGAAACGAAAATAAAATAGTTTTTTTCTCACAATAGATAATATTGGCTAAGACTTGACCGAACTTGTTGTTCGTTGCGGAAAATTCTTCGAAAACAATTTCCCGAAACAATTATTTCTTGAATGAACAATTTCCCGAACACAGTTTATAGGACGGACAATTTCCCGTACACAATTATAAATAAATAAAAATTATAAATAAATTGAAAAACTTCAATTTTGAATAATTAATATTTGCATTCATATTGCATCATTAATCGAGGCAAATCCTTCGTGGGACGAATTTTTTACGTTGGTCAATCGTAATATTTATTCCGCTGTATCATTTTGCATTAAAAATCTTGAGATTTTTTTCCGTTTGCCTCACTGAAAAAAAACTTGATAAAACGTTAAATTATACTTTCGATTAGAAAAGTGTACATGTTAGTTAAGATTAATAGTTTAATAATAATTGAATAATTAAACTATTTTAAACATTTGAAATTATTCAATTAATCATCAAATGCAAATTGGATTTCTTTGGGTTTGGGTTCATTCGGGAAATTGTCCATTCGGGATATTCTATTCAAGAAATTGTTTATTTTGGAAATTGTTTTCGGGGAATTGTTCTTTCGGGAAATCGTATTTGAGAAATTCTTCATTCGGCCAATTGTCATCGAAAAATTGAATTCGAGAAATTGTCATTTGGGCAATTGTTTTTCGATAAACTTTCCGCAAAGCCTTATTGTTATCGAGCTTCAATAATCAAAAAAAAATTATAATTTTTCCCACTCTTCGAGGAACACTGACATTATTGTTAACAACCAATTTTTTTTTTTTAATGTTAAGAAGACAAAGGTCGGTCAAGACGAACCTACTATTACACTGAAAAAGTCTACCACATTTCAAGTCAATCCGTTCATTAGATGTCGAGAAATCGTGTACGCCATTTTGAAAAACATAGTTTCGAGGAAAACGCGTTTGAAGTTTGCAGTTCTCTCCTTGTAATAATAAATTCACCTTGAATTTGCGATTCCTGCACCATATGTTGGACTTTCCTTGTCACTTTGAGTTTCTTGAAGCAACAATGAGTTTTGACATTTTCGCAGTAGCCTAACCCCTTAAGGGACCCATTAAAACCTCTACGATGAGTCTACCATCTGTGGATCATCAAACTGTAACTGGCTATCAGATTGCAAAACCCTTCTAGGCGCTTAACCACCAGAGGAAGTAAAAAATCAACCAATCAACTGGTTAATTCAGGTCCACCGAATGTAAGCCAGGCGATTCTATTGGTTGTTTTTCTAGGTGCGCTTTGATGGCCAGGCACCCTTAAGGCCTTAGGCCACAGTAACGGGTATATAAAATCATGTGCGAATTTGACAATTTTTTTTTGTATGAAAAAGTGATTCACTCATAAAATTAATTACACATCTATTTATTTCGAATATCAAGCTGTTAGAAAATATATATTTTTTTCGATGTACAAAATGGCCGAATAATAATATTTTTTTTTGTTTTTTTTTAGGCGCTCTGCACAGAGTTGGACGTAATTCAATTTATAAATACGAATACGAATTTATTCACATCGTGATTTTCATGTGAATATAAATACAAATTTATTCATACTTCACTTATTTGTATTTACATGCGTGCATACAAATACAATTGTATTCACAAATATTCTGAATATACAAACAAATTCACAGAAAAAATTGTGAATTTTCACAAAAATGTGAACATTTACAAAAAATCCTGTGAATAAAAAAAAATTCACATCAAAATCTGTGAATGCAAATGTGTTCACAGAAATTGTAAATACACAAAAATTCACAAAATAAGTTGTGCATTTTTTCGTATTTAAGACAAATTAAAATCAAATTCACAGTGACAAGATTGAAATTTACACCAAAAGTGAGCTCTTACGTATTTTGAGAAAAAACATTGCGTTGAGGCAAATAAATTTTTGCAAAAAAAGTTGTGTTTCAAAAATTACATTATAAATATTAAAAAATTCACAAAATGAGTTGTGAATTTCCTCAAGTTGAAGAAAATTAAAATCGAATTCACAATTATAATTAAATTAACACCACAAGTGAGTTCTTACGTATTTTGAGAGAAAACATTGTGTTGAACTCAACACAATGTTTTTGCTTGACACAATGTTTTCTCTTACAGTACGTAAGAACTCACTTTTGGTGTAAATTTTAATCTAATCATTGTGAATTTGATTTTAATTCGTCTTAAATACGAAAAAAATTCACGACTTATTTTGTGAATTTTTTTGTATTTTCAATTTTTTGTGAAGACATTTGCATTCACAGATTTTGATGTGAATTTTTTTTTATCCACCGGATTTTTTATAAATATTCACATTTTTTGTGAATATTCACAATTTTTTCTGTGAATTTATTTGAATGTTCAGAATACTTGTGATCACATGCATGCATACAAATACAATTGTATTCACAAATATTCTGAATATACAAACAAATTCACAGAAAAAATTGTGAATATTCACAAAAATGTGAACATTTACAAGAAATTCTGTGAATAAAAAAAAATTCACATCAAAATCTGTGAATGCAAATGTATTCACAAAAAATTGTAAATACAAAAAAATTCACAAAATAAGTTGTGAATTTTTTCGTATTTAAGACAAATTAAAATCAAATTCACAACTTATTTTGTGAATTTTCTTTTATTCACAGGGTTTTTTGTAAATATTCACATTTTTTGTGAATATTCACAATTTTTTCTGTGAATTTATTTGTATGTTCAGAATATTTGTGAATACGATTGTATTTGTATGCATGCATGTGAATACAAATAAGTGAAGTATGAATAAATTTGTATTCGTATTTATAAATAGAATTACGCCCAACTCTGGCTCCGCGGCGTGACATTTAGCATCCACAATTTTTCACCTAGAACAAAAAACAAAAATTCTCGTCAATCTACATTCGAATACCTAGAGCAGTGCGTACGGAATTTAAAAAATATTGTTTTATTCAAAAGTTGTAGGTATATGAACTCAAGAAATGAATTTTCAGTGAAAAATTTCGTTATAACTGCTCATAAACTGCTCATAAAATGAAAAGTTGTCGATTAATTAGAAATTCCGTACGTACGTCTCTGCGAAATGCAATTAGGAACATAACATTTAAATTTGAAATAAATCGAGTGAAAATTGTTGAAGTTATTTATCACGCCAATTGAAAAAAAGCTGTTTCGTGAAGTTTCGAGTAGTCTGCCATTTTGTACATCGAAAAAAAAAATACATACATTATATAGTGTAATTAATTTTACGAGTGAATCACTTTTTGATACGAAAAAAATGGTTAAATTCGCACATGATTTTGTACCGGTTACTGTGGTCTAAGGCCTTGAGAATTTGAAAATCGCTGGCCTAGAACTGTCCAGATCGAGAAACAAAGTCCTACCGGGCAGAATTTATTCTTCGCTTGTAGAGTATCGCCCCAATTTCTTCACTTCGATGTCTTTCGTTCCCAGGAATATTCACAAAGTGTCAGCAGCTGCCGAAGGCGTACAAGGATGCGTCGGTGCAGCTGTACAAGAAGTACCGTCCGATCGAGATCGATCCGAACCTCTCGGTAGAGAAAAAGATCGAAGCAATGGAAGAATGGATGTCGGAAACTCACACTATACTGAGAGACTTTGATTTCGACCCGAAAGAGCTCGACGAGGTCGCAGAGATTCACGGTACAACGCTGAGAGATGGCACGAAGAGTCTCATTCGAAGGCTGAGCAACGCCAACGTCCCGATACTGGTTTTTAGCGCCGGGCTCGGCGACGTTGTCCAAGCTGTGCTCAGGCATCACAACGTCTTGTTCGATAACGTCAAGATAATCTCCAACTTTTTGAAGTACGATGGTAAAAAGGTCTCGGGCTTCAAGGGGTCACGAATGATCCACGTTTTTAACAAGAACGAACACTCGATCGATCACGATTACTTCAATCTACTGGAGGGACGATCAAACGTCATTTTGATGGGTGATATGACAGGAGATGCCAATATGGCCGATGGCGTTAAAAACATCGACGCTATTCTCAAAATCGGATTCCTCTACGAACACGTGAGGAACTTTTTTTTTATAATCCGAACTTTAATTTAGCATCGATAGAAAGTATCGATTTAAGGCAGGATATACATTTACAACGATCAAAAATGGCGAGAAATCCCGTTAGGAGCGTGAAAAATAGGTATTTTTCGGGAATTTTTTTAGAGGGGATAAAATAATCTGATCATTTTCAAATTTCGACGAGTTTATTATAACCGTCAAGTTAAAAAAAAAATTCTTTTTTGGGTGACCAACAAAATGGCGGAGATATTAAGGGTCTTCGGGCGCCTCTTTTCCGCGACGTCAAAAAGTGCCGCAGTTGTCACTCTTTTTCTGTTGATCTGAAAAAGATTTAATAAATGTCATTCGTTTACTGACATATTAAGGGGAAGGATATACCTAAAACATGATGAAAAAGTGCAAAATTGAAAATTTGGGAGCCTTTTTACTCCAAAGTTCGAATTTTCGACCATTTTTTCGACATATTTGACCCCAAAAAATTTATTCATTTACACGCTACCTTTCAAACTTTAGGTATATCCTACCGATAATATTACTGAGAGTAACCTCCCAAAATTTCACCCAAATCGGTCGATAACTTTTTGAGCTACAACACGAGCAGTTTTTGAAAAAGTAGTTTCGAGATAATCGCGTTTAAGGGGGGATTGTCTTTTTTTTCGCAAAATTTACCGCTTTTTGGGAATTTTTTTGTGAAGAAAGTATACAACGGAAAACTTGTGAAACTTGGCATATAGTTTTATTGATCTGTTTACTACATACAAAAAATTTTTTAAACAATTTCATCAAAAAATCCGCCTCCCACCCCCCTCGACGCGCGATGGTCCTTTTTTGATGGTGTGCACGATTACAGCCTTCACGTTCATCCTGCAACAAAAACCCAAAAAGCACTTTACTTTAGACACATATAGCTATCGTTCGATGAAGGGGGAAAAAAAAATTGACGATTTGAACTTGAAGTATCGATTTTTCGAAAAAAATTGATCGATTTTTTGTTATAAATAAACAACTATTAAACGTATTGCTTTTTTGCTTCATCAAACGATAAAAGGATGTCAGCTGAGCATTCTGTCCAAATTTGAAGGCAATCGGTTGAATAGTTTTTGAGAAATCGTGCACACCATCAAAAAAGGACCATCGCGCGTCGAGGGGGGTGGGACGCGGATTTTTTGATGAAATTGTTTAAAATTTTTTTTGTATGTAGTAAACAGATCAATAAAACTATATGCCAAGTTTCACAAGTTTTCCGTTGTATACTTTCTTCACAAAAAAATTCCCAAAAAGCGGTAAATTTTGCGAAAAAAAAAGACAATCCCCCCTTAAAGTTTACTCGCTAACCTGACCGCATGCTGTCCCCGCGCTCTAGACTATATGCGATAACTTCGCAAATATTCAATATTTCGAGTTTTCCTTTGGTCACTATATTCTTTGGGTGTCATACTTTCGAAATATGTAAAAAAAATCGATTTTTTCCCCCTAAAGGAATTTCTCGCCTCAAAAAATCCCTCAATATCGCTTATTTTTTTCCTGTCTGAATGTATATCCCGCCTTAAAGAATCTGATTTTACCGTGTTTCGCATATTCGAATTCCATCGCTCTTTCTGGATAAATATTTAATGAGACCATTGACAATATTCGTTATGTTTAAGGGGTCCTCTCACTTTAGACGCTAAAAAAGGCTATTTTCATGATTTTTCAAATAGGTTTATATTATAGATATTGATATAAAAGTAAAAAAATAATTTTATTTATTTCAGTCACTATTTATAGTCGAAAAATGGTAGTTCAAAAAATGTCTTAAAAAATTGTAGGTCTGCGCTGTGGATGAAATCTCGGAGATGGATCATTCGAAACAAAAAAATCAAACGGTTTTAGACTCAGTATGTTTATGGTTATAGCGCATATCATACGATTTTTGATATATGCAAAAATAACAAAATGGCGGACATTTTTCGAAAAAACAAAAAAAAAACGTGTTTTTTTTCACAGTTTTCAGTAGTTCAGTAGTTTCACAAATTTCAGTAGTTCAGTAGTTTCGAAGATGTCATCAACAAGCCGTCGAAAACCGTTGTTTCGAGAAAAACGCGCTTAAACTTTGTTTGGGTTACGTAAAATACATAAAAAAATGTTTTTTATGTATTTTGAAAGTGTATTTAACTTTTACATCAATATCTATAATATAAACCTAGAAAAAAGCATGAAAATAGCATTTTTTAACGTCTGAAGTGGAAAGACCCCTTAATTTCATCTCCTTTAGTGTTCACAATTTTTTATACTTTCTGTTGCAGGTCGAAGACAATTTGCCATCGTACTTGGACGCGTTCGATATCGTCCTGGTGGACGACCAGACGATGAACGTAACAACCGAAATATTGGATAGAATTGTATTATAAAGTGTCATTATTTATTCATAATATTTATTTTTCTCTGTCATCGAAAACTCAATTCGCCACACGACGATTTGCAATAAAACTTTAGAGGAGCGCCGGTTACTTTATTGCGACGTTGAGAAACATGTCGTTTATACAAACCGTCGGGTTATATATGTTTATTTGAATAAACCGATCATTTATACATTTATAATGCGTTACTGCAATAAAGCGCCGGCCGTTACATCTGTTTTTATTTTCGTATGATCAGCGAAGAAGTCCCTGTTAGTCGGTTATCACCGTCGATACGTTCGTAATGATGAATTTAGTTTGGCGAAAAAATACAGCACAATATTGGAAATAACGAGGCAATTTTGAGGCCGAAACAAAAATTGATTTACCATTTTCGGGAATACAGACGGCAGTGTTTACCGCAATGTCGGCTGCTTAATTCATTGAGTTTCTCTTGGAATATTGTTGTTTTTCAATTTATTAACCGATTTTTGCCGATTTATTGAGCCATGTTTTCCGTCTCATTAAGCGATTTTTTCCAATTCATTGACCGATTTTTTTCTGTTTCATTAACCAATTTTTTCGATTTATTAACCGATTTTATCCGATTTATTCGATCTCTATCGCACTCATGGCCACGCGGCCTTCGAGTACTCTTCGATGATCCCCATAAGGGAAGCCTTATGGGGATTACACCCCTTAAGGCGGGATATACATGTAGACGGGAAAAAGTTAGACAATTTTACAAGATTTTTTAAACTAAGAAATAGTTATTCTACATTTATTAAACTGTAGGTATTATTAGTATATTTAAGGGGTTAGGCCACAGTAACGGGTATAAAATCATGTGCGAATTTAACAATTTTTTTTCGTTTGAAAAAGTAATTCACTCATAAAATTAATTACACATCTATTTAGTATGAATATAAGACTGTTAGAAAATATATACATATATTTTTTTCGATGTACAAAATGGCCGACTACTAATATTTTCTTTTATCTTTTTTTAGGCGCTCCGCGGCGTGACATTTATCATCCACAATTTTCGACCTAGAACAAAAAACAAAAATTCTCGTCAATCTACATTAGAATACCTAGAGAAGTACGTACGGAATTTGAAAAATATTCTTTTATTCAAAAGTTGTAGGTATTTGAACTTAAGAAATGAATTTTCAGTGAAAAATTTCGTTATAACTGGTCATAAACTGCTCATAAAATGAAAAGTTTTCGATTAATCAGAAATTCCGTACGCACTTCTCTGCGAAATGTAATTAGGAACATAACTTTTAAATTTGAAGTAAATCGAGTGAAAATTGTTGAAGTTATTTGTTACGCCAATTGGAAAAAAGCTGTTTCGACAAGTTTCGAGTAGTTGGCCATTTTGTACATCCAAAAAAATCTATATTTTCTAACAGCTTGATATTCATACTAAATAGATGTGTAATTAATTTTATGAGTGAATCACTTTTTCATACGAAAAAAAAATTGTTAAATTCGCACATGATTTTATACCCGTTACTGTGGCCTAACCCCTTAAGTATACAAAACGATTTTCAAAAAATTCATTTACCATCAAAATGGCGGAGCCGTGGCAGAGCGTTAAAGCAAGATGGCCGCAGGAGTTGCGAATCGGCGTGTAATCTAGCTTCCCGTAGACTTTGATTTGCAAAAAAATCAAACTTTTTTTCGGAACATTCATAGTTTCTATTTGACAGTAATTAAAATGAAGAAATTGCACCTTTAAGAGAACGTCACGCATTTGAAGAAAAAACAAATTCCACGCTAAATTTCTGTAAAAGTGGATTGACAGAGTAATTCTTCTAATTTTTCAAAAACCATTCCTCGTCAAATAGAGTGTAATAATGTTATCGATATTTCTACCAAGTTCGAACTCAATCGACTCAATAGTTTTCGAATACTCCTGCACGCCAATTTCGAAAATATATACGTAGAAAAATACTATATCATTAGTGTAGTCACCCTGGCAGATGAGAGGGGAAAGAAAATTCAACCCGTTGACCAGCGCCATCTATACGGGAGATGTCAAAAACTCAAAACGAAGCTCCGATTGGCAGTTCCGATTTGTCCGAGTCCCCGTAACCTACTGAATTAAATACTCCGCTTCTCTCGCATCCCCTACGAATATCCATACATCATAATTCCACCAATGTGCGACAAGATTTTCAAGTGTACATAATACATTCTTTCTCAGCGTTAATCAAACCGTACAAATTTGTAAATCTTCACTATTCATCCCGTCGATCGGAGCTGCGATTCGTCGACTTCCGGTACACGATCGCGCAGCTTTGGTCGACGGAGTACCGGAATCTAAACGCTTAGAAATCACACGAAACAAAGACGATTTGTAATCAATTTTTTTCAACCAATATATGCCGCGAAGTAAGACGCCTTCTACGATAACTTTTACCATCTCGTTTACATCCGAGACTAGCGCATCAAACACTTCCGCTTACCTCGTTCCTCGTGTTACGCGTCGAAAAGTAAACACGCGTCTCAGTCGCGTGCCTTCAAACTTTCGCGAATGATAAATGAGCCGCGTGTTGATTGAGCGCCAGCGAAAAGGCGAGCCACGATACATTCACGTAGGGAATCTTCGCGTCGTAGCAAAACAAAGCGCGAACTTCGGCAATAGTGAATTGTTATCGTTGGATTAGAGATTCGGAATCGAATGCGTAACGGTGTCATGCCGGTCGTCAAAGCTCTTATCGCAAGCGCGTTATTCCCAACGGAAAGAAGAAAAGTCACGATAAAGCGAGGATGAGCAGCGAGTTCACGGAGATCGATGAAATCGAGTGGGAAAATGGTAAGGATCTCGGCATACCGCGGCGCTGTGCGTTTATAGGTTTTTTGATGTTTCACCGCAGTCTTCGTTCGAAGACTTCCACAATTTTTTTCCTCACGTAATATCGACGATTCGTCACGCAGTTGCTCGAAGAATATTTTACGAGTGTCTCGCCTCGACGTCCTCGTCGATCTCCTCTTTCTCGTCGCTGTCGTCAACGACCAGCAAAGTTACCGTCAAAACTCTCGTCAATTACATTCGCAACAATAACGCCTCGAGCACTTACAGGTAAAACTTTTCGAATTCCCCAAATTCTTGAAAAAAAAATGGCAATTCTTTGGATAAGTGACTTTACCGAAAAATAAGTTTGTTTAGGTTTGTTTGGGTTGGATTTAAAAAACCAAACAAACGCAAACTTATTTTTCGGAAAAATCATTTATCTAAAAATTACCAAAAAAAAGAGTTTATGAGAATGACAGGGGACGATTGTTCGGTAGGAATAACCGTCTTCTCGACGAGTTGCAAAAATCGATCGAGGACGTGTCGTGGGACGGTCAAGTTAATTATGCGTCGTTCAAAAAAGCCTCGAGACGTTGGGTAGCGAATATACAACAACGGCGTATGCAAGATGGCAATAACAACGTCTCCAAGGATGATTCAAGGTGAGCCGTGTTTTCGATACGATAAACTAAGTCAAACTAAAATCCGGGAACTCTACGATCAATTCGTTTGGTTCGCGGTTTTTTACGGCCATACATCATGGTGAAAAATGAATGTCCTGACACAAAACTCGAATTTTAATGGTATTGTGAATAAAAAAAAAGGTTACTCGTGTCGTGTCTTGAAGAATGCGTAGAATCGTCTTCTTCTATAGGTTTTTAACGGGCCGAATAATTTCTCAGTTTTGAGAAAATTCGGATGCATTCGTTAACGTAGGTAGCCAGTTTCATTGACCCTCTTTATAGAAAGCTGTTTTTTTTGACCGGATGTTATTTGCGGTTGATATTAATCCCGAAAGTAATAACGATTCTGGTTCACGATAAAATAATTATTGAAATGTAAAACAAGAAAATAAAAATCGATAAAATCGATCATGGTAAACAAACTTTAGTATTTGGTGGCTTAAAGCATTACATATAAGGACTAGTATATAAGAGCAAATGTATGAACATGTGAGTGGGCTATGAAAAACGCAAAGCGTTGTATAATGAGGAATAAACAATACAGAATAAAAATAAATCGAATAAAAATCAGTAAAATAAAAATCGATAAAATGAAGATCAATTAAATAAAAATAAATCAAATAAAAATCGATAAAATTAAAATTAATAGAATAGGAATCAATAGAAAGTCAATAAATATTGCACAACACATTTGTTCAATAATTGCTACATGAGCAAGTAATTGTCGATCAGTTCCAACCTATTTCATTCATAATCGCATTGCCGTTTTTCAACACACAAACGACAGCAATTAAAAAAATACCTTGTGCAATATTTCTGTCAGAATATTTGCAAAATCGTCGTTCAATTCAAAAATTTCAATAGACAAGGTACCAAACAAATTTTGGAGAAAATAACATTCGCTTTAAATATTTATATGCGGTGATTTATAATTTATAAACGAAAAGTGTGTAGTGAGATAAAAACATAAATGTAACTTTTGAGTTTTTTCGCAATGTGTCGTATATAGCGGAAGTCTGATAAATAGGATATTCTAGGCAAAGGTGCATCGCGTGTGAACAATTAAACCGGGAGATATAGTGACCTCTAGCGATTTTTGCACCAATGCGTGTGCCGTTTCTAACAAGCCCCGTGCCCCGCCTCGCGCGTTTATGTGTTTTGTGTATCATCGACGATCGTGCACATAACTATAATCCGACGTGTCCCGCACCCGGCCTGTTTCTCAAGTATTACACACGTGAACGACACCGCGATAAATCGAATTCGTATTCACGTTTCTGGTGTACATACGCGTCTCGTACCACACAATTTACGCGTTTCAGCCCGTCCTGCGCGTATCGTTGAACGCGCTATACAGGGTGTCCTGTTATGAATGGACAATCCCGCAACTGTCGATATACCAGATCGCGTCCTACTATATTTTGGAATTTCAGTTTAGTAAAAGTCCCACGGTTTTCGAGATAAAAATCATCAGCTTTTGGGTTTTAGCATGGCGTTTCTACAAATGATAACTTTTATGACTCGGTTTTTCAAAAATACTCTTGGTTATTTGTTTTATCTGGAAAAGTCGTATTTTTAACCTTAAGGGGAGATATACACCTAGGAGCCGGAAAAAGGTCATTTTTGTGATTTTTTTCAAGGAAAACTATTTGAAATTTCGGATTGGGGTTTTAATTATCTAAAAGTATATACATTCAAAAATATGTTTAATTTTCTTTATTTAAAAATATAAAAAATATACAAGGATATTGTATGATCCTTGGAGCGTCGTAAAAAAATCTGCGTATACGGTACCCACTGGCGTTTCTTCAAAAATCATCTGAAAAGAAAAACCAAAAAGATTATTAAATTAGATACTATAATCTAGTACGTGTCGTAGCCGATTTTGAAAATATCGATTTATGACAAAATGGCGGACGCTTGAACATAAATAGTGATTTTTGGGCCAAAAATTAGTTATTATTTTGCCTATAAAACAAAAACTAAGTAACGGAAAAAAATTCTATGACAAGTACTAGATAATGGTGTATAGAGTGACCACGCAAAACCTCAAGGCAATCGGTTCATTGGTTTTCGAGAAATTTTGGGTACCGATTTGAAAAACGTGTCGGCTCGGCGCCGCAAAACACGTTTCACTTTCTCGGCTGTAATTGGCTTATTAATCGAAATATTAACTTGCCGTTTTCACCAGATATTCTGGGGACCTCAAACTTCAAGAAAATGCAAAAAAAGATCGATTTTTTTTTTACCATCTAGGTGTATATCTCCCCTTAAATGTTAAGGTAGTCCTATCGCCAGACTTCAACCCACAGGATTTTCATAATTTTTTTTACCTTCACTAAATATATTAATAATCGTCTTTGTAAAATTTGAGGGCCGTTTATTGACCTGATTACAGAGAAAGAAAATATTAAAATTGCATATTTTTGTGAAGGAATTCCGAGACGACATACAAAAACCCTATTTCCGGTCGCTACAATAGTGTATATAATAGTGGGAATCCGTCAGATTCTTAAAAATAATCAGATTTACATACTTAACACTTGCAGTAATCCAGTGCTCTCAGAAAAAATTGCGCTGATCGACCTAATTTTTATATAATATCAAGTTTAATTTCGAACTTCCGGTATTGGATTTATTACCACTTGCTACGATACAGAGACGCGACAGCGAGGCAACAGCTGACTGTAGTCCTAACCTCATCTCACTCATTCGAATTCCCACACGTATTTCATTTTTAACCGACATATTTCGCCGACACAAATTTTCCACGCTTTTTACCAGTCGTGGCCCAAATACAATGCTTTATATTTCCCGCACGTGACATTGTTTTGACAGATCGACGTTGAACAGCATGGAGGTTAAACTCGCCTGGTTGAGTAAAAAGAGACGGAGATAGAATGAATGTTGCCAAATATCAAACGTAGAAATACTGCGCGAAACGTTGGAATAACTATTTTTTCATTTTTCTTATTGAATGTGAACATTCATTAAACAGTTTACACATGGAAAATTTAGTTATTACATTTTTGTTTTGTTGCACATGTTGAAAATATCAATTGTACAAGTCTCAAGTATGATCAGGTATGGCTAGGTGTGAAGCGATAGTTCTGTAGTTTTGGTCAAATCTTAGGAATTGGCTGAAATCTAAGTATGGTGTAGATGGACCTTCATGGACTGATGCCCAAAAATTCAATTCGATTCACCGTTTAGTTCATGAGATAATTGCTATTGAATATGGGCATTTTTGTACGCAATCCCTATACCTAACACGTAAACCGACAGGAGTTTGCTCGCATTTCTCGATATAGGTTCGAAACGGATCTTAGGATTTCAAAATAAAAAACACACGTGTACTCAGTACTATTGTGGGATTGATTTACAAAAAATGACAAACTTTGACCGTTTAGTTTCGGAGATATCGACTTGTGAAAAGTGGTAATTTTATTCCACACCGAACTCGGGCCCAACCATCTGTAACGGAATGGCAACAGTGTACGCTGCAGCCAGCTGATCGGCGCGTGGTCTGGGAACTCGAAGCGTGTTTTTTTCCCCGAGTTCTAGTAATTCTGAGACGGATGTGAAATAAATGTATTCTGCAAACAAATTTAATTTGTTCAATTTATGCATGTATTTGTGCGTGTATTTGTCTTTGTTACAGCGAATACAATTTAAACTGTCGGCAAGATGTTGTAAATCCACGATCCGACGTCCTTCGACAGCGAATTTTTGTCGCTGATCGTTGAGGTTATGGTTATTCTCATCGCGTTTAGCCGCATTTCCTTGACACATGGCTGCCACAGCTTTCAGTCTTTTAGCAAGCACCTTTTTTCTTGTAAACTTTCCTTTGTGTCGCATTTGGGTTGACATTTTCACGCTTTTTTTTATTTATATAAAATATTTCGCGAAAGACGGATCGTAGGAAGCTCAACGCTATGACTGCAGGAAAATCGCGCGGCTGCCACGATTACAGCGCCGCTCTCTATACGAGTATGAGACCTATCTATGCATGAGGTGCGAATGTGTGGGTCGTATAGAGGGTACAAGCTCTGTCAAAAATTTACAACCAACAGCATCGTATGGGCTTGGATGTTACTGTACGCTTCGATCGAAACTTTTGGCTCATACGTGTACCTACAGAATCACCTTGAGAAAACTTTATGAGAAAAGATCTTATGCAGAATTTTCATACAAACCAATTCGAACATCTGACTTTGATAACCTGCGGTGTAAAAAAAATGTACCACGCATATCGCGCCAATTACTTGAAAAAGTTGCTTAGTCATTGTCGACTCATATCAGTTGTAGAAATGGCATGCGAAAAACCAAAAGCAGGTGATTTTTTTTAAAGAACATAAGGCCCAAAATGTCGAAAACCGTGGAACTTTTACTAAACTGAAATTCCAGTGTATCGTGGGGCATGATCTGACCTATCGACAGTTGCAGGATTATCCATTCATAACAGGACACCCTGTATATTAACCTGTCGGGTCTTAGCCATATGCACGATAAGCTCACAAAGCAGCTAGAACTTAAGAGTATTCGGTTATTCGTGCTCATCCCCCCTCCCCCTCCCCCAAGTGAATTTATGTACATCGTGAATTGTCGAAATTTCCGACCGTGAATTTCTTCTTTTCCGTTCGAGATGGGCGAGGAGAAGTTATGTCACGTTTTTGAAGAAAACGGTCTTCCTTATGGTCTTAAAGTTTGCATCGTTGAAACACAACGAAAATTCTTTTTTCACATCTTTATTGCCTCATTTTTTTTGCGTATTTCTATTCTAGATCTCTAAATAAGGGATTGGAAAAATGATTGACGGTTCTTCGTAACAAGCGCCAAAAGAAATTAGAGCAATTGAAAAATAATCATTTTCATTGCATTCCAATTATGTAAACTTCAATGTCATCCTTTTGAGGACCGGAAGTACTCAGTATTTGGATTTAGAAGAAAATGCAGTTTTTTTTTTGCTATGTGATGAAGAATATTTTGCGATATTCGTTGCTGAGGAATGTTGGAAATGGCGTTATGAGATGTGTCGAGTAGATAAGAGCTGCATTGCTTCAGAAGTAAGTTAAGGGGTTAGGCTACTGTGGCAACAGAATAAGTGAGATGCAAACAATAAGCAAGATGATTGAAAAATCGTTTGGACATTTATTTGTATGTACATTAACAAAGTTGTGTACCATGTTTTGGAAAAAAATAACAATTAAAGAAGTTATGAACATTCTTCTGAAGGACCTTTGAACGTGAGGGGCTCAACGGTGTACTTGATTTTGGCCACCCGGTCGATCAGAAACGAAAAACCCGAGATTATTCTCAAAATAGATCATATTGGCTAAGACTTGACCGAGCTTTTTTTGTTATCGTGCTTCTAGCAACAAAAAATTAATTTGGGAATTTTTTTAACGACTTTACGAGGCGAAATGACATTGTTAGTAACTAATGAAAAAAATGTTAAGAAGAAAAACCTCGGTCAAGACTAAACTATTGAAATAATTTAAAAAAATTTAATTTAACATTGTTAATGTTAATATTGAAAAAAAATGTAAAGAAGAAAAACCTCGGTCAAGGCTAAACTATCGAAATAATGAAAAAATGTTAATTTAAATGGTTAATGTTAAAAAATGTTAATTTAACATTGTTAATGTTAAAAATGTTAATTTAACATGATTAATGTTAAAAAATGTTAATTTAACATTGTTAATGTTAAAAATGTTAATTTAACATGGTTAATGTTAAAAAATGTTAATTTAACATTGTTAATGTTAAAAATGTTAATTTAACATGGTTAATGTTAAAAAATGTTAATTTAACATTGTTAATGTTAAAAATGTTAATTTAACATTGTTAATGTTAAAAAATGTTAATTTAACATTGTTAATGTTAAAAAATGTTAATATTGAAAAAAAATGTTAAGAAGAAAAACTTCGGTCAAGACTAAACTGTTGAAATAATGAAAAAAATGATAATTTAACATTGTTAATGTTAAAAATGTTTATATTGAAAAAAAAATGTTAAGAAGAAAAACCTCGGTCAAGGCTAAACTATCGAAATTATGAGAAAATGTTAATTTAACATTGTTAATGTTAAAAAATGTTAATTTAACATTGTTAATGCTAAAAAATGTTCATTTAACATTTTTAATGTTAAAAAATGTTAATTTAACATGGTTAATGTTAAAAATGTTAATTTAACATTGTTAATGTTAACAATGTTAATTTAACATTGTTAATGTTAAAAAATGTTAATATTGAAAAAAATGTTAAGAAGAAAAACCTCGGTCAAGACTAAACTAATTGACTTGAAACTGTTACACTAAATAAGTGTACCAAATTTCAAGTCAATCCGTTTATTAGATGTCGAGAAATCGTGTACACATTTTGGAAAACGTTGTTTCGAGAAAAATGCGTTAAAAGTTTTACTAGCAGTTCCATTGTAACCATAAGTTTTCCTCTTCAATTCGAGTTGCCTCGAGTTGGCTCGAGAACGAACGAGTGTTCGTCATTTTCACAGTGGCCTAATGGTGTTGAAGTTTGCATCGTTGGAATGCAACGAAATTCTTATTTTTTTCCCCCATTGCACAATTTATTTTGCCACATTTAGCTTACAAATATCATTGAAATCATTTTCAAGATCGTCATTGAGAATTCATAACCTGAAAATGCAAAAGGAGAGTTTGTGATGAAAACGCAAAAGAAGAGATTGTGATGAAAATAAAGAAATGAAAAAATGAGTACAAACTTCAACACCATGTAGCCTAACCTCTTAACCGAAAGAAACGTTTTTTTTTTCTTTTAACTATCGTTACGATGATTTTGCTCATTATGTCTCGGGAAGGCTTCGTGCTGGTGGAGCCTCTGTATCGGACTTACAGAACATGCAATACCAAATTTTGACATTGCGCACAAAAAGTCACGTTACTCAGTCACTGCAGAATTCTCATTACTGTAACGAGTATAAAAAAATAAATAAAAAAAAACAAGAAGGAAGAAAAAAGATGTGTCGAAGTTTGCATCGTTACTGTGGAACGGAATATCGATTTTCTGAATTTGACCAAATTTCCGTATTTAAGGAATCGTCACAGTGTGACCGCCCGAAAAATAGCCGATTTTCGCGATTTTTTTAAGTGGATAGGATCAGCCAATCGGTCTAATTTTTTGTTTACAAATTGAAGCACCGATAAAGAATACAAAATGATTTTTAAAAAATTTCTTTATTTATTGTTTAACATTGTTTTTATTCGCGGAAAATTGCGTGGAAAAGAAATGATATCCCATGGTGGCCAGGATTGAGGCCGCAAATTTTATCTGAAAAAGAATTTTCAAAATGATTATTAATTTGTAGGAAAGCCCTATGGAGGTTTTTTTAGTGAAATTTGAAAAAATGACGGTGTGCATAAAAAGTATCAAATTTAGCCTTTTTTCGGAAGTTTTACGTACAAAAATAGGAAGATTAAAAAAAAGCTTCCATAGCAACATAAGAAATGGCGTGAAGAATTTTCTGTTAAAATTTCAAACGGATAGCTTGAAAACTCTTCCTTCGAGAGTAGCCACCGTTTTGAAAAAAAAAACATTCCGAGAAAAACGCAATTAAAGTTCTAAGAAAGGCTTAACTTTTTTCTGAGAAAGGCTGCAGCGACCGAAATATTTCGAATTTTGATCGAAAAATTGGACAGAACGTTTATAACCGTGTATACTATCGGATAATGCAAAAAAAATGATTTTTTGAAAATTTTACACTGTGATGATTCCTTAACGGATCCCTCTCTGGAAGCCCAATTTGAAGGGTCAGAATGATGCATTTTTTTCTAGTAACACATTGGTTGGAATAAATTATTTTTTTCCCAGCATGTTGTACACATGTTTGTGGTTACAATGTAATTTTTTCGGAAGAAAATCTTTCAAAGTGTTCGTGGTGCTGCAGTTGGCGTTGCAGTCCTCCAGCGGCGAGGCCCGAAACGGCGGGATCTCTACCAGGCTCAAATGTAATTTGAAACGAGAACAAAAAAAAATGTCTTCAAATATATCCAACTGGCTATGAGTTCACGATCCACTTTTCGAAATTTCGAAAAATACGAAAAATGGAATTTCAAGGTCTGGTTGGTCTTTAAATATTCTTGACAGTTCACACTATAAGAATGTGCAAAAACACATTTTGAACTTTTTTGAACTTTTGAACTTTTTTGAACTTTCGCGATACCCCCTTAAGCTCTCAAAATGACGCTAACATTTTTTAGCATTCTCTATTTAGCGATCTACGATCTAAATCTACAAAATATGATTTTCGATAATATTAACCCCTCCGTTGGCAGAGAGAATTCGACAAAAAGTGCCCAAAATTGCAGGAAAATTGTTTTATCCTGAAAACTTGTGATGGGGTTTTTGAGGGTGCTGATTACGAAATCTAACAAAATGGCGTAATTATGAAAAAACTCTTCTTGCCCATAAAATGGTCGTTTTTTTCAATGCCAAATCGTCAATTTTCATCCAATAAAAAATATCCTATGTCATTGTAGAGTAAATATATTCAAGAGTACTCAGTTCAAATTTCAAGTCAATCGTATAATTGCGCTTTGAGTTACAACGTCAGCGAATCAGAAAAATCTCATTTCGAGAAAAACGCGGTTAAAGATTTAACTGTCGATTTTTGCAAGATAAAATGATTAGAGATTCGGCGTTGAAATTTTTACGGGATGTTCTCGAAAGTATAAACTGTCGAAGAGGGCAAAAAAAATCGATTTTTTTAAAGTGTCACACTGGTATAGTCCCTTAAATGAGGAATTGAAAAGAATTTTCAATTCCGTCCCATCAAGGTCCCATGAAAAGATGGCAATTATTCTTCCGATTGATTACGCCAGCCTGTTGCTCAGTCGATCAATTCATTTCTTCGTCAATCGCGAAGTTTGGCATTATCGTTGTTACAAATATTTCCGAGCTTGTAGACTGGAAATTTATTCTCGGCGCTAGTGTTGGGACTATCGAAGAATATGTCCATAACAAAACGTTCTCTATTACACAAATACGATAAAAATATATATGTATCCCCGTTGACTAGCTGGGAGTCGGTATCGTTATCGTATGAACTAATTATTTCGTGTCAGGCGAGACCCGTGTGGCACATTACGACCTGGATCGCCGATGTATCCAGCACGTTTGTGTTTTCACCTGACATCGCGACTACGCCGTTTTCCTCGCACTACATTCGACTCTCAATATTTCGTATCGAGGAGTTCATATTTTTCGTTTTTCGCCTCGTCTATATTTTTCACGATGAAAAAAAAATAAAGTTTCACGACGGGATGTATCGATATTCCGAAATTATACGTAAAAATAGTGGGGTGTGTCGTGTTACGAGTTCTGCGCATTGAAAAATTCTATATATCTATGTACGTGGGTGATAAATCTGGTCATGCATCGTTATACGTCCGTGTGGTACAGCAGTGATTTTCCCGTAAGGTCCGACGACGAGAAACAAAATTCCGCAGACTCGAGCGTCCTCGATCGAGACTTTGGAATTCTTGGCGAATGTTGCAGAAAAACGAAAACACCCCGAAAATTCATCACAGCCGGTACGTATAAATGCCGATATTGTTGTTGAAATCTATCTGGCAAATGATGAAAATGACAATGCGGTGATAAGATTCTCAATTTGATTGTGCAGTACCAAGTTAATTGAATTTTCGATTCAGAGAATGCTTCAGAATCGTGCAATTTTTATACATTTTTGTTTGATTGAATTTTAATTTTCTAAATTTTTTGACACTTTTATTTCAATGAATTTTTGTATTATTTTTATTAAATATTTTGAGATTGTTATTAATTTTTTTTTATTTTTGACATTTTTTTTTAACTGAATTTTCGATTGAAATAATGCTTCAGATCGTGCCGTTTTTATTGTACATTCTCGTCAACTAGAATATTACCGCTTTAGCTGAAATTTTAATAATTTGGCCCCTTTTTCGAGCCGTGCTTCAGTTGCACGAAACTTAAAAAATTTAATGAACATCCCGATGCTTTCATTGGATAAAAAATTGGAATATTTTTCGATCTCTCGTCATATTTCCATCCGTTTGAGAAAGCGATGAAGAAATTTGAAAAAAAATCACAATGTTCGTAAAACAGAGGAGATTATTTGAAAGGAAAACTAATATTCATAAATTTTCGCCCCGTAAAAATATCCTGTGGCGTGGTAATTATCAAATAATTACAATTGGATCAATGTTAGCGATAAATTAATGGTGCTTATATTTCATATTTAGTAATAGTATTGATATTAATATTAATTTAATATTCAATATAATATTTATATCAATATTAATATAATGGGCATTGTTCATAATTATGAATAAATCCATATGAATTATCAATGTGAATTTTTATTTTTATAATTGATAATTACAATTAAACTTAAATTTGAATAATATAGTTACCAATAAAAAAGTCTATTAAAAATGATCATCATTAATAAACAAATGAGGATTGTGACAATTCCTCAATGACCAAGTTCCTTCGATTAAATTCGTACAGTATCGCGATAACTTTTACGTAAAACGTGTTGCAGATTTCGTAGATCTTCTAAATGTATCGAGCTACAGTCCGAGCAGCGACACGACACACGGGTGAGCAAACAGGTGTTATTTTATTTTGTCGAGTCAAGAGAGAGAGAGAGAGAGAGAGAGAGAGAGAGAGAGAGAGAGAGAGAGAGAAAGAGAGAGAGAGGAATAGTGTCGTGACAAATGAATGTTGCGTGCGTTTAAGGGCTTACACCTGGTGGAAATTTTTGAAAATATCGATTTATGGTTTTCGACAGATTCTCAAAATATCACATTTTCTAGAATTCAGCTAGAAAAAAAAAGAAAAGAGCTTTAACATCTAATTAACATATAATTGAGCTTAACATCTAATCGAAATTTATGGAAATATCGATTTTTTTAACAGATTCCCAAAAAATCACATTTCAAAAATATTTTCCAAAAGTTTCAAGTTCATCTGTTCAAAATTGAGGGATTTATGAACGTTTGTAAGTACCTTTCGCGAACCGGCGAACCTTAAACGCTTTTGTTTCCAAAATAACTTTTCCAAAACCGGTAGGCATGGTATTTAAAAAATCATTGCACCGAGCAACTTCAAATTTTACAAGCTTGTTCTACATATCAAAAAGCAGTACTTGAACGAAGGATTTTTTTCTGTGCATGGTTTTTTTTATCAACGAAAATCCTCTTTTTTTCCGGCCACGAGCTTATAACGCCTCAATGCCATTGGCCAATGTTCCTCAGGTGTGCAATGTCCGACACAACACCCGAGTCTGCCGATGATACCGATAGCGGTTGCGGCGTCACTGCCGGAATTGGCGAATTGTCCCAGGCCGATTTACGCATGCGAGTTCGCCGATTTGACGAAGAGAACGCCCTGCTCCGAGAGGACCTCGTGAGAGCCGAAGAACTCGCTCTCGGATTGCAAAGACAGCTGGAAAATTTGCGACTCAAACTGCAAGTCCATTTACATTCTGCAAAAACAAGCTTATTTGTATTTTTCCCGCGTGTTTACGCGCGAGAGAAAATTGACGGAAAAGAATTTGTTATTCAGGTAACAGGGACAAGCGTAATGTGACGTAATGTGGGCGAGATAAAAGGAATAAGTGGCAATAATTGCATCAAAATTCGATAAAAGCTTAACGTTAATTAAAACAAATATTTTCGATATAAATTAAAAAAGAGTGATGGTAATATTTAATGGAGACTATATCAAAATTGTAGTTTTTTTGGGTACTTGAAATTGAAAATACTTGGAAATATTTGAAAATTGAAAATACTTGAAAATTGAAAATACTTGAAAATTGACAATACTTGAAAATTGAAAATACTTGAAAATTGACAATAGTTGAAAATTGAAAATACTTGAAAATTGAAAATACTTGAAAATTGAAAATACGTGAAAATTAAAAATACTTGAAAATTGAAAATACTTGAAAACTGAAAATACTTGAAAATTGAAAATACTTGGAAATTGAAAATACTTGAAAATTGAAATTTTTTAAAAATACTTGAAAAATTGAGCAAATTCAATTTATATTTCAGTTAAAAAAATGAATCGAGTGGAGGGAAATAAGGGCACTTTTCCTCCGTCACCATCTCTTCAATATAACATTTTTTCCCAACATGGGGCAATCAGATTTTCGTTCTTTTTCAGGGATCAGACAAAGGAGAAATGTCGCCAGTTGGAGCGCGAAAACGACGAACATCAGGAGTTGTTGCACGAAGCCGACCAGAAGGAGAGGGACAGTCGATGGGCGTTCCAAAAACTCGAAAAAGAAAAGAACGTACTTGCTCGAAAACTCGAAGATGCAGAGGCAGAAGTTAGTGTCACGATGCCCGTACAAGAGATCGTTAGAATTTAATTTTACGATTGCCAAATCCATTCGCACTGTATTTTTGTGCAATGGCAAAATAGATTAAAAAAAACCTGTCTACTGACAGAAGCAATATAAACGCGTTGTTTCCAAGGAAAGATTAACATTTGATCCGGTTTTTCGCTTATGAGTTTATTTTGTCTAGCCTTCATCATTTCTCTATACTCGCAACCATCTTTTTCCTCTACTTCTCTCCTTATTATTACCGATTTTCTGATAATCTCGTGCAAACTTTTTTCAGAAACAACAAATGGCATTACTGAGTTCGAGGCTCGAAAAATGCAAGAAGGAGAAATACGAGTGCATGAGAGAGGCTACGGTGTGCAAACGAGAATTGGAGGACAAGCAAAGAGATTGCGAATTGTTAAAGGATCAAATCGCACAATTGACCGAAGCGCACAAAAATTTGCAAGAATCTTATGACAAGAGCGTTCAGGTATTTTTACCGACTGCGAATTGTCGTTAGAATTTCCTACAGTATCGTTCATAGCTTTTTCCACCTTTATCAGGAGAGTGCGACTATCGAAACTTAAGGGGTTAGGTTACCGTGACGATCCGAGAATCAGGGTTATTTAGAAAAAATAGTTTGGAAGAAATAAGAACGATGATTGGAAAATCGTTTGGACATTTATTTGTATGTACAATAAGGTAGTCCTATCGCCACGCTTCAATCCATGGGATTTTCATAATTTTTTTTCGAGCTTCCCTAAATATATTAATAATCGTCTCTGTAAAATTTCAGGGTTGGTCGACCTAATTACAGGGAAAAACAATATTAACATTGCGTGTTTTTGTGAAGGAATTCCGGTCGCTACAAAAGTGTATAGAGGGATTCTCCGTTAATTCAGCCACTTTTTTTCGACCATCTTGATCTGCCCCGTAATTGGTCATATCAAAGTACTACTAAAAGGCGTTCTATGTGAATTCTTTCAGACTTTTTAATTCAACATTTTAGAAAATACCGTTTGTTTTCCAAATGAATATATCTCGGAATCTAGAAGCAACTGAAAAAAAATGTCTGTACATAAAAGTTGTAGTTTTGTGTTAGCTTTCGAGCGGACGACTTGAAATAATTTTTACGTTCCGGTAACGCTGATTTTTTTACCAAAAAAGGGGGAAATAATTTTTTTATTCAAAAACGGCCATTTTTTTGCTGAAACATTACAGAGTCTTCCAGTATATCTAACGATATCGCAGAAAAATCGCCAGAGTGGCACGGATCGCGGTTCTAGGGTATAAAAACCACACAAATTAATGTTTTATACCGGAACCTCGCTCCATGCCACTAGCGATTTTTTTGAGTAAAAAGAGACGGAGATAGAATCCATGTTGCCAAATATCAAATCTAGAAATACTGCGGGAATCGTTGGATTAACGACTTTTCCATTTTTCTAATTAAATGTGAACATTCATTAAACAGTTTACTCATGGAAAATGTTAGTTATGACAAATTTTTTTTTTCCCATTTAAAAAATATAAATTGTACAAGTTTCGAGTATGATCAGTGGTATGACTAGTGTGAAGCGATAGGACTACCTTAACAAAGTTGTGTCTCCAATTTCATTTAAGGCCTTAGGCCACAGTAACGGGTGTAAAATCATGGGCGAATTTGACAATTTTTTTCGTATAAAAAAGTGATTCACTTACACAATTAATTACACATCTATTTAGTATGGATATCGAGCTGTTAGAAAATCTATATTTTTTTCGATGTACAAAATGGCCGACTACTCGAAATTTCTCGAAACAGCTTTTGTCCAATTGGCCTGACAAATAACTTCAACAATTTTCACTCGATTTCCTTCAAATTCAAAAGTTATGTTCCTAATTGCATTTCGCAGAGAAGTACGTACGGAATTTCTGATTGATCGAAAACTTTTCATTTTATGAGCAGTTTATGAGCAGTTATAACGAAATTTTTCACTGAAAATTCATTTCTTAAGTTCAAATACCTACAACTTTTGAATAAAACAATATTTTTTCAAATTCCGTACGTGCTTCTCTAGGTATTCTAATGTAGATTGACGAGAATTTTTGTTTTCTGGTCTAGGTAAAAAATTGTGTATGCTAAATGTCACGCTGCGGAGCGCCTAAAAAAAGATATCAAAAGAAAATATTAGTAGTCGGCCATTTTGTACATCGAAAAAAATATATATTTTTTCTAACAGCTTGATATTCGTACTATATAGATGTGTAATTAGTTTTATGAGTGAATCAATTTCTCATAAGAAAAAAAATTGTTAAATTCGCACATGATTTTATACCCGCTACTGTGGCCTGAGGCCTTAAAACTATTAATAATTGAAGAGATTATAAACATCCTCGTGAAGGACCTTTGAACGTGAGGGGCTCAACGGTGTACTTGATTTTGGCCATCCAGTTGATCTTAACGCGGTCCTTTAGTTTCTCGGCTGTTTTTTTACGGCTTTTTCAATAATTTTTTACGGGCAAAGCATCGAAACAATCAATCTCATTGTTTTTGCATAATCTTTATTAACATTTAAATAAGCTTTACAAATTTTTTGAAGTCAAAATATATAATAGAATAAACGTTATAGTGGCCGACAGGAAGACATCAAGTAAAAGAGGTGCTTGACGGTGACCAAGACTGCGGCTGTTCTGCTTATCCGAAATCAAAAAACCAAACGGCATTTTAATCTTCATATTTAAGACTAGCGATTGAACTAGAGTGAATTCTAAATTACAAAAATTGACTTTTTTATACACTTTTGAAAATTACATTCTATTTTTTACTCATTTTTTCTTAAGTTTTTCGCTCGTACAAAAAAAACTATCGAAGCAATCATGATAATTTTAGTGCAATCGCTGGCTTATAACATATTAAAGATGCTGTATAAATTTGAACAAGATCGGTGCAGTAGTTTCTGAAATATCGTGGTCACCGTTTCGAAAAATGGTGTTTCGAGAAAAACGCGTTTGAAAGTGTACCTGCTCCGTATACCTGCTCCGTTCCAGGGCCGTAACTTGTGAACCACTTCGAATGTCGAAAAATCCTTTGGCACACATTTTCTACACATGTTGTAGATGTGATTTATGAAAAGCAAAAAAAATCGATTTTTTCGACCCGAGAAACTAGAGGACCGCCTTAAGGCGTTATACGCAGTTGCAAGGCCAAAAAAAGTCGTTTTTTTACGAATTTTTTATCGAAAAGGATTTCATTTGGGCAAAACGAAAAGTATTAGGCAATGTAGTGGCATCTTGTAGCTTTAGATTGGCATTTTTTATTTTCAAAAATATTCATCAACATTGCTCCTGTAGGAAGTCTCCTGGAGGTCCCCGAAAAAAAGTGTCCGGCGATGAGCAAAGTATCTCCGGTTTGGGTTATCTAAAATGAAAAAACCGAAAAGATTCTTTTAGGGGATAGATGAATCCAGGTATTGATCGAAGGAATAGTCGAAATTTTAATTCTTGACGAAATGGTGGCTCCGCAAAGAAACAATTTCGATTTTCGACCAACATTTTTTTCGTTAAATCGTTGAAAAAAAATAGAAATAATTATCGGACATCTTATTCCTTCGATCAATACCTGAAGAATATATCTGACAAGGTTGTGTTAAAATTGCAGACCGATCAACAGTCAATTTTGTAGCGCTCCGAGCGTCCTTGCAAATATGTGTGTATTTTCGAGAATATTCGCTGGATCGATTTGAAATTTTCAGGGAATATACTCACATATTTGTCCATTCCGAAAATACAATAAAAAAAAAACGATTTTTTGAAATTTCTAACTGCGTATAACCCGTTAAACAAACGAAAAAACGAGTTTTTCTTTAAATAGATAATATTGGCTTAAACATGACATCATTATTGTTGATAACTAATGAAGAAAAAAATGTCAAGAAAATGAACAAGCGACGAGTGTTCGTCTTTTTTACAGTAGCCTAACCCCTTAAAAACCAGTCCGTTTTGTATTATTTATCGTCGAAGCCTCATCTTTTACGAACATTTCTGACTTGAATTCTTTTGTCCTCAAGCGTTTACGGGACAAAATACAGAACTTGAAAAAAAGTCAATTCGATCTTCACGCACCGGACACCGGGGAAAGTTCATCCGATGGAGTGAGGATTTGAAATTTTGTTTATCATATCCTACATTGTTGCCGTTCGAATGAATTCAGCACCGATCGTTTTATTAGTGCGACATTTTTACGCAGATTTCTTCAACGACTCCGATTGGATATTTGCACTCTTACACGGACAGTATATCTTACAGCGATAACAGACTGCACGATTCGCTATACGACGAACTCAAAGCTTCCGTGAGTAAAATTGGACCTTGTTTTCACTTTTATTTTTACATCAAAGTCGAACGACTATAATTCGCGTCGTTGTTGACGAAGTGTTGCATAAAACGATGCGAGAAAACTTGTACATTGTTTTGTTGTGCAAACAAATTTTAGTGAGACTTTATATTTGAAACGTCTTGGGTTGATTTTTTTTAATCGACCGGGCAATTTTTTTTCGTTTATTCACTCGCAATAATATACAATCGAGAACGGTAAAGTTATTTTGTTAAAACTCATGTGCATGATGGAGCATTAAAAATTATTGGATACGTTTTTTTATCGGTCGAAAAACGGTCTTAAGGGGTGAAACCACCCTTTTGAGTAAAATATGTCAAGGGTTGATTTTTAATATTTTTTTTCTGAATTCATGGCGACGTCTTTTTACCTTCTGACTGCGAATTTGCTATTCATTTCCTCCGCACCCTCAAATTTTATGAAAAATCGTCAAAAGCGTGAAAAAATACGTTTTTAGCGTTTCGCCGGCGTAATTTTGAGCTTTGAACAAAATCCCCGTGCTATTCGTAATCGGTGGAAAATTCCCCATCAGAAACACCCGTAAAATGGTTGAAAAGACGAAAAAAAAAATTTCCCCTCTTTCGGCCACATTTCCGGAACAGCCGAAATTGCGAAATTTCACGAAAGATTTCACGACTTTCCCAGGGATTTTCAGCGGCAAACGAGTCGAGACTTCGCGAACTCGAGAACGAATTGGCTTGGTACGAAGAAGAAAACCATCATGCTGTTACTCAAATTAATAAGTGAGCAAAGAATTAATTTCGATTTTTTTAAAACCGATCTATTTATATTTCTACCGAGTTTTTTCCTGATCAATTGTGAATATTTTTCAGATTCATGGAGCAGTTGCGTCGCAAACCATCAACATCTAACGTTCCCGATCTCAACCTGAACAGCGTCAATGACGGCAAAACTTCCGAAATGTCGTTGCTCACGAGAAAAATCTCGGAACTCTCGGAAATGGTAATTGACAGATATAAATGAATAAACAAATAATCGTAATATTGAGCAGTTCGTAAAAATAAATATTCCATAAAAAGCTTTCATTAAGCTTTCATAAAAATAAAAGCTTTTTCATAAAAGCTTTTCTCATAAAAGCTTTTTCATAAAAGCTTTTCTCATAAAAGCTTTTTTTTTTTTTTTTTTTTTTTTTTTCATAAAAAATAAAAGCTCTCATAAAAGCTTTCATAAAATCAAAGCTTTTTCATAAAAGCTTTCACAAAAATAAAAATTAAAACTACCATTCCGCGAGTCGATCTTTCGCAACTTCGTCGCTGCGAATACATTTCCACGAAATCGATATTTATGACATTCATTTACTTCGATTTGATACAACAAATTAGAGAGTAGACTAGTAAATATTCTACACTATTGTTTCGTTTGAGCGGGGTATTTTTTTTTTTTTCAAAATTGGCGCAACCACTGTATTGCAATTTTACTTTTTAGCGAATAACGCGTTAAACATACTTCGGGAACCGACGGGCGAAATTTCCATGACAAAAGCTCCAGCTTTTGTGTCTCGTTCTTTCCGGTTGACCTTCTCCCCCCGCGATCTTATCGTCGTTGTCTCCGTCTTCATCGTTACGCAGCCAAACGACTTATTTCAGGTGAACAAAATCATCCGGGGGCCCAAGGTGAAGGAAGCGAGCTCGCAATTGTCCGCTGATTCGACCTACACGAACGAACTACTCTCCGGCCAATTTGGAATTCGCAGCTTCGAGGATCACTTGCGTTTCATGTGAGTGAACGATAAACCACACAGAGGTCCATCGTTTTTACGAAAAATGGCCATCGTGAAAGAAGGGACAGTAAAATTTCCTATAGTTTATTGACACCGCAATCATAATATGGTTAAGGCCTTAGGCCACAGTAACGGGTATAAAATCATGTGCGAATCTGACAATTTTTTTTCGTATGGAAAAGTGATTCACTCATTACATTAATTACACATCCATTTAGTATGAATACCAAGCTGTTAGAAATTTTTTTTTTTTCGATACACAAAATGTCCGACTACTCGAAACTTTTCGAAACAGCTTTTTTCCAATTGGCGTGACAAATAACTTCAACAATTTTCACTCGATTTACTTCAAATTTAAAAGTTATGTTCCCAATTGCATTTCGCAGAGAAGTACGTACGGAATTTCTGATTAATCGAAAACTTTTCATTTTATGAGCAGTTTATGAGCAGTTATGACGAAATTTTTCACTGAAAATTCATTTTCTAAGTTCAAATACCTACAACTTTTGAATAAAACAATATTTTTCAAATTCCGTACGTACTTCTCTAGGTATTCTCATGTAGATTGACGAGAATATTTGTTTTTTGTTCTAGGTAAAACATTGTCGATGATAAATGTCACGCCGCCGACCGCCTAAAAAAAGATTAAAAAAATATTAGTAGTCGGCTATTTTGTACATCGAAAAAAAAATATATTTTCTAACAGCTTGATATTCATAGTAAATAGATGTGTAATTAATTTTATAGGTGAATCAATTTTTCATACGAAAAAACATTGTTAAATTCGCACATGATTTTATACCCGTTACCGTGACCTAACGCCTTAACACAACTATGAGCGAAAAGTATGTCTGAACATGCGATTTGGGTAGCGTGTTGGACAATTCATCATCTCCGAAATAGTTATAAACTATGGTAAAAGGCTTGATCCTATAGGGGGGTAGTTCCGAAAAGCCCATACCCCCGATCAATTTGGAATTTCGTGTACCCATGTATTTCGACTCGCTGATCACGAATATCATAGTGAAAGTACCCGCAAATGTGATTTTCAATGTCAAAACTCACAAAAACTAATATTTTAATAGGTTTTCTATTTTATTTTGATAGATGTCGATCTCAGAGAAAAATATTTCCTACAAATGTTGTAGCGCATAAAGAGATTAATCTTTTGTGTTCTATACAGGTTTTCTCTAAAACCATTCTGTTTCGAGAAAAATGAGATAATGCTCCAATATGTACATTCAGCTAAACTCCATTAGTTTCGACATTATCTACTTACGGACTTTATCGCGGGAAGGTTGGAGTTTAGACTGTAAAGTGCAATTTAGTCTTTCAACCCAAACAAACCCAAACAAAAAATAAAATACAAAAAAAGCATAAAATAAAATATAAAAAAGCAAAAAATAAGCATGCACTTTAAAGAGTAAACTCCAACTTTCCCGCGGTAAAGTGCGCAAGTAGATAATATCGAAACTAACGGAGTCTAGCAAAATGTTATTGGATCATTATCTCATTTTTCTCGCAACAGAATGGTTTCAGACAAAACCTGTATAGAGCATAAAAAATCAATCTTTTTATAGGCTACAATTTTTGTACAAAACTTTTTTCTCTAAGATCAACATTTATTAAAATAAAATAGAAAAACTTTGGAAAAATTAGTTTTCGTGAGTTTTGACCTTGAAAATCACATTTGCTGGTATTTTCACTATCATATGCGTGATCAGTGAGTCTAAATACGTGGGTGCACGAACTTTATCCAGAAACGGATTTAAAAAAAGGAAAGGTACATATATTGAGATCCTTAAAAAAAATGACTAAAAAAAACATGGCCGCTAGCAGATGATGAAATTCTTTTCGCGACGTTACTTGTGCAAACTGAATTCCCTTTGGTACGAATTCATCAAGATTTATTCTATAAAATATTCACCTTTTCGAAAAACTAGTTTTTTTTTTTTCAAAGAGTCAACAAACTTTTTTCCAATTTCTGTTTTTGGGTTTTCGCGACACTTGTACAAATATATGAATTATTTTTTTCCACGTATGCGTACCTGTTACACTTGTTCTATTCTACTGACACGAATCGTAGAATCATCTCTCGCTTGTCACGCACCAGTCGAATTTGTAAAAAAATGATTCATGAGTATTCACCAACCGTTTGGAACCGCATACTTTTCGGAGAACTCGATGCGCCGTTTTAATCGTCGCTTCCAAAATATTTTTCCCCATAGCTGGCATGAGTTATTTTGTCGTAATGTGCGAGTGTTTCCAATACGCGGGAGAGCCACATATGCGTCGTATCACCCAGCGAATTAGCGCGCTAACTCTGAGTAATTCATCCACTCGCGGTGAACCTTTTTTTCCAGGGATATCCGTAAATATAGAAACCTCGCTTGCGAGAGACCTCGAGTAGTAAAAAAAAAAAACAACAGACATACGCGTGACCGTCAACGGCAGAAAATAGCGATCGACCTTCCGAAACTTGGGGCGGGGTCAATCTCTTATATACATGGGAGAAAAATCATTTTTCATCATCGGCCTTCGAGCTGAAGACTGCCGTTTCTCTATTCTAGATTCCGCTGATAAAGTAATTCAGTGTTTTAGCAACGTACTCACGGTGCGAGGGTACTTCTTCACTTTTTTTCACAATTTTTTTTACAAAATTGTTTTAAGGGACTCTCTTTAAGTCTCTTTTTAAGCTTCGTTTTAAGCCTCTACGTAGAGGCCCGAAAAAGTTGCCAAATTCCGATTTTTTTGCTGGGAAACGATTGGTGAAAAAAAAAACGCATTTTTTTAGACAAAGGTACATAGGGTAAGGTGCCCAATTATTGGCACTTTAAGGACCACTGTGTAGGTAGGAGAGAAGCGTCCATAATTATGGACGCTTCTGGTGATTTTTTTATAGGCTTTCAGTATAGGGTAAATTGACCTTATTTTGACGCCCTATCAATTGATAGGGCGTCAAAATAAGGTCAATTTACCCTATACCCAAAGCCTTTAAAAAAATCACCAGAAAATACAGAAAAATACAACAAAATCATGCCCGGCAAACAAATTCATCACCGGCAGATGATGAAATCTTTTTCGCGACATTTGGCGTTGTACACTCTCCAACTGAAACGGTTCATCGGAAGTCTAAAAGCCAAACGGGTTATTCAAGTTAACAATAAATACGAATCATTGACGATCGTCGATTTTTTAAATCGTGTTTCTTAACAACGTGGCGATGAATTAAAACTGGAGAATACAAAATCTATGAAAAAGTCGTCATTTTTACGTGACTATTAAAAAATGACGATCGATTTTTAAAAAGTGAGATCGTCAACGACCTCTAAACGTTATTCATCGTATCGCCTGTAACTTTGGAAATTAAAAAATGTCAACATGAAACAATAAATGACTGCAGATTTATCAGCCTATTCCATGTGCGTCTTGCCACTGTAGTCCCCAATCGGCGGTAAAGATGCAGCTCGTAATTCTCGACTGAGCTAACTAAACCAATAATATTTTCAATTGTCATATTTTTCTTCTGGGTGAATAAAGGGAAGGTTTTGCCTTGTTCGGCCAAAAAATGTTTGATTTTTCACCAATTTTGCATGCGAAAAGTATTGAGGCCTAAGGCCACTGCAACGGTCCAAAAAAAAGGTTTTTTCACGAATTTTTTGCTTCCAAAATTGAAGGTAATTGAAAAAAAACTTTTAAGGGTGTTATCGGGCATACATTAAACTTTATTATCAAATTTTTTTACAGCAAAAAAAAAACAAAATGGCGGTTCCACAGCTATCTTCCCGGGGCATGTTTTGCTTGCAGGGCTCCGCGGCACGCAGCACCACTGGTGCACTTTTGAATCTAGAACAAAAAAAAAACCATCAATCTAGAGGGTTATAGCTAGAGAATGTCGATCGGATTTTAAAAAGTATCAATTTTTGTGGATTTGGCGTGCGTTTGAAAAAAAAAATTGATTTTTGACGAAAAAAACGGCTAGTTTTTTGTTAATAAAAAATCAATAAATAAAGTTATTGAAAATCCCGATCGACATTCTCAAGATAATGTTAATGTTCACATCTGGTCAAAATTTCAAGTAAAAAAAAATGAAAATTGTTCGAGTGATGCTGCGTGCCATTTTGAAAAACCGTATTTCGAGAAAAACGCGTTTAAAGTTTTGCGAATAGTTTTTTATTGGAAAAAAATAAAAAAAAGAAGGTAAAAAAAAATTTACCGTTAGTCTGCAATCCCAGCACCATACATTTGTCCTTCGATGGCCCAAATTTTCGTCTGGCAAAATTTACAGTGGCCTTACCCCTTAAATATAGAATGTTGATATTTGGTATATTGACTAAGCGGTCTTTGTTGAACATGAAAATATTTTTTAAAGTTTGACAAAACATGGTGGTGGGAGTGGGAGGAGTCACGTATGTCGGTGCGCGGGCGATGACATTCTTCGCTTGCGGAAGTTCTAAGTCCCCGACAGGTGATCTGAAGCAAAAGAATCAAACATGTTTTTACTTTGTGCAATATTGTGTATAAGTTGACCTAGAATCAAGAAGAAAAATTGAAAAATAAAAAAATAGTGAGCAAAAAACTGCGAAAATATTTGGGAAAAAAAAACAAACTTACTTTCCATCGCTCACAATTTTTTTATTTTTCGATTTTTCTTCTTGATTCTAGGTTAACTCGCATAGAACAAATCACAACTCGGCGACGGCTTGTCTGAAACAAAAAAATCGAAGTCCGTTAGATTCAGTATGACACCAGGTACAAAATGACCATCGGATATAAAGTTTTGTCAAAAAATAAAAAAATACAGATGAAAAACGAAAAAAGTTTTAAAAAAACGCGTTTTATCGCAGTTTTTTGCAAAAAAAAAAGAGGAAAAATCAAAATTTCAAAAGCATCGAGGGTCATCTTGTTGCGAATCATGTTTACAATATGTGGTTCAAATTTCAAGAGAATCGGTTTATTAGTTTTAGAGATACGATGGAGCTAGATTTTGAAACGTTGTTTCGAGAAAAACGCGTTTGAAGTTTATACTATGAAAAACTCTTACCTAAACTCAATCGGCAATTCCTGCACCGTACAAAATCCCTTCTGATTGCTCGTCATCGTCGATTTCTTCAAGTCTTGCTTGCAATTTTTTGAATTTTTTAAAGTGGACTGGCCCCTTAAGGCGTTACCCCCACTTGTAGCGCAAAAAGGCCTTTTTCATGAATTTTTTTGAAGAAAACTACAAAACTTTTTTAATCGATCAATATACCATCTTAGAGAACACATCTTGAAGAACTTTCAGTAATTTTTTTATTGAAAAATATTACATTGTTTAGTGGCAAATGGCCGTCAATGAAATAATGTTTTTATATACACGGTTTGCGGTGACCAACATTGCGGCGAAGTGGATCATCGGAAAAAAAAAATGCGGATGGATTTAGTCAAATATAAGTATAAACTAGTCTTTAATCGAAGGATTTTAAAAAATATTCATTTTTCACAAAATGGCGGACAGTCAAAGTTAATGGTTCGAATTTAACGGAAAAAAAGGGCCGTTTTTTGGCTATAAAACGGCCATTTTTTTCGAAAAAAAAATCGAACGATTAGACTACATTTTTATGTATTAAATAAGCCTGCAAAATTTCAAGAAGATCGGTTCATTAGTGTTCGAGTAATCTTGGTCACCGACTTCAGAAATGCCATTTTGAGAAAAACGCGTTTAAAGTTTCAATTTCAGTTTACACGAAGAAAATATTTTTTTTTTTGTAAACTTACATAGAGTCATCTATTCCGGGCCCATACAGAAGTATGGGCCCGGATACTTATACTTCAAAAAAATGTAATAAAAAAAATCGATTTTTTCAAAACCGCAAGTCGGGGTAACCCCTTAACGTGACTACGTGATCGTATTTAGCGTCGTCATTTTCCAACAAACATCACGATACAACATACCGCTCAACCTTTTGCTTTTCCGGCCAAGAACGAGGGGAATTACTGTCTCGTATTCCAAAAACGTGTCGAGCTGACAGTCCCTCCATTTTTCATCGTCCAATTAGCATGTAGAAGAAGGCCACGTTTTTCGCGGTAGTGGAAAGACGTACAAGTCAATCGGGGCAAGATGAGTGGGGGAAAAAAAAACAAAATCAAACAAGCAAGTATACGACAGGGGCCATTGGATTCAGATTCCAAGTGTTTCTTTCGCACTCGAGAATAAATGTTGAGGACAGTTGGACAAGGATACAAACATTTTTTTTTGCAAAACGTTGCGCCTGTCGTTGCACGTTGAATTAATGGGTTAATAATTCAACAATTCGTATGTAGGTAATAAGGGGTTCGGAATCGATAAATCATATTTCTCGATGGAGGTTCGCGAAGATTGCGTCAACCTTGCCCGGGGGACCGTGACAGTAACCGGGTGTTATCTTTTTCCTCGAGAAATTGTCCCGCTTCAACTGGGTTAATTCGAGCTCAATGCGAACCAGATGCAAAAGCAACGTGTAGCAAAAATCTGTCTCTCTCCTCTGCCTCTCTCCCTTTCTCCCTTGAATTCGCTAACTACGCTGCCTTCAATGCTCCGATCTTGTTTTTATTTCGGGGTTACCCTTGATGTCAACGTACTCGTCCCGTGACTTATTTATATTGGGCGTCGATGCCACCATTCGTTTTCTTCGTTTTTCAATAATAAAAGTATCTCGTTGCACTTTGGTAGTCCGACAAAGTGTTCACCTTTGTCGTGAATCGAATTTTCAGCATTTTAAACAACGAATAGTCGTTGGACTTGTTCATAGTTGTTTTATTTTTGTTAATTTAATTTTGATTTTTGTATTTTAACGTCGCATCGACTGTTGTAGTTGTTAGAAGGGGAATTTTTTTATGCGGCAGTGGGTGGCGAGCCACTTTGGGCAATTGACATTAGGGGCAAGTGTCATTGATGGTGTCGGCAAGAACCGAAGTCATCGGTGGGTCAGTGCCAGTGTCAGCTCATTGGTTATTAACAATTATCTGACGATTTTTTAGGCACATTTTTCACTTTCCAAAAATTTGTCTAAAAAATCGTTAATAACGAATGAACTATGCAATATAAAAAAAAAATCCTACGTACTTCCATGGACAATGTATTTTTCAAGACATATTCAACATTTCTAGTGAATCGGTTGAAAATTGTCTGAATTATGTTTCCGGCCAACTTAAAAAATGCAATTTTGAGATAAACGCTGCACAACCGCCATTTTGAAATTAATCGCTTCCAAAATATTATTGTATACAGTCACTTATATGTATGATAAACACCCTTTTTTGTAATCTCGATTTATTTTGTAGTTTTTGTGAAAAAAAATCCCCAAAAAGCTTATTTTTCGGCCTCTGGAGTGGCCTAACCCCTTGAGGAATCATCACAGTGTGACCGCCCGAAAAATAGACGATTTTTTTTAGGTGGATAGGATAAGCTAATCGGTCTAATTTTTTGTTATAAATTGAAGCACCGATAAAGAATACAAAATGATTTTTTTTTATTTCTTTATTTATTGTCTACAATTTGTTATTATTTGCGGAAAATTGCGTGGAAAAAAAATGGTGTCCCAGGGTGGCCAGAATTGTGACCGCAAATTTTATCTGAAACAAAAATTTCAAAATGATTATTCATATGTAGGAAAGCCGCTATGTCCCTATGGAGATTTTTTTAGTGAAATTTGAAAAAATGATGGCGGTTTGAACGAAAAGTATCAAATTTAGCCTTTTTTCGACAGTTTTTCATAAAAAAAAAACAGGAAGATTGAAAAAAAGCTTCTATAGCAACATAAGGAATGACGTGAAGAATGTTCTGTTGAAATTTCAAACGGATAGCTTGAAAACTCTTGCTTTGAGAGTGGCCGCCGTTTTGAAAAATACGATTCCGAGAAAAACGCGTTTAAAGTTCTAAGAAAGGCTGTTAAGGAAGGCTTAACTTTTTCTAAGAAAGGCTGTAGCGACCGAAATAATTCGAATTTCGATCGAAAAATTGAACAGAACGTTTACAACCGTGTATACTATCGTATAATGCAAAAAAATCGATTTTTTGAAAATTTTGCACTATGATGATTTCTTAACGGGGTATCCCTCTCTGGAAGCCCAATTTGAAGGGTCAGAATGATGAATTTTTTTCTAGTAACACATTGGTTGAAATAAATTAATTTTTTCCCAGCATCTTGTACACATGTTTGTGGTTAGAATGTAATTTTTTCGGAAGAAAATCTTTCAAAGTGTTCGTGGTGCTGCAGTTGGCGTTGCAGTCCTCCAGCGGCGAGGCCCGAAACGGCGGGATCTCTACCAGCCTCAAATGTAATTTGAAACGAAAACAAAGAAAAAATGTCTTCAAATATATCCAACTGGCTATGGGTTCACGATCCACTTTTCGAAATTTCGAAAAATACGAAAGATGACAGCCTCTCCAAAGGAAACCTCATTTTCTCTTGAAAAACAGCATGCTGAAGTCATTGTTATTAACAAATGGTCCAGCCAATTAAAAAATGCGATGGTGAACCGAAAATGACTACTGATTGCTAACTGTGCTAATTCAAGTCAATAGTGTGAAAGGATAATACAAAAGAAATCGATTTTTTGAAAATTTCACACTGCGATGATTCCTTTAGGGGGGATTGTCTTTTTTTTTTCGCAAAATTTACCGCTTTTTGGGAATTTTTTTGTGAAGAAAGTATACAACGGAAAACTTGTGAAACTTGGCATATAGTTTTATTGATCTGTTTACTACATACAAAAAAATTTTTAAACAATTTCATCAAAAAATCCGCCTCCCACCCCCCTCGACGCGCGATGGTCCTTTTTTGATGGTGTGCACGATTACAGCCTTCACGTTCATCCTGCAACAAAAACCCAAAAAGCATTTTACTTTAGACATATATAGCTATCGTTCGATGAAGGGAAAAAAAAATTGACGTTTTGGTGACGTTTTGAACTTGAAGTATCGATTTTTCGAAAAAAATTGATCGATTTTTTGTTATAAATAAAAAACTATTAAACGTATTGCTTTTTTGCTTCATCAAACGATAGCTATATGTGTCTAAAGTAAAATGCTTTTTGGGTTTTTGTTGCAGGATGAACGTGAAGGCTGTAATCGTGCACACCATCAAAAAAGGACCATCGCGCGTCAAGGGGGGTGGGAGGCGGATTTTTTGATGAAATTGTTTAAAAAATTTTTTGTATGTAGCAAACAGATCAATAAAACTATATGCCAAGTTTCACAAGTTTTCCGTTGTATACTTTCTTCACAAAAAAATTCCCAAAAAGCGGTAAATTTTGCGAAAAAAAAGACAATCCCCCCTTAAGCGATGATTACTTGTATTTACCTAGGCATTTTTAGGTGCTTGTAAAATCCGTCGCCCACTAAAGTCTGCCGCCCCTAGGCGGTGTGCTGACATTTTTGTGCTTTTGATTAGCAGTTGATCGTCTGAGGAAATTACTTGTTATCGGACTGTCCGAAGATTGTACCAATTGATGAAGAGTCAAAATTCTCGCAACGGTGAGGAACGTTCGGTGGAAAATTATTTTTATCGGACTCCATACAGTCGAATGACGACTTTCAATCTGTTGAGGAACTCAGCTCGTTGATACTTTTGGAGTTTTTCTTGCGTGGGGTTCCCAACAGGATTCACTTGTCGAGAAGCTCAAGGGGGGAGATACCTGTAGGCGAGGAAAAAATTACTGACTTTCACGATTTGCTTTTCAATTCAAAGATTTATTCACTATTTTCTACTCATTAAAAAAATATATTTAGAAGGTATCAGTAAGATGATTGAAAAATCGTTTGTATATTTATATATGTACAAAGTTGTGTACCAAGTGCCATAAAAATATTGACAATTGAGGCGAGAAATCCCTTTAGGAGCGTGAAAAATAGGTATTTTTCGGGAATTTTTTTAGAGGGGATGAAATAATCTGATCATTTTCAAATTTGGACATGAGTTTATTATAACTGTCAAGTTAAAAAAAAAAATCTTTTTTGGGTGACCAACAAAATGGCGGAGTTATTAAGGGTCTTCGGACGCCTGTTTTCCGCGACATCGAAAAGTGCCGCAGTTGTCACTCTTTTTCTGTTGATCTGAAAAAGATTTAATAAGTGTCATTCGTTTACTGACATACTAAGGGGAAGGATACACCTAAAAAATGATGCAAAAGTGCAAAATTGAAAATTTGGGAGCCTTTTTACTCCAAAGTTCGAATTTTCGACCTTTTTTTCGATATATTTGACCCCAAAAAAATTATTCATTTACACGCTACCTTTCAAACTTTAGGTATATCCCTCCGATAATATTACCGAGAGTAACCTCCCAAAATTTCATCCAAATCGGTCGATAACTTTTTGAGCTACAACACGAGCAGTTTTTGAAAAAGTAGTTTCGAGATAATCGCGTTTAAAGTTTTCTCGCTACCTGACCGCATGCTGTCCCCGCGCTCTAGACTATATGCGATAACTCCGCAAATATTCAATATTTCGAGTTTTCCTTTGGTCAGTATATTCTTTGGGCATCATACTTTCCAAATATGTAAAAAAATCGATTTTTTGAAAATTCCACAGGGATTTCTCGCCTTAAAGAAGTCATCAACAGTGTCGTGAAGGACCTTTGAACGTGAGGGGCCAACGGTGTACTTGATTTTGGCCACCCCGTTGATCTGAAAAAAAGAGTTCTTTTTTAAAGATAATGTTGGCCAAGACTTGACTGACACTGAGCTTTTTTGTTATCGTGTTTGAATCTTCAAAAAAAAATGTCGAACTTTTTTCTCGATTTTCCAAGGAAAAGTGACGTCATATTGTTAATGACTGATGAAGAAAAAAATGTTAGGAAGAAAAACGTCGATCAAGACTAAACTACTATTATACTGAATAAGTGTACCAAATTTGAATCTGTTTATTACATGTCGAGAAATCGTGTTCACCGTTTTGAAAAACATAGTTGCGAGAAAAACGCGTTAAAACTTTTTCTTGCAGTTTTATGGTTGTAATTATAAGTTTACCTTGAATCTGCGATTCCTGCACCGTTTTCTTCGCGATTTGACTTTCTTCTTCAATTTTTGTTGCCTCAAGCGACGAGCGATTATTCGACATTATCACAGTAGCCTCACCCCTCAATCTGGAAATGTCACTTGACCACATAACTCGTGCTTTTTTTGTTCTCATATCGGTACCTCTGATTTCATACGACCACGAACATCCTAGCGAGGCCTTATTTAGATTATTAAAAACATCACTTCCTTCCTTTGCCTCTATGCCATTTTCTGTACTCCCGTGCGTCGTTGAAAAACAAAGATTATTCGCGGCAGATTTCGACTTCCTTGATTGTAGGAACTGAACAAGTCACTCAAGGGGCTACGTCTACCTAGAGGCCCGAAAAAAGTGGCCATATTCTGATTTTTCCTGTCACACGGTTGGTGAAAAACAAACGCATTTTGTTTTTAAAACCTAAATACATACATTGAGAGTCTTAAAAAAAATCACCAATAAATACAGAAAAACAACAATAACATGACCGCCAGTAGATGATGACTTTTTTTCGCGACGTTTGTCGGTGGACACTCTCCAGCTCAAACGGTTCATCTGAAATCTAAAAACCAAACGGGTTATTCAAGTTAACAATAAACACTAGTCGTTGACGATCGTCGATTATTTAAATTATTTTTTTTAACAACGTGGCGACGAATTGAAATTCGAGCATACAAAATCTATGAAAAAAGTCGTCATTTTTACGTAACTATTAAAAAATGACGATCGATTTGAATAAAGTGAGATCGTCAACGACCTTCGAATGGTTCTCATCGGATCTCCTGTAAATTTGGAAACAATCCATCGAGTGGTTTTCGAGATATCACGTCCACGGACTTTGAAAACTGTTTCGAGAAAAACGCGCTCGCTCGGTTGACTGTTGGAAGCTGTAGCTCATTTAATTTTAGGCATATTTCAATGAAATTTTCAGGGAATATAGCTGAAAGGTGATACTATCGAATAAAAATATTTTTGGAAAATGCAATTTTTTGACCCACCTGTTTTGGCAAAAAATCGACGATTTTGTTTCGACATTTTCGCAATGGAATATTTCGAGAGGCGAGAATTGATATTCTGCTAAGCGAAAAGCGAATTTCCACGTATGCCTAAAAAGCGGCGGTGACGTGAAAATTCGATGAAATTCTGCTTTAGTGTTCTCCAGTTTACCGGTTACACTAATGTTAATTCGCAACGCCTGTGAATAATGGCCTCGTTGAGTTAAACGCGGCTGTATACTTAAGCACCACTTTTCGCTTCGGGCTCTTTATCGAAGAAAATTCATTGTCATACGCACCTATGTCAGCACTCTCTTTCTCTCTCTCTTGCTCGCTCACTCTCAAACGCTTCCACATGCATATCTCTCTACTTGAAGCTGAAACTGTTTCTCACGTCCCATCCGTCAGTGTGCTCGCAGATCTCGAACGTTACACCCAATCTTTCGGATAATTTTTCTGTGAACGCATCATTCCAGGATCGTTTTTTATTGCATTTTTTAATTGCGCTGGACATTTTTGTGATAATCGTTTTTTGAGTGTTTGTGAATACCGGAAATGGGTGAAAAAACGGAACTTCGGAATCGTTACAATTGGTATGTTATGGACGTTAAAGTGAAACAACATTTCTACCAATTCATAAACGTCGCTCGAAACTGTAATCACGACTGTGTGTATTTACACATACACTACAGGCCAAAAGTTTCCGGACACTTCAGATAATTGCAAAATTTTCGATCACTGGATAATTGCCAAATAATGTTAGAATACTTGGAATATTTAGTAAGTAGAATAGTGAGAATACTTAGAATAGTACTTAGAATAATTGGGATACTTAGAATAGTCCGAATACTTAGAATAGTACTTAGAATAATTGGGATACTTAGAATACTTAGAATAGTATTTAGAATAGCCAGAATACTTAGAATATTACTTAGAATAGTTCAAATACTTAGAATACTTAGAATAGTTGGAATGCTTAGAATGCTTAGAATAGTACTTAGAATAGTTAGAATAGTTACAATACTTAGAATAGAAAAATACTTAGAATAGTTCATTTCATGGATTATTTTACGAAGATATTATACACCTCTGTATAATTAATTGTATTATTCTAATATAATGTTGCAATTATCCAAAGGGTCCGGAAACTTTTGGCCGGTAGTGTACCGTATGATAAAAAATCCTCTGTAAGCTGAAATGAGTTTGATATTTGTCGATTTTGCGGAAAATTTATTAACATCGAATGAAGTTTTCCATCGAGGCCCTAAAAATCGATTCTGTTTAGGGATTTTTTTCCGAAACTCCTGGAAATGGATCTTTTTCATTTCTGCGGGAAATGTTTTAATTTTCATATATTGCATAAATATCCGGGTATTTCAGGACAGTGGCAATTGAAATATTGAAAATCGATAATTCGCGGAGCTTTTCAATATTCCTGCAAATCCGGGAGACTTCGTTCGTCAGCCATTTTTTTATACCAAGTTTTTGTCGTGTCAATAAAATCAGCGGCTCAAAATTCTAAGTATTTTTGTAATAATTCACGAAATTATAATTCACGGAGTTGTACGAGTCCGTAATATAGACGAAGTCTCGTGAAACAGTCAGCGAGGAAAATTTCGATTCGTGACGAAGGGGAAATTATGGCACGTGCGTGACGCTTGAATTGCGGCTCTTTCAACATTAACGTGTGTTATTTTTCAAAGAACGCCCAGTCTGGCTTTTCGTCTTTGAGACGCGTTTTCCTCGCGGTAATTGCGCGTTTTCGCATTCGTAGTCCAAGCCCGTGACGAGCCTGACGAAATACAACAACAATATTTGCGACTCGAAAAATCTTAGAAAAATTCTGAAACGTATATTAAGGGGTATTTTCACTTTAAATGTTCAAAAAGGCTATTTTCATGATTTTTATGGTAGGTTTATATTATAGATGTTGATATAAAAGTTGTTACACTTAATAAATACACCTTCGAAATACATTTAAAAAAAAATTATTTATTCAAGTCACTTTTTATAGACGAAAATGGCAATTAAAAAAATGTCTAAAAAAATTGTAGGTCTGCGCTGTTGATGAAATCACGGAGATGGATCATCCGAAACAAAAAAATCAAATGGTTTTAGATTCAGTATGTTAATGGCTATAGCGCATATCATACGATTTTTGATATATGCAAAAATAACAAAATGGCGGACATTTTTCGAAAAAACAAAAAAACGTGTCTTTTTCACCGTTTTTGGCAAAAAAAATAGCAAATATCAACATTTAAAAAAATCCTTGATATGCGCTGTAGCTACAGTTGTAAAGAATATGAGGTTGAAATTTCATGAGGATCGGTTCAGTAGTTTCGAAGATTTTATCAACAAGCGGTCGAAAAACGTTGTACCGAGAAAAACGCGTTCAAAGTTTGTTTGGGTTACGTAAATACATTATAAAAATTTTGTATGTATTTCGAAAGTGTATTTATTAAGTGTAACCACTTTTTTTTATCAAATCTATAATATAAACCTATCAAAAATTCATGACAATACCCTTTTTTAGCGTCTAAAGTGAGAAGACCCCTCAAGTTTCCCATCGTGTTTCGATCATCAAAAAATTAATTTTTGAATTTGTTTCCAATTTTTCAAGGAAAAATGACGTTTTTATTGTTAATAACAAATTTCAAAAAATGTTGAGAAGAAAAACGTCGGTCAAGACTAAACTACTATTACACTGAAAAAGCGTATCAAATTGTACATCAATCCGTTCATTAGATGTCGAAAAATCGTGTACACCGTTTTGAAAAATGACGTCGAAGTTTGCATCGTTGTAATGCAACAAAATTTTTTTTTCTAAGTTCTCAATATTTTGCTGCCAAAACACACTAAATTAATTTTGGGGTGTGAAAAATCCCCCAAACATTTCAACATATTCTTATTAAAAATTAACTATCTCAATTTGCGAAGAAAACGACTTTGGATACTGATAAAAATAAAAAAATGAAGCGAAACAAAATATCGATGCATTTTCTTTTAGCCAAAACACCCAAATTAATTTTGAGAAGTGAAAAATCGCCCAAACTTTTCAACATATTCTTATTAAAAATTAACCATCTCAATTGGCAAAGAAAACGGCTGTGGATAATGATAAAAATGAAATAAATGAAGCGAACAAAAAATATCGTTGCATTCCAAAAATGCAAATTTCAACGTCATTTTCTTCAATGACGTTGAAGTTTGTCAAAAAATTATAAATTTAATTATAATTTATATATTAGCGTCTACAGTGAGAAGACCCCTTAAGGGATCATCACAGTGTAACCGATCGAAAAATAGCTCATGTTCGCGATTTTTTGTCGATTGTTAAAATACGCTGATTAGTCTGATTTTTTTATATCAAATCAAAGCACTCATGAAGAACAGAAAATAAATTTTTAAACGTTTATTTTTTTCACATTTTTTTTAACGGTTGAAAATGTCTTCCAAAAAAAGGAGTCCTCACGGTGTACACGGTTGTGGCCGTAAATATGATCTGAAACGAAATTTGTAAAAAGATTATCAATAAAAAAAAAAAAATTGAAAAAGTATCGAAATTAGCCTATTTTTTCGAGAGTTTTTCGTTTAAAAAAAATGAAGAAAATGAAGAAAAATGAAGCTCTTCCTTTGAGAGTGTACACCGTTTTGAAAAACGACATTTCGAGAAAAACGCGTTCAAAGTTTCGAGTGCGGAAGTTTCATATAAATTGTCTACCAACGATCAATCGGCAATGCCAGGTCCATGTTTATAACTGTCTATACTATTGGATAATGCATGTAAAAAAACGATTTTTTGAAAATTTTACACTGTGTTGATACCTTAAAGTCATGCATTACGTAGCGAGCGTCAACTCGATCTCACGTAACTCTCGACTCTGTCAACAAGCGTTTTACCATGTAAAAAAAAACTTGTGACGTTTCTCATAATACGTGATTTTCGACGACACTATTCGAGCGTGAACTTTTTTGAGTGCATATATTTCTCGACTGTGCATTCAACGTGTGTCGCCGTCTCGAATACTAAAGCAGAAGAATTCCATTCCAGAGGGCGATTCAAAAATTCAACTCACCCATACAGGGATTCAACGGGGTCGTCCCATGTGACAGCCATTTTTTTCGCTCCTTATGGGAATTTTTTTTATGCAACATTAAAACACACTACTTTTTTATTTTTACCACCCATTTATGGACACTTTTACAGTCCCTTAGAATTTTATCAAACCGAAATAACTAGTTGAATCAACTTTACACCGTTCGGAACAAACTCATGTGTAAAAAAAGTTGGTTGACGGCTGCTATGATTCCGGAGGTTTTGCTTATCTGAAATAAAAAAATAAAACGGCATTTCAATTTGTAGACTTGAGGCTATCGCCGGAACTGGAGTAAAATAAAAATATCGAAAATTGAATTTTTGACACCAAGTTCTTAGGTTTTTAAGTTTTTAAGTGCCAAGTTTTAAGCCTTAAGTTAAGTTCTTGAGTTTTTAAGTTCCAAGTCTTAAGTCTTAAGTTAAGTTTTTAAGTTCCAAGTTTTAAGTCTTAAGTTAAGTTTTTAAGTTCCAAGTTTTGATTCTTAAGTTAAGTTTTTAAGTTCCAAGTTTTAAGTCTTGAGTTAAGTTTTTAAGTTCCAAGTTTTGGGTCTTAAGTTAAGTTTTTAAGTTCCAAGTTTTAAGTCTTAAGTTAAGTTTTTAAGTTCAAAGTTTTAAGTCTTAAGTTAAGTTTTTAAGTTCCAAGTTTTAAGTCTTAAGTTAAGTTTTTAAGTTCCAAGTTTTGAGTCTTAAGTTAAGTTTTTAAGTTCCAAGTTTTAAGTCTTGAGTTAAGTTTTTAAGTTCCAAGTTTTGGGTCTTAAGTTAAGTTTTTAAGTTCCAAGTTTTAAGTCTTAAGTTAAGTTTTTAAGTTCCAAGTTTTAAGTCTTGAGTTAAGTTTTTAAGTTCCAAGTTTTGGGTCTTAAGTTAAGTTTTCAAGTTAAAAGTTTTAAGTCTTAAGCTAAGTTCTTAAGTTTTTAAGTTCCAAGTTTCAAGTCTTAAGTTAAGGTCCCAAGTTTTAAAGTTCCAAGTTTTAAGTCTTAAGTTAAGTTCTCAAGTTTTAAAGTTCCAAGTTTTAAGTCTCAAGTTAAGCTCTTAAGTTTTAAAGTTCCAACTTTTAAATCTTAAGTTAAGTTCTTAAGTTTTTAAGTTCCAAGTTACGTCACTTTCTCCGACTTTTTCAGCTTAAAAAAGCTATGGCAGATATCAAAAATATTCTAGTTCGGGTAAGAACTATAGATGTGCTGACTATACCATAAAAATTTTAGCAAAGTCCGTTTAATAGTTTTTGAGATATCATGGAAGCCAATTTGAAAAATACAGTTTTGAGAAATACTGTATCTCGTATCTACAAACCGTCCTCTTTAAAAACCTGAAAATAATTTTTTTTTATTTAAAAAAAAAAACCACGATCTTTTTCGTGCAAGTACGTATTTTTCAACACATCTCCCACTTTAAACGAGTGTTTGGACACTTAATATTTTGTTTTCTTAAAAAATAAGTTTCGGGCCATGAAATAAGGATCATTGACTACAAAAAACGTCTCTACAACAACAAAAAAAGAACGCATATTTACCGAAGTACAACGATCTGAAAAACATCTGGGGTCGGATCGACCCCACATGTTTTTTTTTAATTCTATTTTCTGGACCTGTCACATGGGATGACCGCCTCAATTCATAAAAATTGCGCTTACCTTTATTTACATGTAAAAATAATTTGAAACATTTTTGTACACAATTGTCCAAAAAATATCGGAAAAACATTTATCCAAATATGTCGTGCCTCTTATTAGTGGTGATCACTTTTTTGCCAAGTATACGCAATGTACATTTTCTGTCTTTTTAAATAAAGGGAGCAAGCGATGCAGGTATATAAAAGAGTCTGGTGACGCTTTGATTCGCGCGGCAAGGACGGTTTCATTGCTCCTCATGATAGCTTGATAGCTTCGCTCAAATCATTCCCGTTTCGTCGTGTGCATCAGTGTTAGGATTATAACGTCAATTACTATAATTAATACGCGCGCCGTGTATACATCTACCGTTTCGTTCGTTCGTGCAATAAAAACGCCAAGGTCCCTCTCTGCGTTTCTCTAATGATCAATTGCCCATTTCTCAAATCACTTAATTATAACGATTTATTATCTATATTATAGATTATTTTTAACTGCGGCAATTCAACGTCATTCAATTGCAATCTATATGAACGAAAGGGAAATTTCACACGGGTGGACTGTCCCGTACATTTTTGTTTGGATTTTGGGCTGGCAAGGTCTAAATCGAAAGATCTTGAATTTTATTAACAACGCGAAACAAAAAAAAAATTGAAGCAGCACAACGGAGTAGTCATCAATGGTATGAATTTATTTGATAATTAGATATACACCGATAATACTATATTTCGTAAAAATTGAATACTGCGTCGACTCTTAAGGGGTTAGGCTACTGTGACGGTCAGAAAATCAGGGTTATTTGAAAAAAATTCACGGAGGTATTAGCAAGATGATTGAAAAATCGTTTGGACATTTATTTGTATGCACATTAACAACGTTGTGTACGTAATTTCATTAAAAAATATTTATGAATAAAGAAGTTATAAAGAATCTCGTGAATGACATCTGAACGTGAGGGGCTCAACGGTGTACTTGATTTTGACCACCCGGTTAATCTGAAAACAAAAAAACGAGTTTTTTCTCGAAATAGATAACATGGACTTGACCGAGCTTTTTTCTATTATCGTGTTTCGATCATCAAAAAATTAATTTTCGAATTTGTTTCCAATTTTTCAAGGAAAAATGACGTTTTTATTGATAATAACAAATTTCAAAAAATGTTGAGAAGCAAAACGTCGGTCAAGACTAAACTACTATTACACTGAAAAAGCGTATCAAATTTTACATCAATCCGTTCATTAGATGTCGAAAAATCGTGTACACCGTTTTGGAAAATGACGTCGAAGTTTGCGTCGTTGCAATGCAACAAAATTTTTTTTTCTAAGTTCTCAATATTTTGCAGCCAAAACACACCAAATTAATTTTTGGGTGTGAGAAATCCCCCAAACATTTCAACATATTCTTATTAAAAATTGACTATCCCAATTTGCGAAGAAAACGAATTTGGATACTGATAAAAAAAAATAAAGCGAAAAAAAATATCGATGCATTTTTTTTAGTCAAAACACCCAAATTAATTTTGAGATGTGAAAAATCCCCCAAACTTTTCAAATATTCTTATTAAAAATTAACCATCTCAATTAGCAAAGAAAACGGCTTTGGACAATGATAAAAATGAAATAAATGAAGCGAACAAAAAATATCGTTGCATTCCAAAAATGCAAATTTCAACGTCATTTTCTTCAATGACGTTGAAGTTTGTCAAAAAATTATAAATTTACCTTCAATTTTCGATTTCTGCACCATATGTTGGACCTTCCTCTTCATGTTGATTTGCCTCAAGGAACGAGTGATTTTTTTTTTATTTTCACAGTAGCCTGACCCCTCAATTAGCAAAGTGTGAGGGTTATCGATATGTACGGTTAGCAAACGTTAACCGGCTCTCTCCGCTTCTGTGAGGTTGCATAAAAATCTAATTAGTAAAGGGAGTCACGGTGAGAGACAGAGCCATTCTACGAGTTCCAGCTACCGAGGCCTAACGTTTCACATCTTTCGTCGTCGAGCCTGCTCGTTCGTGGATCCTTCTCATCGCCATGCACTCCCATCGGCACGTGTATTATTGAAACAAAGTTATTTCTAACCGTGCAAACATCGTCTCCTCAAACAAGTGCGATAAACGTGCTCTTTTCGGCGATGGAAAACTTCGGCATAAAAAATAAACTGCACAATAAAAAACGAAAACAACAACAAACGCGTAAAGAGCGAAAGAGATTTTTCGTCGATGCGGTGTTATTTATAATATCTCAGTCGGTCCGTCGCGAGCCTTCGCGGACGACTCGTTAATTCACACGCTCGCTGACTCGTTTGCTCATTTCATTTTCGACTTTGCAGAGGGAAGAAAACGGCGCGCGAAGCGACGGAGAGCCGAGGTGTATCCAGTTTGCAACGCAGGGACGTTTTCATCGAAGCTTTCTCGATGAACTCGCGTTTGCTTGGTGAATACGTCGAAGAAGTGGAACTTGCATCCGAAGCTGGCAATTTCGATAACGATTCGACGACTTGCAAAAACTTGATGCCCACCGGCCTCGGCATTCAAGAGCACACGATCATCGAGCCCATCGTCCAGGAACTCGACAGAATCATTCAGTGCACCAACAAGCCGGAAGAGGAATCAGCTGTTCAAATCGGAGCGTCGAAAAATCCTAGGTAATTTTATCTTCGGATTAAGAAGCTACCTAGGGGCCGGAAAAAAATGGTTAAATTCCGAATTTTGGTGAACAAAAAAAACGTATTTTTTGACACAGAGGTTCGTATATTGAGAGCCTTAAAAAAATTACCGAAGAATTCAGAAAACAGTAAAAAATATGGTCGATGATGACATTTTTTTCGCGACGTTTGGCAGTGGACACTCTCTAGCATAAACGGTCCGTTCGAAATTCAAAAACCAAACGGACTATTCAAGGTAACAATGAATGCGAGTCGTTGACGATCGTCGAATTTTTAAATAATTTTTTTAAACAATGTGCCGACGATTTGAACGTCGAGCATACGAAATATATGAAAAAAGTCGTCATTTTGATGTAACTATTAAACAATGGAGATCGATTTTGATGAAGTGAGATCGTCAACGACCTTTCAATGTTTCTCGTCGTATCTTCTGTAAATTTGGAAACAATCCATCGAGTGGTTCTCGAGATATCACGTCCACCGACTTTGAAAAGAGTGTTTCGAGAAAAACGCGTTTAAAGTTCGAAGTATGATGCTGCTGTCGCTCGCCGGGCCGACTGTTAGAAGCTCATTCAATTTTAGGAATATTTCAATGACATTTTCAGGGAATATAGCTAGAAGGTGATACTATCGGATAAAAATATTTTTGGAAAATGTAATTTTGGCCGAAAAACGACGATTTTGTTTCAATATTTTACTACGTTGAAACAAAATGTATGGTGCCAATACTATGGAATAATCATATTTTTGGAAAATTCAATATTTTTACTCCCCTAGGTAGATGTGGCCCGTTAGAATAACGTTTGAGTATTTTGTCCGGCGATCTTTCTGTCTGATCAGATTAACGTAATTGTAATTAAAGTTGGACACGAATATACTCCAACTTCACAGAGGTGAAAAAATGAGATTTTTGCAGTTGGGATTTGCCGTGCCGATTGTGATGGATAGCTAGACAAAAATCTGATAACCTTTTTCCAAAACAGTTTTCAAGCTCTCCGAAAATGGTCAAAACAATGTCTTATTTCTTCATTTTATTTTATTACATTTCGCTAATCAATCATTAAGTCGGAAAACCAGTTTAGATAACTCAAAAAATCGAATTTTGTTTTATTCCATAAATTCTTAGTAACACTATCCAAGAATATGTTTACAAAGTGGTATAAATCATTACTGCCTTGAATTTTTCGTTTTCGGTAATTTTTTTCAAACACGTTTTGCTCAACTTTTTTTCAATTTGTGTACACTCTAGCTCAAAAAGTTTCTAACCTATAATTCGATCAACTGATAGTTTCTTTATATAATTACGCTCTATATGAACCTAAATTTGGGGTAATATCATTGTTTAAAGTATTTTTTTATAGCAAAAAAGGTTATAAAATAATGTGAAAAATTATAAATTTTGACATTATAAAATAATGTCGACATTTACATAATTATATATAAAATTAAAATATTTGTTGGAGAATATGTATAAAATATTCCCGAAGTTTGAATAAATTCTATTCAGTCGTTCCTTGACAAAAAATGATGAAAATCACTTTAAAAAACGTACTCCTAAACTGGTTTTCCGCCTTAAGAGATAACACTACTCTAGCGGCAGAAAATAAGGCCTAACTTTGACAATTCATTTTAGTAGTATAAAAAAAGGAATAGAATTTCTTTTGAGAGGGTTTATTTAACACATATTAAAGGATAAAAAAATTGTTATATTAGGTGCACAACTTAGTTCGGTCCGTTTTCAAAAGATACCTCTAGGTGCTATAAATGATTGACGGCAACAGCTGATTTTTGCTGTATCGTGAAGTATCGACATCTCTTAACCAAATATCGTTTACAGACCTTTGAGTTTTGCGCATCAAGTCTATTTTTTATTGCGCTGAAAATGTCGAATTTCGTCCCAAGTAAGCACCATTTGCGGGAAGTGTTGATTTTCTGTTTCAATTGGAAGAAAAGTGCAGCCGAAGCCCACCGAATGCTGGTCAATCCATCACGGGAGACGTCTACAGGCAACAATTGATCAGTTTAAAGCGAGCTAAAGCCGAAAAACGTCCAGAATATGCGACCGGACACGAGTCCATAAACTTTCAACATGACAACGCTCGGCCTCACGTTGCTATTTTGGTTAAAAACTATTTGGAAAATAGCGGGTGGAAAATTCTGGCTCACCCGCCTTATAGTCGCCCAGACCTTGCCGCTTCCGACTACCATTTGTTTCGATCGATGCAGAACGCTTTGACTGGAATACGCTTCACGTCACAACAGGGTATCAAAAATTGGCTCGATTCATTCTTCGCTTCAAAAGATGAACGCTTCTGCCGCGAAGGAATTCATAAATTACCAGAAAGATGGGGAAAAGTAGTGGCTAGCGATGGACAATATTTTCATTAATGTATTAATTCATTTAATCATTAAAATAAGTGCGTATTTTAAGCAAAAAAAACCGACCGAAATAAGTTGTACACCCAATAATTTTCATACAAAATGGCGGCGACAGAGTCCATCTTGAAATACTTGAAATACTTGAAATACTTGAATACTTGAAATACTTGAAATACTTGAAATACTTGAAATACTTGAAATACTTGAAATCTTGAAATACATCTTGAAATACTTGAAAATCATTAAAATAAGTGCGTATTTTAACAAAAAAAACGGACCGAATTAAGTTGTACACCCAATAATTTTCATACAAAATGGCGGCGACAGAGTCCATCTTGAAATACGTGTTTTTTTTACAAACAGCTTCACGGGAGGACGGTTTTCTCGTAAAATATAAGACCTGGAACAAAAATTTAAAAAAACTACGTAGAGATTTTTTCTAATCAAATTTTGCAAGAATGGCTCACTTTGAAAGAATTAAATCGATTTTTTGCCCAAAAAATAAGCAGTAAATTGTTTATAAAATTAAAAGTTTACATTTAATTTAAAAAAAACGGCTACGTACTCCCATAGGGAATGTAATTGTGGAGCTACTATCAAAATTTCAAATCGATCCATGCAACGGTATTCGAGTAATCCGTCCTCCCAGTTTAACGTTGTACGAGGCGCCTGAAAGAAGTCCGAGAGGCTGCGGCAAAATCGATAATTGAAGCTTTAAAAAAAATTGTCGCTACAGGACCAATTGCATATTGTTTTTTTTATCCCAAACTATTTTTTAAGCCAAAAAAACGATTTTTCCAAAATCCTGGAGCGGTGTTATCCCTTGAACAACAGAACCGATGTCCCTTTTTTAATCCAAATGACATTCACACGCATTGCGAAAACGGTTACAGGCACAGATGCATCTATACATCAGTCGTGAACCATTCCGCAGCGGAATCGACGCCTCTCTTGGACCATCCGCGGCATAATTTGGCGTCGACGTACGTTCTTTCGTCGGGCGGAGACGGATTATCTCCCGAAACGATGAACGACACCTCAACTCGCATCGTGAACGCAGCAGAATCGACCGACTCAACGCCGAGGACAAACTTCCCAAACTATTCTCACGACTTCACGGTAGATTCGCTCACGGCGTCGATGCAAAAATGCAAAACCTTCGATAGTACGAAAGCGCTCCGCAGCGACGCATCGATTCTCGACGAATCTCTGGAATCGGAGCTCTGCGACACAAAGTCCGACGTTACGATCGATTCTTCTCCAGGCCTGTCGAAAACGTCCGAACGACCAGCTACACCTCGCAGGATCGACGAGAACTTTTCCGGCGTAATTGATCGTTCGCCGAACGGTGACGTTACCGACTGTTGTCAAAAATCGCACGGAAGTTCGCCGAAGAGAAAGATTTCCGTGTTTCATCGTTCGTTCGACATCGATAGACTTGACGACGGTGAGCAGACGAATATTGGCTCCGACACGTACAGGCTGACCGAGCGCTCGATGAGCACGCCGTCCGCTCAGCAGAGCAGTCCGGAGGACGGACCGAAGCTTTCCGAAAGCACCGACGTCTCCCTCAATGCTCGAAAGTTTTTATCGAGCTATCGCGAAAAGGGCGACGAGAGCGACTCCTCGGAAAATCCGTCGCCGACGAAGTCGCTCGATCGTCGCGACGACTCGTCACCGCTGGAAACAATGCCGTGCCGGCCAACATCGAGACCGATAATTCTCGCTCCTACGAGATTGAAGCTTCCCGCCCTCATGGAAATACCATCGTACGAGTCTATCGCGAAAAAGTATACGAGGCGCAACGACCAGACGAGCGACGTCAAAATTGAGACGTCAAAAGAGCAAATTTACGAAAAATTGAATTTGAATAAGGGTGTCTCTCGTTCGGGGGATACGAGTATAGTCGAGAGTGAAGTTGAACGCCCGAGTCGCGAGATCGAGAGGGGCGTTACTTATCGAAGTACCTTTTCACGGGAACTAGACTTTTCGGATTATTCGCTTCTATCACCGGTGGATAGTTCAAATAACACCGAGAATCAACTTTCGCACGAGACGCCGGAGAGTCTCTCGAGAATCATTTCCTTCGCAAATGACGAATCAGCGGCTTTTCATTCAGCAGCAAAGAGCCAACTTCCGGGTCCCGGAGTCACGGAAAAACTTTCGGTCTTGACGACCTACGAAAATCATCAGGGTAATTTTTTTTTCCTCGAATTACTGTTTTTGTTTTATTCGCTTTTGTTTTTCCTCTTTATTTCGTAATCTGGTGCTCGTTTGTCGCAATCGTCACAGCGCCCGTGTAGAAATTTGAATCGGGAAAAAGTACTGCCCCTGATCTGCCTTCCCTATCCAGATAGAACACTAACGTATAATATAGGTATATACGACGTCGCCATCGACGTCTGTAAGACGTATTTAGTACGTATACTATAGAGCTAAATGTCCGGCTAATATCCGTATAATGTATGTATATTCTACGTTTATTAAACGGTATATTTTACGTATATGAGATGTCGAAAATACGTCAAATATATTGTTTAACAAGCGTAGAATATATGAACATTATACGGATATTAGCCGAACATTTAACTCTTTAGTATACGTACTAAACACGTGATATTGATAGCAATGCAGTTGAATTAATTTTTATTGTTGAGTAGATGTTCCTTATACATATAATATATGCTTACAATTCGATGTCCAATACTTGTATAATATACGTAAAATATACGTATGTGAAATTCTTTCACTATCATCAGAGAAATAGCTCCACAATATACGTCCAATATACGTATAATACAGGTCTATCAAAGACATATACATATCTATACATATAATATATGTATATTAGACCTTCCTGTTCTATCTGGGTAGATAATATCAGGCTCTGGGAGGCTATTACGGTTCCCCGTCTGGGTGAAAATGACAAAAGTGAGCAGCTCACCCTATTACGAAAATGCGACATTATTCACGTGAGTTTACTCGACGCGAAATGTATCGAAATTCGAAATGCGCATGCGTGAGCGTTTTCCTAAAGGTTGTGTTCGTTGGGTCTCATCATTTTGATACGAACGAGTGCGCATGCGCACAATGATGCGCAACGCGCAACTGCGCAATGAAACGAGTCATTCGGTTTACGCACGACGCGTTTCATTGCGCAGTTTGGCGTTGCGCATCATTATGCGCATGCGCACTTGTTCGTATTAAAATGATGAGACCCAACGAACACGACCAAAGCAGCGACGACACGTCCAAAGCTAACACGTAACACAAGTTACTACGAAATAGCTGATTCAGAGATGGTAGCATGTCGACGCTGAATACTTAATAAAATTCAGCAACTTAAAGTTGATATCGTAGCGAAATAATGCCATCCGCTAATGATGAATAATTTGCTGATGATTGTGGTTATGCGAGATCGGGAAAATCGAATGCTTCGTATACGACGATCACGGCGCCATTCCTCGGATCCCTTCGGTATAACGGAACGACAATATATTGCATAATAGTTCGATTTATTAACATAAAACAATAATTCTATCACTGTATTATAAGAACCTTCTTATGTTCTAATATGATACAAAAATTACCAGTATTTTTTAATTTGAATGGCTGTATCGCAATCTGCCTCGTGCTAAATCTTCGTCTTTTTTCCATGAAATCTAATATTATTTGTTTTTGTTTTTCGGTAACATTCATGTTGTAAACTCAGATTCTATAAGGAGTACAACTTTGCAGTGACCGTTTTTTTTTCAAAAGTTTAAGGCTTTATTATAAAAAAGTGGCTACATATTTTTTAATCAAAGTACTGCCCGTTGCTAGCTACGACCTCGGCCCATCTTTCAGGTAGCATTCTAATCCCGCGTCGATAAAAGTCTTGGTCCTTGGAGGCAATCCAGGAATCGACCCAATTTTTGACTTCTTCGTAAGTACCGAAGTGCTGGTCAGCCAAATCGTGTGCCATTGACCGGAACAAGTGATAGTCGGAAGGGGCAATGTCTGGAGAGTACGGCGGGTGGGATAAAACCTCCCATTTCAGCGTTTCCAAGTACTTTTTCACGACATTTGCAACATAGGGTCGGGCATTGTCATGCTGCAGTATCACCTTGTCATGTCTTTCGTTGAATTGTGGCCGTTTCTCTTTGAGTGCCTTACTCAAGCGCATCAACTGACGTCGGTAGAGTTCCCCTGTGATGGTTTCGGATGGTTTGAGCAGCTCATAGTACACAACGCTCAGCTGGTCCCACCAGATACACAGCATCACTTTGGATCCGTGAATATTCGGTTTGGGGGTCGATGACAGAATATGACCAGGCAGTCCCCATGATTTTCGGCGTATAGAATCCTCCCCGTAAGCATCTACAAGCAAACTATGGGCCTCAGCCGCAGATTTCTCGATGTTGAAGAAGTAAATCATAACCTCCCGCAAATGCTGAGAATTCGGTTCGTAGGTTGCCATGTTTGAGTGCCTATAACTTTATAATGCATACACGTATCCGTTAGCTTTTTTAAATTGTTTACATTGGCAGAGCCTCTAGTTTAAAATGCCACTTTTTTATTGAGCTAGGGCCACTACTTCGGCCGCAGTGGCTCTCTAAGTAAAACGGTCACTGCAAAGTTGTACTCCTAATATTTAAACTTGTTTCTTATTCGAGTGAAGAGGTTGTTTTTGTCGATGCGCACGTCTTTCGTCTTTGGGCTGGGTTTGATTAGCGTGCTAGTATATTCCCACGGCGTCGTGAAAGTGTGAGATCACTAGCCGTAAGTTCCTAGTGATCTGACATTTTCACCCGATCGATCCGTAATAGCGTGACTAAACTCACGTGAGATGAAAATGCGAGAAGTCTCACCCCAGAACCGTAATAGTCCCCCTGATCGGGCCTTCCACCCTGGAATAAGTTCGTGATGTAACGGGTCTAAGGCTAGGTCCCGATCCACCGTTTCCTTTCTGGGGAACTGATCGGGAACGGGCCGGAGAACAAGCGGTAAATGACCAGGAAAGTTGTAGGGAATAGATCGGGAAATAACCAGAAACGAGGAAATTAAAAATGACGTTTCAACGTTTTCGGAAGCCTTGAGGATGTAAAATCGAGAGTGTATTCAATGTAGTATTTCGACAGCATATTGTTTGTTGGTTATCTACTTGCTAAGGTAGTATATGAGTGTATACATACGCTTGCTCGCATTTCCTGATAGACAAAGAGACAGAAAAACGTACACAGATCACTATCCGAGCGAAAAAGGCCTAGAGTGCAAAGGGTTATTTCACAAGTATCGCAAAATCATAAGCGTAAGTGCACGCTGTAAGCACAGCACTTCTGTACGTGGTACAACTCACAGGACGAACTTTTATCCTTGTATGGTGGTACTTTGCTTACGCGAAGCGCTTCGCTTGTAGCCACCTGGCGGATTGTTGGCGAAATACATTCAGGTAATGTCTTCCCGGCCAGAACATTGATATTTCCCAACATGGCGACAAGGCGTTCAAAAACCACGAATGACCTGCTTTACTTTTTTTCCTCGTACAATAATTTGGCTATTCTTTATGCTCAAATCATTAGTTGTCGTAATCCCGGTATTTATTATAAGCATTGTTATCCTCGGCAATTATCATTGATGAAATTAATGCTCTTAATGACGAATAGAATTACAACAGATGTATTAGTTTCATCCCAATCAATGGTAAACATCTTTGATGAGGTGAAAAGCAATGTAGCTTTCCTTTAGTTCTTAAAGACAAGCTCCACTTTTCATAACATGTCAATGTTCTGGCCGTCATTAAAAATATCGGGAAGGGATTAATGCGTGAAGAAATCCATTTTTTTACTTAAAAAATCTTAATTCTTGCAATTTTTAATTAAAATAAAATTAGGATGAGACTCTTGAGACATTATAGTTTAAAGAAAAAATAGCTTTATAGTGGGCGTTTCGTAAAAGCTATTTATTTTGACATTTGAAGAGAGCCCATTTCGCGAAAAGAACGATAATCGTGAAAAAATAGCAATTCATTCGCAACAGCGGCTTGAAAAATGACGAGATCATAGTGTAAACACGATATACAGGGTGTCCCTCTTATCTCCGCCACCCGAAATAACTCGGTAATTATCGACATCGCAAAAAAATGTTCCAGACAAAAGTTGTACGGTGTGAAGGGGGCCATCGAATGCGACCAATTTTTTTTTACTTCGGTGGAGACGCTGACGCACAGTGAAGGTCACCTCCACTTTTTCAAACGGAATGGTACATTTTTTTCAACCATCTTGTGGAGCACCTCAAGCCGCATAAAAAACATTGGGGGGTCAAAGTCGTTCAAGGTCATCAAGTCACGTATTTAAATGAAATACAAATCTGAACATCTCGGATCACTACCAAAGATATTTATATCCGTATTTCATTTTAATAGGTGACCTTGAATGACCTTGAACGGCATGAAAGATATTATGCCGTTATCTTATATCTTATATGAAAGATATTTTAAAAAATCGTAAATAATTCAAGTTTGCCTCCCACAGTCGACACAGATGAAAACTTTTTGCTTTTCGCACATTCTAAATGGTTCGTTGGTTTTCCAGGTAGTATTGTAATGAGTTTCAAATGACGTAGACGGACGTCGCAAAGAATTCACATTTCGGAATAATTCACATAAACTTGATAGAACATTTTTTTACCGTTCTCATATTCATACTCACATTACGTAGCGTGATCCCACGAAGAAGAAAGACAACTTTTTTACGAAAAAATATATGTCCAGGTCACATGGGGGTCAAAACAACCCCAGGGCCCGTCCAATTTGTTTGTATCGACCATCACGACGAAACTGCTGTCGCGAATCATTCGACCCTAATCGGTACTTACAAAGGACACTCCAAAGCACCCTTACAAGGCAGGCAGCCCCCTTGGCCGTCTACAACTTGTAGTAATTTTGGCTCAGTCGCGCGTGGGGTCCCCTGGACCCCCTGTGACCGCGACGGTTTAAAATGGATAATATTGGCTAAGACTTGACCGAGCTTTTTTCATAGTTCTAATTTTCAACAAAAAATAACTGAATATTTTTTTCTATTTTTCGAAAAAAATGACATTGTTAATAACTAATGAAAAATAAACTGTTAAGAAGAAAACGACGAACGAGTGTTCGTAATTTTCACAGTAGCCTAACCCCTTAAGCCATTCGTTCCTTTTATAGGGATATTTTCCTTCGCGCCTATCTCGGAACATGACCGTTCGAGTTTTATCTGCTCCATCAAAGTTGACGATACTCTGATGATGTAACTCACGCTCGCCGAGTTTCCCTCGGCAGTAAATTTTCTCGAACGAGCGTAACGAGGAAAATCGTTTTCATAAGACTTTTATTGGACTTAATCTTCGATTTAAAAAATCTTTGCAGGTCAGTTGCTAAATCACTATAATGAGACGTTTTTTTTTTTTCTTTTTATTCTCGATCTCGCGATCGCGCACAGATCCTTCGAAGTCTCGAGGCTCGTCGTGTGGTCGCGTCGAGGAAGCGGGCTGCCGATACGAGACGAGAAACGAGAGTACGAGCGTTGGAAGTTACGGAGGCGACAACGGGGAGGATATTCGCGACGGTCAAGTCGAAAAAAATAACGTCTCGCCGGCAGTAGCGCTCGCGATGTCAAGCGGCGAGGATAGCTCGGACAGTGAGTGCGATCCTATGGCGATACGAGAAAACGATAACGTACGCCGTAACGTTGTGAACGAGACTCGTTCGATGTCACCCACCGTTTTGAATTTTGGTGACGGCGCGTTACTCGGTACGTCGACCCCAGCCCCGACCAACAACAATAACAACAACTACTGCAACAACAACCTCAGGAGACCGGATGACATACCGAATAGTTGCGACGCGAAGAAATCGGTCGTTCAGAAAAGGGAAAAACGAGAGGTAAGGGCAAGGAAATACAATTGCTCGATTTAAAAATGATTTAGAGTTCTTTTCTTCACTATTTACTCATCACTTTTATAAACTATTCATTTCTAACTGACAGTACGATGGTAGGTACGTAGAAATTTATACGTGGAAAATTAAATTAAATTTATATTTAATAATTTAATAAAATATTAAAGTATAAATATATATAATATATTATTATATATAATTATTAAATATAATATTTAATTTTTAATTTAAATTTATATTTATAAATTCATACGTAGAAAAATAGCAGGCACGTAGAAATTTATATGTAGAAAAAAGTATTTTTTTAAAACAGGCTTTTATTTAATGTACCGAATAGTAGAAAATAATTTTTTTTTTCACCAGGTCCATATGCGACTGTAAATAAAAACTTGGGGCGCGCAACTTTTTAAATGTTTAATAAATTTGATCGATTCAGTTTCATTAACCGTATTTAATTTGGCACTGTAGTAATTAGAGAAATTGTTGTCACGTTTATACTCAGTTTCGGGATTTTTATTTAAGGGGTGAGATGCAGTCAGAGGCGTGAAAAAACGAGCTTTTCAATATTTTTTTTTATGGTAATTAAGTTTGCTTTACAAAAGTGGTCACACAGACTTTTTATGTTATATTTCAACTTACTTGTAACAAATTTTCAAAGAAAAATATTGATTGTTTTTAAAAATATCGCCATCTTTGTCGGACCCCCTTCGGCATGTAGTGCTTTGTGGTGACCATAATAAAATTTTACTGGGTCATCTGAAATTAAAAAAAAAAACCAAAAAAAATCATTAGTTTAATAATCAATCTTGTCCTTAATCTGAGCTTTTTTCAAAAATTAACAAAATGGCGGCTTCCGACAGACAACTTTCGATTTTCGACCAAAAAATCACAATTTTTTGCCGAAAAGTCGAGTATTCAATTGTTTATAGCCAATTGTTGAAACAATTTTTCAAAAAATTAAAGTTTTTCGGGATGAAGTATTTTTTTGAAATATTCTGGACAATTTTGAAACGAAAGTATTCTTTATAAAATTTTGCCAAAGTTTTTGAGTAATACATTTTGGAAAATTTCTGAAAGAGTTTCCCAATTTTACACTTGATTTATGTATAGAAATACTAATTAAAAAATTACTTACATTGAGTTATCAATTCCTGGCCCATACAATAGGGCTTCTGCCGATGTGGAAGCTTCCAAAATACTAATTTGCTGTTGTCTTCGAAGCATTCTGCCTTCCCGGGCATTATCTGCGCGTTTGTCAGCCGCTGCCTGCCATAGGGACCCGACGCCCCTTCACTAGTGGGATATCCCGGAAACTATTCATCGGTTTGACTTGAAATTTTCAGGGAATATTTTCGAAACATCACACTTCAAGAAAATGTTTAAAAAAATCGGTTTTTTGAAAATTCCGACTGCATTTCACCCCTTAAATACAGTTGATATGTTAGCGTATTTATGTAAATTAATGATTAAATGTCTAAATTTTGAGCGCCCCAGGCTTTTATTTATAGTCACATATAGGTGACTTGGTAAAAAAATTATTTTCTACTTTTTAGTATATTAAATAAAAGCGGGGCCGGGTTGAAATTCCGAACTTTGAATGCTCCGACGATTTCAAATTCCGAATTTTAATTGAAAGCTTAAATTTTAATTAATTTTTTTTAAATTAAGAGCCGAAATTAATTTTTAATTAAAAGAGAAAAATTAAGAGCCGAAATTTTCTTTTAATTAAAAGCCGAAAATTAAAAGCTTGTTTTCAAAAAATGTTTTTTTCACATATAAATTATTTTATACTTTTTAGTCTTTAATTGATTTTACTAGTAGTTTACTAGCTTACGAGTTTGCACGTTAGGCACATGGAATGCTTGTAAAAAATAACATAGACTGTAATTGGGGTTGAACTTACGACTAATTGCTGCATATAAACTTTTCACATACAAACACAATCGGCTACGAATTTGTTTGTATGTGCTAGTGAGATTTTATATGGATGATTGGATATCGCTAATATTACATGAAAATTTGAAAACTTTATGGATTTCAAAAAAAGTTGAATTATGCATCGTTACCTTTTAAATACGTGTTTGCAATATTTCAGAGATCCGAGTAGTCGGGAAGTGGGTGAAATATCGATTTTCCGTTTTGCATCTCACCGAAAGTCAAGTCAATAAAAGCTTGTAAAAAGCATGTTTTCTGGTGATTTTCATAAACGGGTTACACCTACCTCGTGGCCGGAAAAAGAGGAATTTTCGTGGACTTTTTCCGGACAAACGAGTGCAAGTTTTCTATTGTTTTTAAAAATCAAAGGGCACGGTTTCAAATATGTTTTACAATTTTTGTATTCATAAATATTTATAAATGTTGTGACCACTGCTGCGCGGAAGCAAATCATCCGAAATAAAACAAATCAAACGCATTCAGTTTTTGCATGAAATGATCTAGCGCTTGGATGGAGGATTTAATAAAATATTGATTTTTGATAAAACGACCGCAGTCCAAAGTGTATGTATCGATTTTCGGTGAAAAAAACGCTCTTTTTTCGTCGACGAAAAAAAATTCCTCCGTTCAAGCAGTGTTTCTTGACATGTAAAAGAAGCTTGCAGATGTGAAGTTGATCGGTGCGGTAATTTTTTAAATACCGCGGTTATCGATTTGGAAAAAAAAACCGTTTAAAGTTCACCGATTCGCGGCACCTACTTATAAATGCGAATAACTGAAAAATAAATTTTAAGAGAATATTTTTTAAATGTAATATTTTGGAAATCCGTAAAAACAAAAAATCGATATTTGAAAAAAATTTAATTAGGTCCTTCAAGCTCTTTTCTGATTTTCTATCTAGATCCTAGGAAATGTTATACTTTGAGAATCCCTCGAAAACCAAAAATCGATATTTAAAAAAATTTCAACCAGGTGTTAAAATAAAATATAAATATTTGACCCTTAACCCTTAACCCTTAACATAAAATTTAAATTAACATAAAATATAAATATTTGAAATAAGCGATAGAATTGAATAATGTAGAAGAATATTCTTTCTTTTTTAAAATTATTCCAGAAAATCGAGGTGGGCAGATTTTTTCTTTTTACATACTCAATGTTCACCAATTTCCAGTAGGTCAAAATGGCATGTTTCCAGATTTTCATTAACAGACGTTATTTATATTAAAATTAAGCGATCGAGTTGAACAATCAACGAAAATATTGTCCCTTTTTTAAGTTTTTCCGACAAGCAAGCTGCCCAGTTGCTTTTTATCACTCGCTGTATACTTACAGTTGATTCGATGAACGAAATAATTGCAGAAACAATCCTACACACTTAGCCTGCAGTTTGTGATGCAATAGTTCTGTTACGTCGCCTTCAATATCCCTGCGCTTGCGTATATCAATCACATTGCATAGAGAATTCAATTCGCAAACTTACCCGAACGTGTATACCTATCGCACAATTTTATTATTCAATCTAATTCTCAGCGCTCATTGATATGCAAAAAGAACGAAAATGCATCGTCCATTGATGCCCTGTGTATTAATTATTCACGCTGACCCCGAGGGCCTTAAACTCGCGAATTCATGTACACTGAATCCGGCCAAACGGACGTTTATTGCTTCGTTATCAGTTTTACCATATCGGGAGAGCTAAAGGTGATGTCCGTACGTATGCGAACAGTCAAATCGAAGACCAAACAAATTAATCCGGATTCACCCTTATTTTCTTATACAGCGTTTTCAATTTTATGGACACATTCGTGGTCGAGAAAAATTTACACCAAAATCATCATCATCAAATGTACATAAAAAATTACAAAAAAGATCTTTAGAAAAAAGAAAGAAAGTTTTTAAGGCGAAGTAGAAGACGTGACATATGAGTGCGAGAGAGGTAGCTGAAATTTTCGAACAGAGATTTCTCAGAGATTAATAATATTTAGGGCAAAAGGAAATCATCATGCTCTGCATCAGGAAATTCTCCGAGCCTGATGCCTTGTTTTTCCTAAAAAATTAAACCATCGATGAGAAAATTGGGTTGGAAAATTTGTGAGGTTATGTTGACCTTGTACATGCCCTTAATAAGAAATGAGTTTCTCTGTCATTACTTTTAAAAAATATATTTTGTCTATGTCATTTAAAAACCGAAAACCAACGGAAAAGCATGGTCTTGAAGTTTGCATAATTGGAAATCAACGAAAATTCTTTCTTATGTTATTTTCTCATTTTTATTGTTCTATAAAATCTTTTTTTTGCAAATTTACATTCTAGATCTCTAAATAAGCGGCTAGAAAAATGATCGAAGGATCTTTGTGGAAAATTTGCCCAAAGGAATGCGAGAAATAGAAAAATAATCATTTTCATTGCATTCCAACGATGAAAACTTCGATGTCATGGAAGAGCACTATCGAATTTTTACTATTTTATTTATGGGTGGGCGAAAAATTAAAGTAGGGCTCGAAGTAAATTAATATTAGGCTGATAAATGAATATAGGGTTGAGCAATTAATATTGGGCCGAGAATTTCATTTGGGCACGGAAACTAATGTTGGGCTCATAAACTTTGAGAAATCGTGAAGTATCAGGCCAAACGTGCATGGAATCGCTCGTATATCGAATCAAGACGAACCATCGTTTCGCGTGGATGATGTTTCGTTGTATGTTAATTACAATAAAATTCAGTATCACACTTTAGTACCCGAGCAATTGACAATAATGAACATCAATTAAAATGTTGTCATCATCGAGAGGAAGAAACTGCCACCGAGTAATTGATTGCGCTGGATTTAAACGTTTGAGCTCTACGAAATTGTTTCTTGCTAGACGAGCTGATGGAAATTGACGAGATCAAAATTCTCTCAACACGTTTTTTTTCTGTTCCATTTACGTCGCCTCGAACAACGTTATTGAAAAAAAAATCAAAAAGGAGATATTGTTCGAGCGCTGAGGCGTATGAGAAGAAATTCGAATTTATATTGATATGGAGTTAGAAGTCGGAATAAATTAATGGATCACGTTCATACAATTTTGAAAGCAATTGAAAACCTTGGGAAATCGGAACGCGTTGATATTCAAATGCTGATCCGAAATAATAATTCATAGGTATAAAGGTGAGGAACAGAGAGAAGGAATGAGGATCCGACGCAGTTCGGTTTTAAAATACTTGATATATGCTATATTTTTCGACCATTGCTCTTACAAAGCAGCCTCGAAGCAAGGTCGAAAGTTCCGTATCGAGAGCACTTTGGTTTGTACGCTTTGATATATGTGTTTATGTGTACGTGTGGCAAGCCACGGCTCGACCGATCACCTTGCTTTCGAAGCCAAAGCAACAGATTTCAAAATCGAGTAGAGAATTGGAACTCGAAGATAAAGATTTTATAGATTAAGGGGCAGGCTACTGTAACGACCCAAAAATAAGGGCTACTTGCGAAAAAAACCATTTTGAAGGAACAAGTGATATTGATAATATTAACAAAAATATTAATAAGTAAAGAAGTTGTAAACAATTTCGTGGAGGATTTTTGAACGTGAGGGGCTCAACGGTGTACTTGATTTTGGCCACGCGGTTGATCCGGAACAGAAAAACGAGTTTTTTTCTTCAAATATATAATATTGGCTAAGACTTGACCGAGCTTTTTTTTGATATCGTGTTTTAATCATCAGAAAGAGAATTTTGAATTTTTTTTGCGATTTTGCCAGAAAACGAACATCATTATTGTTATTAAGTCATGAAAAAATAACGTCGAGAAGAAAAACGTCGGTCAAGACTAAACTACTATTACACTGATTAAGTGTAGTAATTTTCAAGTCAATCCGTTTATTACATGTCGAGAAATCGTGTACACCGTTTTGAAAAACGCGTTTAAAGTTTGACTGGCACTTTCATCGTTGTAATCATTAGTTTGCCTTCAATCTGCAACGATTCCTGCAACATATGTGGGACCTTCCTTTTCAATCTTTGTTGGCCCAAGCGACGAACGATTTTTTTCCATTTTCACAGTAGCTTAACCCCTTAAATTAATAAACAAAATCATTAATTTCGCACCCATAGCAAAGATCCTCAAACGTTGATTACGGATTTATACACTACGACAATTAAAAATACCAATTATTAATTGAAACGTAAAGAAGATTAATGAATCCACGATTATTATTCACTATTACTCGAAAATTACTATTACTGAAAAAATCGGAACGATGTCAAGGCGGGATATACATTTAGACAGGAAGAAAATAAGCAATATTGAGGGATTTTTTAAACTAAGAAATAATTATTCTACAATTATCAAACTTTAGGTATACTTTAATAGTATATTTAAGTATACGAAACGATTTTTTTAAATTAATTCATCATCAAAATGGCGGCGCTGTGGCAGAGTGTTACCGCAAGGTCGCCGCGAGAGTTGCGAATCGGCTAACATTTTTTTCAGTTAGAACATGTATAGTTTCTATGTGACGGTAATTAAAACGAAGAAAATGCAAATTTGAGAGAAATGGCGCGCATTTACAAAAAAAAATCAACATTCCACGCAGCATTTCTGTATAATGTGGATTAAAAATGTTGTTTTTTTTTCCAATTTTCCAAAAACCAATTTTCGTCGAGTAGAAGGTACCAATAATATCAATATTTCTACCAAGTTCCAACTCAATCGGCTTAATAGTTTTTGAGTTATGTTACATCATCTTTGTCAACATTTTTTCAGCGTGTAAAGTGAAAACTATTTTTTTTTAAAGATGATTTTTTTAACAAGATTGCCATTTTTTTTTCAAAAAATTCTCTAAAATAATATGATGAATTATATGATTTTTAACGCTAGTCCCATTGTGGGCCCATATTTCCTTGTATTTAAAAAAATTAATGGCGTGGAATGCCTCATATGTAGCTCTATCGTTTAAAGAAGAGAAAAAAGAAATCGATTTTTTGATCGTTGTAAATGTATATTCCGCCTTGACTAAAGAAAAATATAAAAGCGACAAATGTATTTCTTTTTCAACAGCGTGACGTTTCGACGTACGCTTGAAGCTGCTTCAGTTATTCCGCTCTCATTAGACACGGAAATTTCTCGAATTAATTACACGAGCACATTCGATAAAATCATTTGCAACTAGTAGTACGATCACGTTTTAATGTCCCGTGCTAATTGCTCTGAAACTCGAAGGTGCCCCGAGGCAAGGTCATTACGGTTAGCCTTTTACACCGCCGAGAACTTATTCGAACGTTTTGCCCGTTAAGTCTCTGCATTGCCACAGATCTTCGCGTTCTGCCTCTGCCTGTGTGCAGACCTTCGAATTTTCTTCGATCGGTCGGGTGCAGCCTCGAAAACCGACCCGAGCTAAATCCGCGATCCCGGATGTCACGAGAGAAGCTTCGTTTTCGGAGACGTATCGAGAGCGCCCGAGGACACACGCAGTCTTGGATAACTCGATCCACTTTGCAAAAAGCACTCTCCTCGTTTAAATAACTTAAGTAAGAATCTACGCGCGTGCAGCGAATATACGAAATAGGAATTCCAATTACTGAAACTTGATTCTCCGACGTCGTTGAAACTGAGCAAATTAAAGGGAAAAAAACAATTCTGAGAAAAGAAATGAGGAGCTTTGCGGCGCACGTACGTTTTCGAAAAACACATTTTTTTTCCATTAAACATTAAATTATATTTAAAATATGAATTGATTGAATCAATGGAAGAATCTATTTAACATAAAAGAGGAATTTTTGGCAAAAATACGAGAAAAAAATTCCACTTACTGAAACTTGATTCTCCAACTTCGTTGAAGCTGAGCAAATTAAAGGGAAAAAAAAATTCCGAGAAAGTAAAGATGAGATTTTCGGGAATTTTTTGGAAGAAAAGTACTTAAATTTTTAATTTAAGTACTTTTAAATTTTAAGTACAATTAAGTACAATTAAATTTTTAAGTACTTTTTTAATTGTAATTTTTAAGTACAATTTTTAATTGTACTTAATTTAAATTTTAAGTACAATTAAATTTTTCGGAAAATTAAGAATATATTTGGCTACATTTGACCTATATTGCATAATTTTTTCATAGAAAAATATTGAGATCAAAGTAATTATCAACTATACTTGATTTTGGCTTATACTTGATTTGATCGAATTTTTTTTTTTCGATTTTTTTAGGCAAAATGACATTATTATTGTTAATGACTTATGAAAAAAATGTTAAGAACAAAAACGTCCGTCAAGACTAAACTACTATTACACTGAACAAGTGTACCAAATTTCAAGTCAATCCGTCAGTTAGATGTCGAGAAGTCGTGTACACCGTTTCGAAGCACAGCGTTTCGGGAAAAAAGCGTTTAAAGTTTTACTAGCGTGTCTATCGTTGTAATAATAAGTATATCTTCAATCTGCAATTCTTGCACCATTTGTTGGACCGTCCTCTTCGATTTTCGACGAGCGTTCGTCACTTTCACAGTAGCCTAACCCCTTAGGGATAAAATGTATACACGTAAGGCAAACTCGGAGAGCTTGCGGTATTTTCAACGAGTAAATATTATATTTAATGATCGTGGCGTGCTTTGAAACGGACTAATAATCTTCCGCCGTTTCAAATTGCCACGGCCGGTGTGCAAAGCCACGAATTTGACTCTCTCAAGCTCTCCCACGAGCGATATTTCAATTTGAGAAATAATATTTGCTCTCTCGCGGACCAAAACGTCCAAGAAGCGGAGACTGAGAAACATTTTTGGTAGCGCGAACGGACCTATAAATATATAAATGGGCACAAATGTGCGCGTCTATGTATTTATAAAAATTCGTACTTCCGCGAAAGCCCTCGTTCTCATACTTACCATGAAGTCCATGTAGATACGAATTTTCCATTTTTTTCTCATGACATTTTTATTTATTTTGCGTGTATACGCCTTTTTGTAAATCCATTTTTTTCACGACATTTTTATTTATTTTCAGGCATACACCCTTTCGAATTCTAAAGTGCATGGAATTTTTTACAAATACGGAATTTACCATCAGAAAACCGAAGATTTCTTTTACTTCCACCTCAGTCGTTTTTCCCCTCTGGATCTCCCTTTTTCTCTCTTTTTTAGGGGTTAGGCTACCGTGGCGACCCGAAAATCAGGGTTATTAAAATAAATTAATTATGAAGGTATAAGTAAAATGATTGAAAAATCGTTTGGACATTTATTTCTATGTACATTCTTGACATACTTATATTTGGCTTCATCCATCTGCCCTTAACAGCCCTGCGGTCGGTTTTTATCGAAAAAATTTCGGGATACACTTTGAACATTTCTTTATACTCTGCATAATTAAATTTCGGAAAGTATAAAATTGAATTGTTGTAAAAAATTATTGAAAACTTTCAATTTTGGGGAAGTGAGCATTTTATTTCAAATTCGTTCGGGTCAAAATGACCCAGTGTGTCAAGGAAAGGTTAACAAAGTTGTGTATCAAATTTTATAAAAAGTATTGATAATTAAAGAAGTTATAAACAATCTCGTGAAGCTATGAACGTGAGAGGCTCCACGGTGTACTTGATTTCGGCCACCCGGTTGATCGGAAACAAAAACGACGCGTTTTTTCTCAAAATAGATAATATTGGCTATGACTTGACCGAGCTTTTTTTTGTTATCGTATTTCAATTATCAAAAATTTTTAAAAAATTTTTTTGCTCCTTTTTACGAAAAATAATGACATTATTGTTAATAACTAATTGAAAAAGAACGTTAAGAAAAAAAACGTCGGTCAAGACTAAACTACTATTATACTGAATAAGTGTACTAAATTTCTAGTCAATCCGTTCATTAGATGTCGAGAAATCGTGTACACCGTTTTGAAAAACATAATTTGCAGTATAAAATCAATGCAACATAATAAAAGAAATCCTACATACTTCTATAGACAATGTATTTTGCAAGATACATTCAACATTGCAAGTGAATTGGTTGAAAATTGTCTGAGTTATGTTTCCGGCCAACTTCAAAAAATGCAGTTTTGAGATAAACGCTGCACAGCCGCCATTTTGAAATTAATCGCTTCAAAAAAATTATTGTATACAGTCACTGATATGTACGATAAACACCCTTTTTGTAATCTCGATTTATTTTGTAGTTTTTCTGGAAAAAACCCCCAAAAAGCCTATTTTTTCGGCCTCTAGAGTGGCCTAACCCCTTAATATTACAACGCACACTGTATATTTGGCGACTGCCCGTATATGTGCGTGAAATAAATCATAGACATCGCCCTCGAAAGATCATTCGTTTATATTTAGTTTTAATGAACTACGGCTAGCGCAGAAAAATTCCAGAACAGATTCTTCAATACTTACGCTATGAGAATTAAAGTGATATAAATTGTAGACCGTGTGAGAGCTATGAGGTTTTTTTTATTTTTTTATATTTCCACCATTCAATTATCTCTTATTTCCAATTTGTTGCCAGCTTTTTTAACGTTTTCATTTCTATTTCTGTCTTCAGAGACCGCACACCATTCGGAGATCATTATCGGAAGGTGGATACGGTCGTGCCGAAAATCGCTGCCACTTCACCAACCGTATTTCATCCCAAGAAGAATGTAACAAGGAAGAAAATCGCCCTGCTGTCTTTCCGAGTCTCACCGATATCAGACTTCAGGAGTCCGGCATCGCTAAACTCCCCAACAACGATGAACTTCGGTAATGACTCGTTTTTTTTTTAATGATCAATCGAATCGTAATCTAAAATAATCTAAAAATTCAGTAATATTATCACTGAAATACATTTGGGTATTTCAGAAATAATATTAATAATATTATTACTGAAATACATTTCTGTTGATTATGCGAGGATACTCGTAAAATAATTTCAGTAGTAAATAAATTTAGTAAAACAAATTCAGTAAAATAATTTCAGTAAAGCAAATTCAGTAAAATAAATTCAGTAAAATAATTTCAGTAAAATAAATTCAGTAAAATAATTTCATATAATTTAAATAATTTCAGTAATATTATTACTGAAATACATTTCTGTTCATTATGCGAGCATACTCGTAAAATAATTCGGCGAATTTTTGCCTAGAAAACGAGTCAAAATGATTATTTCGCTTTGGAAATAGTTTCTTCGTGGAAGAACGACAACTATTTCTCGAGAATATGGGCCGCTAAAAATATCCGTGCCGGTGTGATTATCACACATTTCGGAAAAAAAAAATTCTAACTACTTGGCGAAATAATACATCGATCTAAAGTTGCCGGAAGAGTAAAATGATGTTTTCTAATTTGTGTGTAATTACTCATTGCTCGTTTCTGCTCGTGTGTTTCAGAGGGAATCTTCCGGAAGCTGAACTTGAGGTAGCTATGATTAAGGGGTTACGTGGGTTTCGAAGCCAAAAAAGCGTTTTTACTCTATTTACAAAAAATATAATATATACATTATTTTATTCAAAATGTTAAGCACATAAAAGAGCAACATTTCAACAATATTTTTTAAAAAATCATGCAAAAAATTCGGAAATTCAGCCAGTGGGGCCCGGTTTCCGAAGACCCCTAAAAAAAGTAGGGCCGGATTGAAATTCCGAACTTGAATGCGCCGACGGTTTGAAATTCCTAATTTTAATGTTCCGAAATTACAAGGTTCGTCAAGATTGTGCCAGCGAAAGTCTACACAGTTGACTGTAAATTATGTAGAACGTATGACATTGTCTAGACAAATTTTAAAATTGACGTAAAATGACTTCTCAATAAAAAAAAATCTTGAAATAATTGGTCGATTTATTGAAAATTTTGAAACTTTTAAAACTTCCATAGCCGAACTATTTTGACGGTGTTCAGATTTTCGGAGTTTTGATCTTTCGTGTAAAATTCTTTCGGAGTTCTGATCTTTCGGGGTAGTATACTTTCGGAGTTTTGAGCGTTCTGATAATTCAAAGTTCGGAATTTCAACCCGGCCCCGTGTCCTCGTGGTAGTCAGGATAACTCATGATATCTTTATCTGAAATTAAAAAACCAAATTTTTTCTATTAGTAGCTAAGTATAGCTCGTGATTGAACGAAGGATTTTTAAAAAAATTGAAATTTGAATTTTTGGCAGAGTTGTATACAAAATAGTTCAAATTTTGGTACAATTTACACTACGTTTAGCCTTTTAAAATTAGTTGTAATCGAAAAAAAACCTTCGTTCAATCTCTAGTCGATGCTATTTTGAAGAAGTGTGCAAAATTTCAATAAGATCGGTGCATTAGTTTTTGAGAAATCGTGTCCACCGACTTCAAAAATTGTCTTTTGAGAAAACTGCGATATAGCTGCGTCGCTCTCGACCGATCTTTCCCAACGGGGGGAATTCCCAAAGGCCCTCCTAGACTTTTACTCCGATTGACTTAAAACTTTGGGAGAATACTCTAGACATATTGTATTCTAGATATATTAGATAATACATTTTTTTAATCAATTTTTTTGAAATTTTCAAACCAACGTAAACCCTTAAAAAACGACAGACCAAATTATTTCCTGAATTAATTAGATTCACTTATGTTAATAGTTTTTTTGCTTGACTCAACAAGGTGAACTCTGATATTAGAATACACTTTGTTTCACTGGACTGGATTTTCTTGCTCATCAGCCCAGTGTCCTCTATATTTGTGGAAAACTTCCAACTGCAATAGGGCATTTGACTCTCTGTCAGAAAATACTAAGAATGTATAAACAAGCTAGTTTTGGCAATAAGCAGTCGAATAATGTTGGTTTTAATTTATAAAAACAGAAAGTAAATTTTACAATTCATTTATGAAAAAATACTTTTTCTATCTGTTCTACGAACATGCGCCATCATGAATTCCGGACGTGACGTCATTGACATAGTAAACAAAGAAAGCGATAGACGTATTACTTTCTAACCCGCGAAAGAAAGCGTCAACAACTAAATATTCTCGTTTGTCATAGTTAATTGCAAATTTACAAATAGTTATCTGTACTTCAAAAAAGAACAAATGAGTTTTTTTTCGTATGACGTTGGATCTCTTCTAGCAAGTTTTAACCAAGTTTTCCTCATATTTATATCAATTGGTATTTTAATCCTCAACTTTCCCGGTGTTTTTACACTAGTATTCTTACATTTAGGAACAACACACCAATGATAGGGATTTTAACTCACTTTTAACTAAAAAAATTTCCGTATTCACAATTGACGTAGCGCTGAAAATTTGGGTGATTTTAGGGAATTTTTCGGAAGAAAAGTACTCGATCAAATGTTTCGGAAAATTAAGAATATATTTGGCTATATTTGACCTATGTTACATAATTTTTTCATAGAAAAATATCGAGATCCAAGCGACTTATGCGCTGCCTTCGGAGGTGCAAAAAAGAATTCCTCCACTGCTGACATGATTCCGGCCGATTGAGTAGCTGAAACCGAAAAAGGAAAAAAATTCGTTAAACTAGAAGGTATTTCCTGTACAATGACGTAGGATTTTCGAAAAACATCAAAATCTAACAAAATGGCGTAGTTATGAAAAAAAGTCTGTTTTCTTGCCTATAAAATGGTCGTTTTTTTCAATGCCAATCGTCAATTTTCATCCAATCAAAAATATCCTACGTCATTGTAGAGTAAATATATTCAAGAGTGCTCAGTTCAAATTTCAAGTCAATCGGATAATTGCTCTTCGAGTTACAATGTCAGCAAATTTGAAAAATCTCATTTCGAGAAAAACGCGTTTAAAGATTTAACTATCGATTTTTGCGAGATAAAATGATATTTGAAATAAAATGAAATTTTTACGGGATATTCTTGAAAGTATAAATTGTCGAAAAAGGCAAAAAAATTGATTTTTTAAAGTGTCACACTGGTAAAGCTCCTTAAATGCATTTTTATGGCTCTTATCGATTTCATAAAATAGAAATAAACATTCTAGTAGTTTATTACCACCGAATTACCATCAGCAGTAATGGCTACACAAAAAGCTGGCACATTCGTCGTTTGTTCTTTTTTCATAGACCATTTTAACAATTATTTTATCAATTGGGTGATAATTTATCGGCTAGTTATGGCAATTGAAGCTCCTACATTTAAAACGCGTTTTTTTTTTTCACAGCGAAAATTCATCGCTCTCTCGGTTGGTCTGGTAACGGACAGGGTGACATTGCCACGTCGAGTGGCCCTCTCGATACGTCAGAGGGATCAGTCCGAGCGGAATCTCGCCTGCGAGGTTAAAAAAATGCAGCAAGATATACAGGTAGGAGATGAGCCTAAAAAACGTGCACAAGTAAAAGAGACGCTTCCTCTCTTGATGAAAAATGTAATTCGCTACTATCTACGGTCGCTTGTTCATCGCGAATGCCAGACGAAAGTTGCCGGATCCCTGATCCGTTAGAAACAACATTTGACACTTTGACATCCACGATAAAGAGTATTGTAGAATTTTTCGGCGTAAGGGAAAGAGACGAGGATGCCGAAGAACATTTACGGTAGCGCGTAAGATAAATGTTTGTTGATTGGGAAAAATGGTGAAACCGACTCGTCAGGATCTGGCGCCGCTGTGCATCGATCGAGAATCTGTCGAAAGGGTCGAACGCGTGAGACATCAGCTCGAGATGATAAGCCAGTGCGCTCACAGAGTTTCCTGCACAGCCGAGACTCTTGGTGCGGTACATCAGGAAAATAGGCTCTCCAGGGCGATCCTACTTGCCGATCGTTATCTTCTCGTTTTGAGATCCAGATGCGAAAAGTTGGCTCACGATTTGTCCGAGACTAAGTGAGGATACTTTGGCCTTTTTCGGGCGCAATTCTCGTGCGATTTGTTGTCCCGTCCACGCACTTCCGGTCCTTCCAGATCTCCAATTTTAAACGCTCTACGCTCACCTCGAAAATTCTTTTCGTATTTGGCTGTTAGTTTGAAGGAACAACAAACTGCCAAGTCTGTACGAGTGTTTTTTCGACTGCATGTATATTTCGATGTCTCCAGTTTTCTATTACAATTCATTGCCAATATACGGTACAGCAGACATCACAGAAATAAAGGCTACCGTTATTGTCGGGGAAAGATATCTACAGGCGAGGAATTGCCGTTTTTCATGTTTTTTTTTAAAGGAAAGATTCCTTCATTATTTTTGAAACCCAGAGGAGGGGTCTTCTCACTTTAGACGCTAAAAAAGGCTATTTTCATGAATTTGTTTGACAGGTTCATTTTATAGATATTGAAATAATAGTTGTGACACTTAAGGCGTTACCCCCACTTGTAGCGCCAAAAAATGCCTTTTTCATGAATTTTTGTAAAGAAAACTACAAAACTTTTTTAATCGATCAATATAACATCTTAAAGAACACATCTTGAAGAACTTTCAGTAATTTTTTTATTGAAAAATATTACATTGTTTAGTGGCAAATGGCCGTCAATGAAATAATGTTTTTATATACACGGTTTGCGGTGACCAACATTGCGGCGAAGTGGATTATCTGAAAAAAAATGCGGATGGATTTAGTCAAATATAAGTATAAACTAGTCTTTAATCGAAGGATTTTAAAAAATATTCATTTTTCACAAAATGGACAGTCAAAGTTAATGGTTCGATTTTAACGAAAAAAAACGGCCGTTTTTTGGCTATAAACGGCCATTTTTTTCGAAAAAAAATCGAACGATTAAAGATTACATTTTTATGTATTAAATAAGCCTGCAAAATTTCAAGAAGATCGGTTCATTAGTGTTCGAGTAATCTTGGTCACCGACTTCAGAAATGCCATTTTGAGAAAAACGCGTTTAAAGTTTCAATTTCAGTTTACACGAAGAAAATATTTTTTTTTGTAAACTTACATAGAGTCATCTATTCCGGGCCCATACTTCTGTATGGGCCCGGAATTTGAATTTGAATTTGAAAAAAAAATCGATTTTTTCAAAATCGCAAGTGGGGGTAACCCCTTAATAAATACACTTTCGAAATACATTGAAAAAAATATTTATATAAGTCACTATAGACAAAAATGGCAGTTAAAAAAATGTCCTAAAAAATTGTGGGTCTGCACTGTTGATGAAATCTCGGAGATTAACCATCCGAAACAAAAAAATCAAGCGTTTTTAGATTCAGTATATTAATGACTATAGCGCATATCATACATTTTTTGACATATGCAAAAATAACAAAATGGTGGACATTTTTCGAAAAAACAAAAAAACGTGTTTTTTTCTACCGTTTTTGGCAAAAAAAAATAAATATCCAAATTTAAAAAATTCTTGGTATGCGCTATAGCTAGAGTTGTGAAGAATATGCGGTTAAAATTTCATAAGGATCGGTTCAGTAGTTTCGAAGATTTTATCAACAAGCCGTCGAAAAACGTTGTTTCGAGAAAAACGCGTTTAAAGATTGTTTGGGTTACATAAATACATTAAAAACATTTACGTATCTCGAAAGTGTATTTTTAAGTGCAACAACTTTTATATCAATATCTATAACATAAACCGATCAAAAAAATTCATGAAAATAGTATTTTTTTAGCGTCTGAAGTGAGAAGACCCCTTAATGATTACTTGTCGTGGTTACATAATATTAAAAAAAAATAATTATCAAAAATGGCAGGGTACGATATTCTAAACTGCATTTTCAAAACTGGCGTGCCGTATAACGAAAAAAGTAATCGACCCCTTCTGATGACATTTGGTATAAATCTTTCTAACCTTATTGTCTAAAACGTGAGTTTAATTTTTTTGCAAATTAAAAAAGGCCACATTTTCCTGTTACGTGACTGAAATTTTTTTTTTATTAATCCTTGAAAATAGCGAAGATTTGGCACAGTCTTCTAAACGGGTCGCGGCGGATGTTGTCAAACGGCGTGACACGTAGCGTCGGCGGGATTAATCTGAAAAAAAAAACCAACGAACACTTTTCTTTCATTAACACTCATACGCGGAATATGAACCAAGAAAAAGTGAAAAATGTTGGAAAACGATGAAATGGTAGGCTTTCAAATAAAAATATTGAATTTTCCGAAAAAATGGCTACATTTTGCAACAAAAAGACTTTTTTTAATTTTCAAGAATCTTGAGGGTCTTAAGATTTATACCAAATGTCATCAGCATCGGCCGATTAATTTTTTAGCTATACGTCACACCAGTTTTGAAAATTCAGTTTAGAAGCCTGTCCCATACCTCCGCCATTTTGAAAGATGAATTTTAAAAAATGTTATGTTATAGCCAAAAGTAGCAATAAAACATACCTTAAGGCGTTACCCCCACTTTTAGCGCAAAAAAGGCCTTTTTCATGAATTTTTTTAAAGAAAACTACAAAACTTTTTTAATCGATCAATATACCATCTTAAAGAACACATCTGGAAGAACTTTCAGTAATTTTTATATTGAAAAATATTACATTGTTTAGTGGCAAATGGCCGTCAATGAAATAATGTTTTTATATACACGGTTTGCGGTGACCAACATTGCGGCGAAGTGGATCATCTGAAAAAAAAATGCGGATGGATTTAGTCAAATATAAGTATAAACTAGTCTTTAATCGAAGGATTTTAAAAAATATTCATTTTTCACAAAATGGCGGACAGTCAAAGTTAATGGTTCGATTTTAATGAAAAAAAAACGGCCGTTTTTTGACTATAAAACGGCCATTTTTTTTCGAAAAAAAAATCGAACTATCAAAGACTACATTTTTATGTATTAAATAAGCCTGCAAAATTTCAAGAAGATCGGTTCATTAGTGTTCGAGTAATCTTGGTCACCGACTTCAGAAATGCCATTTTGAGAAAAACGCGTTTAAAGTTTCAATTTCAGTTTACACGAAGAAAATATTTTTTTTTTGTAAACTTACATAGAGTCATCTATTCCGGGCCCATACAGAAGTATGGGCCCGGATACTTATACTTAAAAAAAATGCAATAAAAAAAATCGATTTTTTCAAAATCGCAAGTGGGGGTAACCCCTTAAGTCTCAAAAACGGAGAAGAAATCTTTGTTTGTAAAAAAAAATCATAAAAATAAGCACATTTTTTCTCGCCCAAAGGTATCTCTCCCCCTTAATTTTATCGACGCCCGTTCATCTTGTCTTTTTTCATTTCCAAACGCGGAAAAAAGCAAAACTGTGGGTCATTTTTCTGAAATACGTCGAATATTAGAAGAGTCAGAAAAGAAATGTTCATTCGAAAGTAAGTGTATCGTTCCTGATCCCTATCGCTAGTTAGTGGTTTGTTCCGGCTCCCTGTTTCACCCACAACGTCCTGCCAACAAATTGACTCGAGGCCGATTGCGCATTTTTTTCACTCTACCTTCGTATAATTTACAATGATGGGCCTACATGCGTTACGCAACGAATTTGCAGGCGTATCCTGTTGGAAAATAACATCGTCATCGAGGAGCACAACGGAGAGCTCGGCGATGACATGCCGCGAACCCGATATCGGGGAGTGCCCATCACTAATCGTACGATGGTTCGAAAATACAAAGAAAATTCGTCCGCTCTCTACGCACGCTTTATCCGCTTTGTCACGTCGCTTCTAATGATCTCCTCCACAGTACTCCGTTTTTCTTCGTTTTCTATACACGTGTTCGCTGTTCCAGGTGTAACTGCAATTTTTTTTCGACCTTTCCGCGGGAAAAGTCGTTTTTCGCGTACCCTCTGATTTTCTTCACTCTATTCGGACGGTTACACTTTTTGCAAATATTTCACTCGATTTTGACGATATCGTATACAGTCTCAACGCATTTTACTTTTTATCCTCAAGCAGGCGAAATTACGAAAGTTGTAGATTTGAAAAATTCGAAGATCCACCAGAGAGTATTCAAAACGGAAAATAACGCACACGCACGCTGCACATTAGGGTGGCACTAATTTGAGCTCTATTTTTTTTCCTTTTTCTCACCATCCAATTATCATCTTTAAGGGAAAAAAATTGTCGCCGAAGCTGCGAGCGGTCGAAAAATATTTAGAGGTCGCTCAAGCCTCCCAAAAATGCAAATTTTCATTAAAAAATCGATTTTTCTTTTGTCCGCTTCTCACCTATGATTTTTACGCTTTATAATTTTTTAATTGACCTCGCGAAAGCTCTAGCCGGCGGATGAATATTTAGTGGTCGCTCGAGGTTTTCGAAATTTACAATTTCCGCCAAAAAATAAATTTCGCATGCACTATAATTTCTTATAGCATAAAAACAAAATAAACAGCGAAGTGTTACATTTTCTGAATAATTTATTATAATAGTTTGTAACAAACACCAATTAGACGATATGCGTTATTGTGTATTATTATGTATTATTGCATAATGGCGTCGCTCGTCACAGAGCACAGCTACGATTGGTCCGCGTTTTGTTCATTTTTACGAATAAAACGACCTATAATTTTGTTTATACTGAGAAAAAAACCAATTGAATCAAAAAAATGTATTGGTTGATTCAAATAAATGTCTGATCGCGGAGTGCGATCGATATATGAGATTGTTACAATACTATAAAATATTGGAAAATGTGATTGATTCAAATAACATACTTTATTTGAAAATCTCTTCTGTTCTCTGAATATCTACATTATCCTTCACATAAAATAATATTCTATTGAAATCATTATATATACAATCCGTAGATGTATGGATGAAATAATTAAGCGGTTGCTACAACATTTTTTATTTCGTACAAAAATATAATCAATAGAATGAATTATTTCTTTACTACATCGAAACGAATATGCCATGAGACGTAAGTTTTTCAATTTGTTTTAAATCTTAAATAAAAAGAGCATTAGAATGATCATCCACGATAATAGTGGAGAGAATATCAGATATCCAATGGAATATCCATGAAGAGAATATCAGATATTCAGCTGATAAGAACAGATACTACACTTTGATCTTAGCCACAGGCCAAGAAGCTATACTCTTTAGAGTTTTTCCGGCGTTTAAGTAGATTTTCGGTTCGCGCTACGCTTATGAGAAACGAGCGCGCGTGCGGCTTCTAGCGGTTACTCCGAGAACTACGGGTTTCCTCACACCTATAATTTGGGTGGCGCTTGACCATGATTTGGTTGAATTTTTTCAACCAAAATGCGCAAGAAACAAATTTTATTTTCGCATAATTTTTTAATCAATTCAGACATCTGCTTAATATTTTTAAATAAAAATAAAATATTAAAATTTTAACGAATAATGTACTTGAAAATCAATATCGGATATGGTAAAAAAAATAAAATAACATATTTACTCAATAGAAATTTTATCTGAATCAGAAGAGCAAAATTCAATTTTTCTTGTGTACTCGAATCAACAATATTCATGTTATGAATTGAAACGCTTTTTTTGTTCGTTGCAGAAAATGCATTCAAAACTATATAATTTGTTCGCGATAATTTTTTAGATAGTTTCAATAATATATTGTTCTCGGCTAGCAATATATCTTTTGAATAAAAAAAAACTTTTAATTTTATAATATTATTAAAGTCAATAGCGTTTTGTTTGGACTAATAAATCCGATTATTTACACCAACAATTTTACAATTTAATCAACGAAATTTCATTCAATAACACCAATGATTTTCCATCAATGATTTTTTTTCTCAGTGTACGGACAAGAGCTTAAAGAATTACTTTATGACAACAAAGATTATAATTCTTGGGTTAGACGTATGAGGTCAATTCGAAAAATCTGTTTCTAAAGAAAAAAGGATGAATTATTTTGAAAATTTTACACAGCGTTAAATTTATAAGTAGAAGAGTAAAAAAGATTGGCGACAATTGGAAATTTCGTAGCTCTTGAGCGACGCACTAAATATTCATTGCCCAACTAGAACTTTCGCGAAGTTAATTTAAAAATTATAAAGCGTAAAATTCATGGGTAATAAGTGGACCAAAAAAATTGATTTTTTAATGAAAATTTAAATATTTGGGAGGCTTGAGCGACCTCTAAATATTTTTTCGTCCCCTCACAGCTTTCGCGACAATTTTTTTTCTCTAAAGAAGATAATCGGATAGTAAGAAAAAGGGGAAAAAACAGAGCTCAAATTTGTGCCACCCTACTGCACACACACGCTACGAGCACTCGCATTGTTTTTTTTCCCAAGCCACGAGGACGGTCCGAACGCGCGTTCGGTTAATGAAACCTTTTGTTTGATTTGTTTTCTAGATGGCTAGGAGAAGAGCTAGCATAGCGACGATATTTCGACCGCTGGGCAACTTTCAGGAAGTCACAAAGGCAACGAGAAGATTTTGTTTGTTTTGTTACTTTACGTGTTCACCCGTGGCTCCCTTCTTTGGCTCATTTATCAACTTTCCGCTTTCACTAACTAGAGATCTGAATAAGATTTTTCGTGCTTCTATCTCGAAACTGCGCTATTTCCGTTTCATTCTTTCGTGTAATCGCATGTACGTTCTCTCCGTTAGGTTTTAGCATCTGGGACTTAGTCGAATGAAAAAATGACATAGACGACATAGAGGTCGGGAGGCAGCAGCTGTCTAACTCGCACGATCGCAGTTTCATCGATTTGTTTATATTTACTCGTACATGTGCTTTGTAATAATATAATAAGCTGTTACGGAAAGAGCAATATACTTGCTTGACACATCTTATCGCACGTTTGTCACGAATAATTGTTTACGCAGGACGGCTTGAGGCAACGAAACTCCGTATCCGGAAGAGTCACTCTGAGAAGACCTTCGTTGACTGCCGAATGCCAAAAGTGGGAAGCGGAAAAGTTAGATCGAACGGAGTAAGTTTGATCCTTTTTTTTTACTAGAGATTCACGAGCTTAAGGCCTTATATTCGCGATTTCGCCGATTTTCGAAGTTACTTTTCTAAACTCGGTTTAAGGAGGTACACCAGCTTCAGCAAAATGGTGATAGATCAATAAAATTTGGTGAATATATTCTTTAGTATTATTCATGTAGATACAAATTTTTTCAGATTTTTTGGTTGTGCCGTTTTGTTACAAATAATTCACAAGCGTTTATTCTTATACCCGGAATATATACCTATATCTATAAAAACCCTATGCTTATACACGTGAACTTCAATGTTCAATTATTCGATAACGGCACAATGAAAAAATCTGAAAAAAATTGTATTGACATATATAATACTAAAGAATATACTCACCAAATTTTATTGATCTATCACCATTTTGAAATTTGACCATGGTTTAGCATGGCAACATTGTATGAAGCTGGTGTACCTCCTTAAAAAAATGACGCACGTATTGAAATTTTTTTACAGATAATTTATGCACATGGTTAAGTGTGTGTAAAAAAATCAGAAATATTAACAAATGGCGGAGATATAACATAATTAAGCAATGTATTTTCTTTGCGCGCGCGTTGATGGTGAAAGTTCTCGGCATCGATGTGGGTGACTGAAAAAAAATGAACATATTTATAATTGCATAATGAATGTATCTTCAGTGTGAACCAACGATATTATTAAAAAACATTATTATAATAGAAATTCGAAACTTAAAATATTTTTACTCAATTTTCTGTCGGTATTTTATTTTTTATATTTTTTTGTGTCATTGCAATTTTTGTTTCTGTGGTTCACTCGATAGGTGATGATACTAAGAATATATTGTAAAAATTTCAAAGCGATCTGAACCATCGTTCGAGAGTTAAAACTTTCACAAGGTTCAAAAAAGTAAATCGTGGAAAAAGGGCTTTCAAGTTGGCGGTCGGGCGCGCCGCGCGGTATCTATTATAAATTCAATCTTACCTTATTTTTGGAATTTTTCAATTCTGTCAAGCTTGAAATATTCCTAACCGTTCAGGCTAATGGAATCAAAAATAATTTAAAAATCCAAAATTTGGAACTTTGTCGCGTATATAAGGCCTTAATTTGCAAAAAAGGCTTTGGATAATGATCAAAATGAAGAATAAAATCGTTGCATTCTACGATATCTTCAACGTCGTTCCTTTTTCCAAATTAATGGCAAAACTTTAATTTTATTTCAACGTTTATCGGAATTTTGTTTATTTTTATTTTTATTCATGACGTTTGTATTTGCATCGTTTGAACGCAACGAACATTTTATTTTCTCGGTTTAGGGCCGGAAAATTGATCAAATGTCTTTTTCTTTTTTTTGAATAGAAATATGCGAGCTCAATTTGCAAAGAAGGCTTTTTATAATGATAAAAATGAAGAAAAAAATCGTTGCATTCCAGCGATATATTCAACGTCGTTCCTTTTTCCAAATTTATGACAAAACATGATTTTTTTCAACGTTTATCGAAATTTTATTTATTTTTATTTTTATTCATGACGTAAAATAATAATAATCGAGTTTTATTTGCTACTTTTATTTGCTAATAAAAGTTTTTACAAGACTTTTATTCATGAAGTTTAAATTTGCGACGTATGAACGCAACAAAAATTTACTTTCCTCGGTTTAGGGTCTAAAAATTGATGAAATGTGTCTACGTATTCTTTACTAGAGATTTACGAGCTCAATTTGCAAAAAAGGCTTTGGATAATGACAAAAATAAAGAATAAAATCGTTGCATTCCAACGGTATCTTCAACATCGTTTCTTTTTTCAAATTTACGGCGAAACGTTAATTTTTATTCAACGTTTATCGAAATTTTATTTTATGTCCACTTCGCATGGTCGCTTCGTACCACGTAGTGGAAAAATAAAAATAAATAGGGTAAAAAAACGTATTCATTCCTTTGCGAATGCAGAAATGTTTAATAATATCCACTTTTAAGTTCAATAAATGCAGTCGAGGCTTCAACTATTTTATCAAATTATTTCGCGCCCCTATTGTTGCACGAGAGAAGCAAAAACAATTTGCAGCTTGCGTTTTCGATATTAGATTGGGCCAACTGTCGAATTTATGTTAAACAGCAGCTCCAGCAGTATAGGGGAATTACGTGAGATATTCGAGCAGGCGGAATCTCGGCGTAGTTCACGGGAGGAAAATAACAACGTGCTACGGCTGCATTCGAGTAGTTTGAGCGTTCGAGAATGCGAGAACAGCGAGCTTGAAGTTTGGACGAATGCGAGGGAGGAGCCGGCACTGGAAGCGCCCGCACTTGCGGACGGATGTTGTGAGTCTAGACAAAGGTAAAGCACTGCGTTTATTTTTTCATCGGCAAATCGCAAATAAAGATCTGATAGTCATACTCGTTACAAAAATTTCGTCGTACTCGTTACTGAAAGCACTAAGTACTCGTTATTAAGTACTAAGTACTCGTTACTAAGTACTAAGTACTCGTTACAAAGTACTATGTACTCGTTACTAAGTACTCGTTACTAAGTACTAAGTACTCGTTACTAAGTACTAAGTAATCGTTTCTGAGTACTAAGTACTCGTTACTAAGTTCTAAGTAATCGTTTCTGTGTACTAAGTGCCCGTTACTAAGTACTAAGTACTCGTTTCTAAGTACTAAGTACTCGTTACTAAGTGCTAAGTACTGGTTACTAAGTACTAAGTACTCGTTACTAAGTACTAAGTACTCGTTTCTGAGTACTAAGTACTCGTTACTAAGTACTAAGTAATCGTTTCTGAGTACTAAGTGCCCGTTACTAAGTACTAAGTACTCGTTTCTAAGTACTAAGTACTCGTTACTAAGTGCTAAGTACTGGTTACTAAGAGTATTAGTCATACTCGTTACTAAAAAACAATGGAGGCTCAACCAATTCGTCTTGGCATCTTTTCATAAGCAAACTCGAGCAATAATTATTTATTTCGTTCGACAAAAATGAAGAGGAATTATAAGCTTAACAAAATTGCAACGGTTACGGAATAATCACAGATTAACGGATCGAAAAATAGCTGATTTTCGCGTTTTTTTTTCGATGGTTTTCATACGCTGATCAGTCTGATTTTTTCATGCCAAATCAAAGCACCCATGAAGAACAGAAAATACATTTTTAAACATTTAGTTTTGTTTTTTACATTATTTTAACGGTTGAAAATGTCTTCGAAAAAAGGAGCCCCCTCGGTGTACACGGTTGTGGCCATGGATATTATCTGAAACAAAATTTGGAAGAGATCATTGATCAGTATGAAAGCCGCTGTCTTGCTATGGAGGTTTTTTTAAAATCAAAAGTGCCAAAATGGTGGCGGTTTGAAAAAAAAGTATCGAATTTAACATACTTTTTCGACAGTTTTTCGTTAAAAAAAAACATGAAGTTTAAAAAAAGCTTCCATAGCAAGATAAAGAATGGCGTGAAGAATGTTGTGTCAAAATTTGAGACGGATAGCTTCAAAACTCTTTCTCTGAGAGTGTTGACCGTTTTGAAAAATTACATTTCGAGAAAAACGCGTTTAAAGTTCCGAGTGCGGAATTTTCATATAAATTGTCTACTTACGTTTATGTAAGTATATGAACAGCATATTCATAACCGTATGTACTATCGGATAATGCAAAAAAATTGATTCTTTGAACATTTTACACTGTGATGATTCCTTAATCTTGTTCCTATGCAGAATGTAAATAATCGTTAAGGTAAGCCTTTCGTCATGCTTTGATCCATAGGAATTTCATTTTTTTTTGTTCGAGCTTCACTAAGTATATTAATAATCGTCTCTGTAAAATGTCAGGGTCACTTATTGACCTAATTTCAGAGAGAAAAAAAATGTATTGCGTATTTTTATGAATGAATTCCGAGACGACACACAAAAACCGAATTTCCGGTCGCTACAAAAGTGTATATAATAGTGAGAATCCGTCAGATTCTTAAAAATAATCATATTTACATACTTAACGCTTGTAGTAATCCAATGCTCTCAGAAAAAATTACGCTCGTTGGCCTAATTTTTATGTAATATCAAGTTTAATTTGAACTTCCGGTATTGGATTTATTACCACGTGCTACGATAAAGAGACGTGACAGCAAGGCAACAGCTGACTGTAGTCCTAACCTCATCTCACTCATTCGAATTTCCACACATATTTTATTTTTAACCAACATATTTCGCCGACACAAATTTTCCACGCTTTTTACCATTCGTGGCCCGAATACAATGCTTTATATTTCCCGCACCTGGCATTGTTTTGACAGATCGACGTTGAAAAACATGGAGGTTAAACTCGCCCGGTTGAGTACAAAGAGACGGAAATAGAACCAATGTTGCCAAATATCAAACCTAGAAATACTGCGCGAATCGCTGGAATAACTATTTTTTCATTTTTCTAATTAAATATGAACATTCGTCAATGAGTTTACACATGGAAAATTTTAGTTATTATACATTTTTTTCTTTTGCATATGTTGAAAATATAAATTGTACAAGTCTCATGTACGATCAGTGGTATGGCTAGTGTGAAGCGATAGGATTACCTTAAGATTCGACGCAAAGGAAAATCTTGACTCAAACATTTCCGCATTTTCAGGCGGACGCCATTGCCTCATTGGATCAATACGAATCACGCACCCTGGAAAACAATGCTCTGGTGCATGATCATCTCGTTCTTCTTTGGCTTTTACGTCAAACACGTTGTATCCTCGGTCAACGGATGCTCGGGGACGCATTTCAGATGGTGGTCGATCGAAGAAATTCTCACACGTTATCTGCCGGTTAACAACGATTTGCAGAGACCCATATGAAGCGCTGAATATATATTATTTCATTGACGTTTGAGCCGATTGAAAAAGAAAATGTTTAGTTACGCGTTTTTTTGTTAACAAAGAAAACCGATTAACATCGGTCTATTCATTGTTGGAACCATAGGCGGCGCGCGTGAATTGTCGCTCTAAGGTAGACGTTGTTTCTCCGGCGTTATTTCATTTAAGCGAGCGAAAAAAAGCCGTCACGTGAATTTTTTCCGACACACTATAGATGTAACAATAACGAAAACATGACTTATCCAGGACGAATAGCAATCGTTTACGCGTCGACAATTTACATACTTTTGATTCTAGTTTGTACTTCGTGCTCTTTACACGATGAGTTTCTTGCGCTTTTTCCTTTTCTTGAAAAGGGGCAATGGTCAATCATTGTAGTACCTTCATCGTGAGAGAGGAAATACCTTTTGGAATAGAACGGTGATACGAATTATCGCAACGAAAATGTTTTTGAAATAAACAGAATAGACTGGTCTACTCAAAAATCTCACAACGTTTGCACATTATTCATTTACACTTTTTTACATTAACTTAACTTTTTCGAAACGCTGTATTTGTTGGCCATTTGGTTTCCGTGATTTAAAAAAAAACAGAATGCATTAAGGCGGGATATACATTTACAACGATAAAAAAATCGAGTTATTTTTTTAGAATTAAACGATAGTACTATATATGTAGGATATTTTCCCAAAGTTTCAAAGCGAAATTCGAAAAACTTCAAACGTCACAGCCCGTCAATGTGCCTCATCGCTCGAATTCGGAGCGGGCGTGAACTTCAAACGCGTTTTTCTCAAAACTGCATTATCGAAATTGGCGTGCAGGATTACTCAAAAACTATTAAGCCGATTGAGTTGAAACTTGGTCGAAATATTGATAATATTGGTACCTTCTACTTGACGAGAATTGTTTTTGAAAAATTGGAAAAAAAAGTACTTTTTTAATCCACATTTTACAGAAATGTTGCGTGAAATGTTGATTTTTTTTGTAAATGCGTGCCATTTTCTTAAATTTGCATTTTCTTCGTTTTAATTACCGTCACATAGAAACTATACATATTCTAAGTGAAAAAATGTTTGAACTTTTTTGCAAATCAAAGTCTACGGGAAGCTAGACTGCACGCCGATTCGCAACTCCCGCGGCAACCTTGCTGTAACACTCTGCCACAGCTCCGCCATTTTGATGATGATTTAATTTTAAAAAATTGTTTCGTATACTTAAATATACTATTAAAGTATACTTGAAATTTAATAATTGTAGAATAATTATTTCCTAGTTTAAAAAATCGCTCAATATTGCTTATTTTTTTACTGTCTAAATGTATATTCCGCCTTAACGGAGAGTCGGCCCTCCAGCGATTTGAAAAATTATGGAACCGCTTTCGACTCTGTAAAAAAACGAACGAATGTAGCTCAGATTTTGCTCGTCGCATTCTTGCCTGCCGCGACATTTGTAAATAAGGGAAGCTGGAATCAGCCCCATGGAAATTTATGTATGTGAAACATATGCAGAAAATATATGCTACATATATATATATATATCGGTCGCGTATATAGTGACGAAAAATAGAATAATACGTAAATATTCAGTACATATGCACCAAATATATGACGCATATATGACCCATATATTTTCGATATATTTTTCTGACCAAAACATATATGCTACGTATAAACACTATACATGATGCATATATTACAATTATTAATAAAATAAATTTGCAGTATATTTTTGCGTATATAAATTTCCATGGGGGAGACCGCTGCGAAGCGAAATACGCGATTTTGTTTTTCCGCTCCAATAAAGCGATTTGAGGTTTTTTTAAACGTTGTGACAATCGAGATAAGAAATATTTTATACTAAAAAATGAATTTATTTGGATGAAATATTTAGCGATTCCTCAAGGCGGAAGCTCCTCGGAGAATACAGTGTGTGTAGTTTTTATCTGTAACGGAAGGACGACATAATTGTTAATTTTTAAAAATTAACTTACAAAAAAAATACAATTTTCGCAAAAATGTCTCACAATTTGTTGAATTTTATATATTTAAACATTTTCATGGGCTCACATGGTAGCAACGTAGGAAATAGAGAATTTTTTTATGTTCTTACAGATTAAAAATGCGCACGCTAGACTGTACGAGGACGAGCAACTTCGACGTCGAGATGTTGGAATGATCGCTCAATATTTTGTAGTAAAAATCGATATGTTTGTGTAATCTTTTATTTTACATCGGAAAGTGTAATAAAAGACCCTCAAAACTGCGAAAAGATTCGTTTACTGGAGCTGAGAAAAAACATTGCGAAAATTACGCTGGTTTAGCGTATTCTATTTCGTGTTCCACTCTTAATAACGCTTTAAGGTATTCCTTTCACGAACCCGAATATTTAACAATGAACTGATTTTGAGCTGGGGAAAAAAATATTCGACTCAAGATTTCGGGTCGTAACGACCAGCAGACGGGGACTTATAACGGGCCCCGAAATGGGTGGTTACGACTAATAATTTTCAGTCGTAACGACCAACGAGCGAAATCCGATGCTCGTTCTGACGACCGAAAAATTCGGTAGAAACGACTCCACTTACAACCGAAATTCTGGTCGTGGAATCCGCTAGGGAATCTATACACTAAATAACTCTAGATGTATGGCATGAACTGCTCAACACATGTAATTTTTTTTAAATATTCCGTTACGAAAATAAAAACAGGGGATCACCGGATGTTTAAAGACAATATTAATGATAAAACTTGGAAAAATGTGACTAGCAGAAGAATTTTCGTAGCCCTTTTCAGAGAAAATGTTTAAGGGGCTATACCAGTGTGACCCTTTCAAAAAATCGATTTTGTTGTGCCTTTTTCGACAGTTTATACTTTCAAGAATATCCTGTAAAAATTTCAAGGCCGTATCTCTAATAATTTTATCTTGCAAAAATCAAACTCAAAGAGTCCAAATCCAAGACTCGAAGAGTCCAAACTCAAAGAGTCCAAATCCGATTGACTTGAAATTTGAACTGAGTACTCTTGAATATATTTACTCTGCAACGACGTAGGATATTTTTGATTGGATAAAAATTGACGATTTGGCATTGAAAAAATGACCATTTTATAGGCAAGAAAACAGACTTTTTTCATAACTACGCCATTTTGTTAGATTTTGATATTTTGCGAAAATCTTACGTCATTGTACAGGAAATACCTTCCAGTTTAACGACATTTTTTCCTTTTTCGGTTTCAGCTACTCAATCGGCCGGAATCATTTCAGCAGTGGAGAAACTGATTTTTTTGGCGCCTCCGAAGGCAGCGCATAAGTCGCTTGGATCTCAATATTTTTCTATGAAAAAATAATATAATATAGGTCAAATATAGCCAAATATATTCTTAATTTGCCGAAACATTTAATTGAGTACTTTTCTTCCAAAAAATTGCCGAAAATCACCCAAATTTTCAGCGTTCACACTGGTATAGCCCCTTAAGGTATCATCATAGTGTGACCACTCGAAAAATGGCCGATTTTCGCGACTTTCTTAAGGTCGATAAGATAAGCTAAACGGTCTAATTTCTTTTTAACAAATTGAAGCACCGTTAAAGAATACGAAATTATTTTTTATTAATTTTTTTATTTATTGTTTAACACTGTTTTTTTTTGCGGACAATTGCGTGGAAAAAAAAATGTGTCTCATGGTGGCCAGGATTGCGGCTGCAAATTTTATCTGAAACAACAATTTCAAAATGATTATTAATCTGTAGGAAAGCCGCTATTTCCTATGGAGGTTTTTTTTGCGAAATTTGAAAAAATGGCGGCGGTTTGAACAAAAAGTATAAATTTAGCGTTTTTTCGTAAAAAAAGATAGGAAGATTTCAAGAAAGCTTCTAATGATCCCTTAATCGAGTACTTAAAAATATAAACTTTAATATACAATGCATTGAAGCTATACTGAACGTTTTACTATATCAAACTGAGCAACTTTTGTTCTTGACTCGTGGCTTAAGAATTTTCAAAAAACCGGATACAGATTTGTTATTTCCTGTTCTGCCCTCCAAACAAGATCGATTGTGGCTCTGTGTCGATACATCGAAAGTTTCGATATGCCAGAACCGGACGGCGCCATTGCTCTTTCTTTCGTGATCGCACTCACCGGAAAGAAGTAACGTAAGTTGTCTCCCGTTCTTTTTCTAAAATTTCCACAATTAAATGTGAATTTACATACTTCCGTGTAATCAAAATTCACTTTAAACCTCACTTGCACCGGAATAACGAAAAATTCCCGTAAAATATTCAACCATTGTCGTCATACTTGCCGGAGTTCCCGTGCGACTCTTTTCATAGGTTATGTTCGTTCGTGTCCAGCGTCGTTGATCACCGAACTTCGCGCCCGTAACGCTATAATTTATTTTTGTTCAATCTCGATAGAATGGCGGACGCTGCTCCAGCCGCTCGTGGAGGTTTTCGCGGAGGTTTTGGTTCTCGCGGTGGTGGCGGCGATCGTGGAGGTCCACGTGGCCGCGGAGGTCGAGGACGCGGACGCGGTCGTGGTCGCGGCCGCGGCAAGGAAGATCAGAAGGAATGGATTCCCGTGACCAAGCTCGGGCGTTTGGTGCGCGACGGCAAGATTTCTACCCTCGAGGACATTTACCTCTTCTCGCTTCCAATCAAGGAGTACGAAATCATCGATTTGTTCATCGGACCGTCCCTCAAGGACGAGGTACTCAAAATCATGCCTGTCCAGAAACAGACTCGTGCCGGTCAGCGTACGCGATTCAAGGTAAATTTCTGCGCAGCGCTTTGTCCAGTTCCAGAATTCGATCCTATTTTACAAACTTTCATTTAATCGTTAAGGACAGCCTTTCAATGGAAATCAATGGTTTCTGCAATTGGGAAAGATAATCTCTTTCAAAGCATGTTAAGGCTGTGTATCGCACACTCCGACCACTTGGAAATTTTGAAAAATTTTGATCAAATTTTGCAGGTATTGTCGTAGAAAAAGCCCGATGGTCGAAACTTGGAAATTTGAACAAAAAACTTTTGGGATTTTTGTTTCCATAGGGTGAATAGCTAATTACTAACTGATGAATCAAATTCATGTACATTTCAACACCGTTCGGCTCTCAACAGTGAAAAAACATATTGAGCTTTGTTGCAATTCATTTTATAGAAAAATGACGGAGAACTTGGGGTTCAGTTTTTTTTTTTCTTCGTTTTGGAAAAAAGACTTCACGGATCGTAGTTACCATAGGATGAATGGCTAATTACTAACTAATGAATCAAATTCATGCACATTTCAACACCGTTAGGCTCTCGACAGTGAAAGAACACATTTTGAGCTTTGTTTCAACTGATTTTATAGAAAAATGGCGGAGAACTTGGGGGTTTCAGATTTTGTTTTCATTTTGGAAAAAAGACTTCACGAATTGTAGTTACCATACGCTGAATTGCTAATTACTAAGTGATGAATTAAATTCATGGATATTTCAATACCGTTAGGCTCTCGACAGTAAAAAAATACATTTTGATCTTTGTTTCAACTGATTTTATAGAAAAATGGTGAAGAACTTGGAGTTTAAAGTTTTTTATTTTATTATTTTGGAAAAAAAACTACAGATTGTAGTTATCATAGGATGAATTGCTAATTACTAATTGATTAATCAAATTCATGGACATTTCAACACTGTTAGACTCTCGACAGTGAAAAAACATATTGAGCTTTGTTTCAATTGATTTTATGGAAAAATGACTGAGGAATGGAGTTTCCTTTTTTTTTTCAACATAAAAGTAGCAAAATTGTACGAACAAAGCTCAAAATATCGACAATCTTGAAAATCTAGTGCATCAGTCTAGATTTACGAGACATACCCTCGTGTCTGCTTTAGAATTTCGCAGCGTGTGATACATGGCCTTAAGAATTAAAGGTTAAGGTCGTCGCTCACTTATAAACTCGGCACGTGACCAGCAGTGCCTTGCCACGAGTGGTTGTGATTCCATATATGGGCTTTCTATACATATGCACTCACTTATCAATTTTGTAGCTACAGCAGATCGCCTTGCTTGCAAGCTGTCCATATGCGAATGTCGAGTAAACTACTCCCTAACTTAACAAATCTTTGCGTGGTTAACAATGCCTTCACCTAGTTAACCAGCCGTCGACGAGTGGCGAGTGGTGCTGGTCGGGTACCGGGTTGATAAATGAGCGACGACCTTAACTTTCATATTTCAAATGTGTCGGTTCAAATATATACACTAGGCCGCGGTCTCCCAACCTGGAGTCCGCGAACCCTTGGGGGATTCCAAGAGAAGTCCCAAGGGGTCTGCGAACAACATGAATAAAGATACAAAATTGACGATCGAAGATGATGTTGAAGTTTGCATTGTCGGGAGGCAACGAAACTATTTTTTTTAGACTGTCAAATTTTTTCGGCAAATTTTAGCTACGAAAATAAAGAAAAAATTTAGAATCCTCATTCAAAATCTACAAGATAAATTGGCAAGATAATATTTTTGATAATAATCAAAATAAAATAAAAAAAATTCGTTGCATTCCAATGATGCAAAGTTCATTCGTCGATCGAGGCCTATAAAGGTCCGCCGTTAAAAAAGGTTGGGAAAGGCTGCACTAGGCCCCACAAATATACTCTGTGTTAAAGTTTGCGTCGTCGGAACGCAACGAAAGTTCTTTGCGCTTTATATTCCTCATTTTTATTAATCTACATGATCTTTCTTTATCGTAGATTTATATAGATCGCTAAACAAGTATCTTCAAAAAAGTTCGTCTACGAAATATGCCAAAATAAATAAAAGGAATTGAGAAACATTAATTTTCATTGCGTTCCAACGATGCAAATTTCAACGTTATAATATTCTTTCTTCCACTAAACGTGAACTAAATGTGTACAGGCATTCGTCGCCATTGGCGATTCCAACGGACACATCGGTCTCGGAGTCAAGTGTTCGAAAGAAGTCGCCACGGCTATACGCGGAGCGATTATTCTCGCCAAGCTGTCGGTAGTGCCCGTACGTCGTGGCTACTGGGGTAACAAGATCGGAAAGCCTCACACCGTACCGTGCAAGGTCACCGGCAAATGCGGTTCGGTTCAGGTGCGCCTCATCCCGGCCCCCAGAGGTACCGGAATCGTATCAGCTCCGGTCCCCAAGAAGCTCCTTCACATGGCTGGTATCGAGGATTGCTACACATCCGCTCGTGGCTCGACCTGCACTCTTGGTAACTTCGCCAAGGCTACTTACGCCGCAATTGCCAAGACTTACGCGTACTTGACTCCCGATCTCTGGAAGGATCAACCACTGTCGGCAGCGCCTTATCAGGAACACGCTGAATTCCTCTCCAAGAATCATCGTCCCGTAGCTGGTCAAAGACCCGCCGAAGTCAACTAAGGGATAATAAACCTCCTCTCCATGGATATATATAAAAAAAATCGATTGTTTTATTTGTTTCCGCGCAACCTTCCTAAATCGCTCCGAATCATTCGCATACAGGGACCAAACGTAACAGCATTCGTTTCACACACTTCGTTCTACTTTCGATCAATCCGTTTCTTTGTAATCCGGTGATTTTTTGAACTTCTCGTATGACGATGCGAAAGTCGCGCTCGTATGATCGCAGACTTTTTCGAGATCCTCCAATCCTCGCCTCAGTATGTCGACCGCTCTTCCACTCTTCGCCTGAATTCTGAAGTGCATCTTCGTCTCCGCTGGGTGCGGCACTGTGTAGCCGCAGAAATTCACGTCCGGGCTGAAATTCGAGAATACAAATTTTTCCACATTCGCATCTTAATATTCGTTATCATATTACTCGTGCTAATTTGCAAAGGCTACTTTGCAGATTTTAGATAAATCTGATCTTTTCTTCTGCACATGAAAACTCGTTTTTCGTAACTCTGGAACTTCGAATTGTGGGGATGATAGCAAATATACAGGCTTGAGGATATAAGGAATTTGCAGTAAAATGATGAAATTTCGACATTTTTATTACATCTCGTTAAAATTGATTATTTTTAAATCTGGCCATTTCTATAAGTGATAAAGGAGTATAAAAAAATACTTTAGTGGAGATGTAGAAAAAAGTCTACGGATGTTTCGTCTATCCGATGAGCAGGTAAGATTTTTTTCTAATCTTCGTGGTACCTACCGATTTGAGGGGAGGGTAGGGGTTTCGGCGTGAAAAAAAAACACTTGTGATTTTTTTTCATCTATATGGATAGAGCAAATTTATCGAAACCTTTTGTACATTGTTAAGTGTCATGTCAAGAACATTCCGTGAAATTTGTACGCGAAAATATCCACAAACAAGCCGGTGCCGCGTTTTTCTCGAAACCACTTTTTCAAAGTCCGTGTTCACTGCCATTTGAAAACTACATGACCGATTTATTTCAAACTTGGTACACACTTTCTACATATAAAATACCTCCCCCCAACGGTTAGTTTGAGATTTTTTTTTACATTGAGGGGGTTTTCCACCCCCAAAATGGCGGATTTTTTCGTGAAAAATAGCACTTTTCACTTTACATGACCACCAAAAATTTAGAAATGAAAAAAAAATATCAAAGACCGTTGGGGGGAGGATTTGATGATACTTTGATTAAATTTTAATGGTACTTGATTTCAGATAATTTCTAGCTGAGGTGCAGTGAACACCGCAAATCGTGTCTTTCCCGTGCTTGGAAAAGCTTTGTCACCGGCTTGTTTGTGGATATTTTCGCGTACAAATTTCACGGAATGTTCTTGAAATGACACTTAACAATGTACAAAAGGTTTCAATAAATTTTGCTCTATCCATATAGATGAAAAAACTTCGCATAGTGTTTTTTTTTTCACGCTGAAATCCCTACCCCCACGGTTCTGCCTTGTTGGGCCAAAAAATGTTTGATTTTTCACCATTTTTTATGCGACAAGTATTAAATATAGAATGTTGATATTTGGTATATTGACTAAGCGGTCTTTATTGAACATCATTATATTTTTAAAATTTGACAAAACATGGTGGTGGGAGTGGGAGGAGCCACGTATGTCAGTGCACGTGCGATGACATTCTTCACTTGCAGAAGTCCTAATTCCGGTGAGCTGAATAAAAAAAATCGAACATATTTTTACTTTGTACAATATTATGAATAAGTTGACCTAGAAACAAGAAAAATTTAAAAAATAGTGAGCAATCGGAAGGAAGATTGTTTTTTTTCACAAACATTTTCGCAGTTTTTTGCTCACTTTTTTATTTTTAAATTTTTCTTCCTGGTTCTGGGTCAACTTATGCACGATATTGTACAAAGTAAAAATATGTTGGATTCTTTTGCTTCAGGGATTTAGGACTTCCGCAAGCAAAGAATGTCATCTCCCATCACCATGTTTTGTCAAACTTCAAAAAATATTTTGATGTCCAATAAAGACCGCTTAGTCAACATACCAAATATCAACATTCTACATTTAATACTTTTCGCATAAAAAATTGGTGAAAAATTGAACATTTTTTGGCCCAACAAGGCAGAACCTTCCCTTAAGTCCTGGCTAAAATCGATTTTGGAAACTTACTATTGTGCTATTATGGAACGAAGCACATTTCCCAGCGTATGACCCTCATCGTGAAAAACAAATGTCCTTGACTTTTCTCCGGACGATTCGTCCCCGGCGAGCTGTAGAAGAAGTCATTGATATAATGCTGATGGAAAATCAAACTGCCGCATACTTCATCAATAAACAGCTACAATTAATATGGCCCACGAACATCATTAAAAATTCAAAAACTACATCTGATAAACATCCTAGTGACAATTCTCAGGGTTTTTCGTTTCCATCACTATGCAACATTTCACCAACGATTTTTAAGACATCTGAAACGGTTTGCTATTCGATTAAAATTTTAACAACCATAACCAACAATAACACCAGGACTTTTAGTTATTCCATATGTGTATTTGTTTCTCTGGTTTATTAATGCAGAGTTCCTTCCAGAGCATCTTTTTTTCGAGCCCACTATATTTTAGCCATGTCAACATAACCTTACATGTTTTCGCACAGTTTCCTCACGGTGGTTAATTTTTGTCAAGGAAAAATGAATTATCAGGCTCTGTAGAATTCATTAACGCAGAGATTTACTATTTTCTTTTGCTCTAAATATGGTTAATCTCTGAGAAATCTCCGTTCGAATATTTCAGCTATCTCGCTCGCACTTATATGTCACGTGGTACGCTTTGAGAGCAAATCCGAAAAATGAACCTCTTCGATGGCAATTATTCTTTGTGAACTGGAATACAATCTATTTTCTACGTTTTAACATTTAATGCTCAACATTAAAACATTACAGAGTGCTCCTTTCCGAACATAATTCTCATTTACCTCCGCCAGTCTGCCCATTATCGAAATGAGAAGCGCACACGTGTTTATAACCTCAAAATACAATCGAATTATACGAATAAACTATTTTAAAAGTTTACTCAGACTCTTTCTTTTAACAAAGTCCCATTTTGTTTTGTATTTCGCATGAAACTTCACTATGCAGATAAATCTTTTGATTGTTATTGTTTACAAAAAAAAGATTGTTCTCTATAATTGTTTTGGCCGATGAGCACGCTCAATATTCACACGATACGGCACTGCGATTCATTCCTCGACGCTACATCGAGTCGTCGAGCGAATGGTAACACGAGGCGGCTGTCAGATGGTACCGTACCCACAATCGGCTGCGAGCTTGACATATTGCATCAAACATCGAGGTTTGATTTAGAAAGGTCGTGTCGTAGAATTTTCATATTTGTTATGGATCGAAAGTTGCGCCATTCGCTTCGGCAGTCTAAACTTTAGTGAGTACGAAAAAATAGTTATCGTTTTTCCTAAAATTCGATCACTTCCTCAAGTGCCTTGTAAAAATGTGTACACGTCATAAATTTTATTGGGTAGTCATATACATTTCAGAAGAAAGAAAAAAACGTAAATGAAAGTGCGATGACCGTGCCAAGTATTCTGAGGTGACATCAACTCAGCGCGCTACTTTGTCCGACCATATGTCAATATTGAGATGAGTGACAGATGTGGCGCGGGACAAACGAAAGCGACAGCTGAAAATCCGTTTCTCACTTTTTTCCCCAGACGCCTGACGTTTCGTTAAAAGACCTCATTTTGTGCTCCATCGGAAGGAGATCGTTGAGACACTACTTTGTCTCGGAATATCAATCATCTTGAGAAAAAGTACGCATTTTTCGTCTTGGAGAGCAGTACGCATTTTTACCGACTGACTGACTGGCACCTCACCTTAAGGCCATGTATCACACGCTCCGACCACTTCGAAATTTTAACCCCAATTACGATTAAACGATAGAATCAATTGAAATAAAATTTATCGTGTACATGCAATAGTGTTGCAGAAAGAGCGTGACGGTCGACATTTTTCCAAATTTGGAAAAAGAAACTTTACAGAGCGTAGTTACCATAGGATGAATTGTGAATTACTAACTAATCACTGAACTAAAGTAATACCGGAACGCGCGCTGGCGCAGCCAGCCCGTATCGAGAGAGATAGCATGAACTGCCCCAGCTGGGTATTCGTGTCTCTGTCTGTACAGTCCCGTCCGAAAGTTTTATCCCAGTTTCGACGTTCGCGTATTACACATTCTTCATAGGAACACAATCGCTAACATTTCGTTTGCATTTCGCTCACACCAGGAACATACGTGTGTCGCACTGTTCTGTAGTTGAAAAACTTACACGCATTGCTTACTATTAATTTATTATCCATTTACAGTATTTAATTCATTCTATTATTGTATTTACTTACATGAAAAATAGTCGGCACCGCATTTTTATTAAAAAACCGTTTACCACTCTTATATGTGTACGATGCATTACTAAAATGATCACTGCAAATGGTAGTGTATTTGGTGATTTCATATGTTGTTGGTATAACTTGCTTCTACTTCTCTAACACATTCTCATTTTTCAATGGAAATCTGTAAATAATAGACATATAAGAATTAAATTTACAAGTTATGATTTATCATTTCTAATATGAGGGTATGTTTTATTCTGACGTTTATATACTTACCCAAAATACGATATATCACAAGTCGGGTTCCAAATATTGTTGCACCCTGTGACACAACATACCCTCAACATTGTAGTTTTTTTTATACGGTTCACACTACATTCATACAAGTTTTATACGACAAATAAACGAACTGAATGAATTTTCGAAGCACGTGACACGTACTGAACTGAGTGGACAAACTTTTTGCAGCCCATGTACCTGATGTGTATGACGTCATTGTGCACATGCGCAAAATGGTTAGACAGAGCAAAAGATACCCATCGATGCTTCGTCGAAGCTATCTCTCTCGATACGCCGCTTCTACATGGGAGGGAATAGTCAGCGTGCGTTCCAGTATTACTATAGTTCAGTGTAACTAATGCACCGAATCCATGCACATATGAAGACCGTTAGGCTCTGAACAGGGGAAAAACACATTTTAAGGGACTACATCTACCAAGAGGTCCGAAAAAATGGCCAAATTCCGAAATAAAATTCTGGGACCGATTAGAGAAAAAGAAACGCATTCTTGTTAACACGAATATAAATAAAAGGTGATACTATCGAATAAAAATCTTTTGAGAAAATGCAATTTTTTTGACCCACTTAAGTAGATGTAGACAGTTAAGCATTGTTTCGACTGATTTTATGAAAAAAAGACGAAATAATTGAGGTTTAGACTTTTTTCCTCATAAAACTAGCAAAATTGTACCAACTAAGCTCAAAGAATTGTCGAAAATCCTGGAAATCTAGTGCATCAGTTTTCCAACTTGTGGCGTGCCGCATGCTGAACGCGCACACATGTACACGAGCCGCACGGCTTGCAGCAACCGTCTATTGAGCCCATTGGGCCCAGGCCCCTGACAGAGCAGTTCAGTGGACCACGAAATGTCGCTCGCCGCTAGAGGCGCTGAGAGTCACTGGACACACTGGGACGTGTGCCCGGCTCACTTGCAGTGGATGTAGGCATATTGCGTTATTTGACAGCAATAATAGTTATCATAGCACACCTAGTACACTAAATAAATTCAATATGCTTTAATAACATAACCTCCGAACAATGCGAGATGCGAATAAATACGAATGGATGGATGCTCTACGACCGATATATAATAGTAGCCATTTTATAGTTCAAGAAGGGCTAAACCGCAATTTGATTTACGAAGTTAAAGCGAAATGGCTATATAACAGTTCACTAGTTTTTGGTTCACATTGTAAACTACTGACATTGCAGCTCAGCTCATTCGACTAGTGCAGTATCTACTCGCTCGCAGATACATGTCTATGAATATAACTTCGAGACTAGTAGTCTAGCGTTACTCGCTCGGTAGTACCCAACAGTTCAACATTTCCCAACACAGTATTCACTGTTTAGTGCGCTGCCTCACGTTGCTGATTATAGCTCAGCATTAATAGTTCTAAGTGTGTCCCCCAATCGCTAGATACTAGTTTGCTAGCTCACTGTCTTTTAGTTAGTAGCTCTGAGTATGACCGTCATTGGCTAATAGTTTACTAGCACATCATCTACCAGTTAATAGCACGCCAATGGGACCGCGCCCTTAGGATATTCCGTCTCCCTAGTACCCACCACCCAGCTCGCTTAGGGCACGTTACGGTGGCATAGTCTTACTGATGAATCTGCCATGTACCCGAGACGAAACGGTATAACCTTATCTCCTGCCTTCCTACCTTACCGACCAACAAAAACCTGGACAACAACCGACTACGTCAGACATCAACTCCACCAACAGGAATTTTTACAAGCAGACGGTCCTCGCGGCTCTAAAGAGAGCAGGCGGATTCGGCATGATCCGAGTGGAATGCCCAATGGACGAAGGGGGAGGGGATTTGGCGACGCAAGGAGCAGGCTGCGCGGTAGATCTGCGCACTGGACTCTTTTACGTGTTCCGTTACTGATAGCAGAGACGCTTCTGATGCCAGAGTCCTAAGGATCGAAGCTGCACCAAATCCATTCATCTTCGTGATTGGTCGATTTCGTCAACATTGTAAAATCTATTACTATAGCAGCTATCCTTTGTAAATAATGCAACGGGTGTCAAGCCGCGTTAGAAATACGAAGATGGCGGCAGTGTGGTGACGAGGAAGTTGGGCGGATCTCTAATTTCTAGGGCTTCAGCAGGTTAATGATAAATATAAAAAAGCACGATCCTCCTAATTAAGGGGCTGGATCCAATTAACTTTTACTATATAATTTTTCCAAATGCTCATTAACATTGTAGCTTCGTCTAATATCGTTCTATTTTTAAAAATAAGTTGCAACAGTAAAATCATGATTAAAAGTTACACTTTATGCTCTATCGATAAAAAAATAATTTGAACTGGTTTGTATATTAGTGACGAATTTTTCATAGCAAAAGTTTTTCTGAATTCCCCTCTTTTGAATAAGTATATAGATGTAGTGAAAGTTGCTGGTCACGTGACGCGGTTAAATAAGTAAAAACTGGGGAATACTGAAAGTCGAGACAATCGTAATTCGATTACAGCTGCCAGTGTACATGAATGTACCGACTGGTGAAGTGGCTGAATATTTTTTTCTGTCGACGTCTCTGATATCATTAAAATATTTTCGTCGGTTCTCGCGGTATTAGCCCGGCGACACGTCGGTACGTTGTCTACTGATTTTTACGGAACGCGAAATTCTCAATCTACAACAAAATGCATAGTTGTGATTTTTTTTTTTCATAACACGTCAACACGTCAGCATTTCTCGTACTTTTTTAACGTAGCAATTGGTATGAAGTTGGTGGCGCGTGATTTAACATTTGAGAGGAATTGCTGTCGGCGAATAATAATTGGTGATTAATTGTCAAACATATTTAACGTACGTGTGGATTAACGAATATATTTATAATTTTCAGATACTGCGGATTTGAACGAACCTCATGCCGAAGGGGAAATCTGCGAAAGTAAAAAAATCGACTGCAGAGGGCACGAAACGTCCACCGATTGATGAATATCAATTGCGACGAGATTTACGAGACGCGATAAAATCTGAAGACGCCGAGAAGAAAGAAAAAATCGTCGCGATGTCGTCGGAGGATAAACCGAGTCGCGTTGAGGACGTGCTAATTGGTGGTATCGAGGGGTGAGAAATTCTTTTTCTTCGACCACAGTACAGTGTCGCCAATCTACTGATTAGGGCTTATCGCAATAGCGAAAAAATATAAACCGAGAAATGAAACTTGATATATTCGAAGTTTTGACATTCTTTTAAACATAAATGTTGCCTCCTGTGTTCGAAATATATTAGCTATATATTTATGTTTTCAAATAAAAAACAATACGGGTTACGGCGAATTCTCATGACTAACTCAAACACACTATTGAATACACCAACGGGTATTAAGGGGTTATATACAGTCAGGAGGCCCAAAAAGATCGATTTTTCAAGATTCTTTCTTGAGAAAACCTTTAAATCTATTAACGTAAACATTTGTACACATATTACGGTAACTTTTAACTGTATTTTAATATTTTTCATTTGTAAAAATAATTATTTTAAAAGCTGCTAAGCAAAATAATAATTTTTGACAAAATGGCGGCTTCTAAAAAAAATCCATATTTGACAAAAATTAGGCCTTAAATTGTATTAAAATGGAAAATATTTATCGGTGTGAAAAAACCTTCGATTAATTACCTAAAAATATACTTGAAAAGATTGTGTTAAAATTTGAGACTAATCAGTTCAGCGATTTCCGAGAAATCTTGCTCACCGACTTTAAAAACACAGGTTTGAGAAAAACGCGTTTAAAGTTTCAAAAGCACTTTCGAACGCTCTGACACGTCATTACAAATGTGCGTGTAACTTCGAGAATATTCGCCGGATTGACAAGAAAATTTCTGTGTGTACTTAAATATATGTACATTACGAAAAAAAAATAAAAAAAATCGATTTTTCGAAAATTTTAACTTTATATAACCCCTTAAAGTTTCAGTCATTAAAGTGCTTCAAAATTAGTTTACAATATTATACAAGGTATTCGAAAACTTTCGTTAGTGACAACTAAAAATATCCATTTGTCATCTAAGTTTTTCAAATTTAAGATGGAATATATGAAAAACATTCTTTAAATTCAAACTATTTTTCACTGCAATGAAAATTCTACTCCTCAAGTGATACGGCAACGTCTCCAAGCTTTTCCCCGTGATTGAAATTCGCCAAATTCGAATTTGATAAAGTTTTGAGGGGCAGCCGAAGTGGGATGCTGAAGAATTGGTGATTTTCACGACAGAAATGAAGCCGATTTTTTTATTTATTTAGAAGCATAATTGTTTCATACTTGAAATATGCGAAACAATTATTTTTAATATAAAATAGTTATTATAAAATCAAGTTTTTCATTTTTGCACTGGGCGCCGTGTCCAAGCCAGACCTCATTGGCAGAATTCTGTAGTCTGCAATTTTTTACTGATATATAAAGCCAAACCAATTTTTATTGAGATATGAGGAGCTGGCGAACAAAACCGGACTTATCCACACTACGTCAATTAAATTTTTTATTTGTTTTTGTGTCTAAAAACTGCCATTTCGGTCAAAAAGTCAGTTTTTAATTAATTTTGGGGTGTTCAGAGCCGGATTTGATTAAACATATTTCGGGAGCTAATCAAGGTGTGCTTGAAAAATACGAAAAATAAAAAAAAATGTTACGCGTTAATTCCGGTTTTGTTCGCCAGCTCTTCATATTGCGTTCTAACAAAGTTGAAAAACGTATAAAAATGTAAAAGCGCTTGAAACAAAAAATACCCATTTTAACAATTCGACTATTTTGTGCAATAAAATAGAAAATTATTTTTTTTAAATTTCTATCGGTTCACAGAGAATAATTATTAATAATCTTTCTAACAATTCGTCACAAGGTTGCGAAATACTCTGACAATTAGCGACAAGACTGCCGGAATACTCCGAATTCTGGTTTGCAATTTAACAGATATATCCGTTGCGAGTTCTATCCACTTCAATTAAAGTTTCATAAAGTTAAATTTATTGTTTATGACTATTGCAAAAATAAACAAGGGGGGGGGGCGAAACATTTTTTTTTCCGAAATGCAAATGTATGCACCGATATCAATAAATGGATAGTAAATTCTCATTCGTGGGTATGCGTTGATACAAATTAGAAGGCCTCTCCGAGACTCGCAAGGAACACAAGACTGACGTCATCATATTAATTTTCAAGATAACAATCATCGTGTTTTCTTATCGGTGACCGTGACTTTTATTAGCAACATATATGCATGTGTATACCTGCCGGATACTGATAAGCAAAACAACGCAACAAACTTACTCTATTCCACTTGACTATCGCGTATAAAATTTAAACAATAACTATTTTATATTTTCGTGCCAATTTTTTCTCACACGCAAATTTAAAAAGTCGTAATTTTTTCATAATATCACTTTCTCGAGTGCTGTCTATGCCGTTTGACATTTTTCCGTAGTGACAAAGATGAAAAAACGATAAATAATGCAATGGCAAATCATCCGTAATGTTGTAAAATGACTTTCCCGCAATTTTAACACGAGGGAAGCATTCATGTCATTTTCTCATACGAAACATTTTGCAGGAAAGGTCTTTAAATGTTTGGAAGCTTAATTCTACAATCGGCACGTGTCCAAGCCGATCGATTCACTTGCAAAAGACTTTTGCAATCTTTCCCTGACCTTTCGACACGTCCGAGATAATCGAAAAGTTATGAAACATTATGATAAAGTAGGCGAAAATCGAGTATCACAATTACTCAATACACTCCGTTGTATATATTTATTTTCGGATAAACATATCAACTCAAAATTCGACACAAGCCCCGACGAGTTGGGACGATCGAAGTCGCTTAAAATTGCAGTTGTCAATCTGTTTTTTTTTAAATCAGTATTACATCGTGACAGAGGAGCGTGTATTTTTATCACATTAAGGGGTTAGGCTACTGTGACGACCCGAAAATCTGGGTTATTTAGAAAACAAAATCTAAAGGAACAAGTGAGATAATTGAAACATAGTCTCCATATTCATTTGTTCGTGCATTAAGGGCTCTTTAACTTTAGACGCTAAAAAGGCTATTTTTCATGATTTTTTAAATAGGTTTATATTATAGATATTGATATAAAAGTTGTTACACTTAATAAATACACTTTCGAAATACATTTTTTTAAATTGTTATTTATTTAAGTCACTATTTATAGACGAAAATGGTAGTTGATAAAGTTCCTAAAAAAATAGTAGTTCTGCGCTGTTGATGAAATCTCGGAGATGGATCATCCGAAACAAAAAAATCAAACGGTTTTAGATTCAGTATGTTAATGGCTATAGTGCATATCATACGATTTTTTACATATGCAATTATAACAAAATGGCGGACATTTTGGGAAAAAATAAAAAAGAACGTGTTTTTTCACCGTTTTTGGCAAAAGAATTAGTACATATCAAAATTTAAAAAATCCTTGATATGTGCTATAGCTATAGTTGTAAAGAATATGTGGTTAAAATTTCATAAGAGTCGGTTCAGTAGTTTCGAAGATTGTATCAACAAGCCGTCGAAAAACGTCGTTTTGGGAAAAACGCGTTTAATGTTTGTTTGGGTCACATAAATACATAATTTTTTAAAAATGTATTTCGAAAGTGTATTTATTACGTGTAACAACTTTTATATCAATATCTATAATATAAATCTATCGAAAAAATTATGAAAATAGCCTTTTTTAGTGTCTAAAGTGAGAAGACCTCTTGACAAAGTTGTGTACCAAATTTCGAAAAAGTAATTAGTTAGTATCGAGCTTTATTGGCACAACTTTTTTGCAAAGCTTTTTACAAAACATTGATATTTCACATACATACTTTGCACTTATTATCTGCACCCTACATTCCAACAGTCCGCATTATTTTCACATTCTCCCTTTCTTCCTTATTCGCCCACTCCGTCGATCTCTCCTCCTCCATCACACTTCCTCTATTTCCCTAAAGTACTCGCATATCAATATTTGTATTTTCCCTCCCAGCAATATTTATGATTTCCCCCGATACTGGCAAATCATCCCCTCCTCTGCTTTCTTCTTTGCTTACTCTGATAGTAACTCCCTACCTTTTTTATATATCAATAGGTGCTCCAATGGCTCATGTTTTTCTTTACATATCCTGCACCTCCAATCCTTTTCCCCTTTCTTTTCCTCCCTTCCTATGTCGCCACATCTTAGCCTCGCCCATATTTCCTTGTCCCTACCCTTTACTCCCTTCACTCCCTCCTCTGACCAATATTTCCATGGCATCTCGTCCTTTTCTATAATATATTCATACTTATCATTATGAATGATAAGTTGAATATATTATTATACGTTGATAACCTGATTTTTTCCACTTCCCTCCTTAAAATTCTGTTGTTAAGTTTTCCAGTCCCTCTTCTATCCTTTCGTCTATTTTTTTACTTCTTTTCGCTCCCTTATCATTGTTATTATATCTTCTATCTCCAGATCTCTTAATACCTTCACCGGGTTTTTCCCCCATCTTGACGGGCCGCCGTTTGTCATCGCTCTAATTTCGTCTAGTAAGCAATTATTGGCCACCTTGTCCCATCACTTCTCTAATATATCTCAACGCTCTTTCCCTTACCAAATATTCCATAGTAGGCGCTCCATATATAATTTGGCGTCGGTCTGCCCCCCCCCCCCCCCCTAACGCCATCTTACAATACCAGCTCTGTAATTTCGAAAAAAATAATAATTCATCGTTATAAACAATCTCGTGAAGGTCCTTTGAACGTGAGGGGCTCAACGGTGTACTTTATTTTCGCCATCCGGTTGATCTGAAACAAAGAAAAAAAAAGAGTTATTTTTTCTTAAAATGGATAATACTGGTTAAGACTTGACCGAGCTTTTTGTATCGTGATACAATCTAAAAAACAATTGATTTTTCAAGGAAAAATCACATCATTGTTAATGACTAATAAAAAGAATTCCTTCTTCGATTTGAGTGGCCTCAAGCGACGAACGGCTCTTCGTCATTTTCACAGTAGGCTAACCATTTTTAAGTTGCATTCAAGACTTTACGAATAAAGACGCTGTACGAATCAATCTTTGCTCGCTATTTTTCGAATATATTTCCCAATGAAGTGCAATAATAAATATATTTATAAACTAATTAAAATAATTAATTTCTTACAAAAAAAATGTTGGGCGATATTTCCAGCGGTGGAACTCACTCGACGCTAATCATAATGGACGGAAGAGGCAAGCAGCTCGCACAGATCAAAGGCCCTGGAACGAATCATTGGGTGAACTTTTAATTCATGACTTTTAGATAAATAACAACTGCAAGGATGTTGACCGCATTCTGATAATGAGATGCGAATAACAAGAGTACAATCTTTCTTTGCAGAGCGTGGGTATGAAAGAAACAACAAATCGAATAAACGAAATGATAACGAGAGCCAAAAAAGACGCGGAGATACCGGAAAATCGTCCTTTGGATTGTGTGGTCAGTGAGATTATTTATATATATATATATATATAGAGAAAAAAAATTTGCGCGACCGCAATGTTTCGTCACTTCTTGATCTTATCTTATTCGATGCTCGACGCACTTGATAAGACTTTGCATGCTTTGATTCAACTCCTCCTGTAAGACTCTTCGGATCATTGTCATTTGTTTTGCATTCCATACGCAACTTTAATCTCGTCGATTACCGCGATGCGATTAAAATTACATAAATATTAATTATGGCAACATTATGAAGAATATTACATTTTAACGAAGTTGCGTAAATGTAAAACACGTTTGAAGCATCAGAAAACATTGCAATTCTTTTTAATCCTCACAATGAGTATTAAAATTGAGTATTAAAAATAAGTATTAAAAAAAGTTCCGTCGAAATTGCGTCTCCAATTTATTCTTTTTCGCGCTTATCTTTACATTTTGAAAAAATGTTTCAAGGGGCTACATCTACCTGGCCCGAAAAAAATGGTCAAATTCCGAATTCTTTTTCCGGGAAACGGTTGGTAAAGAATAAACGCATTTTTTGAACGCCAACGTACATATTTTGGGAGCCTTTAAAAAAATCACCAAAAAATACAGAAAAACAACAAAAACACGGTCGCCGGCAGATGAAATTTTTTCGCAGCGTTTGGCGGTGGACACTCTCCAGCCCAAACGGTTCATCCGAAATCTAAAAACCAAACGGGTTATTCAAGTTGACAATAAATACGAGTCGTTGACGATCGTCGATTTTTTAAATGATTATGTTTTTCACAACGTGGCGACGAACTGAAACTCGAGCATACAAAATCTTTTTGAAAAGTCCTAATTTTTACGTAACTATTGAAAAATGAAGATCGATTTAAAAAAAAGTTAGTTCGTCAACGACCTTAAAATGTTTCTCATCGTATTTCCTATAAATTTGAAAACAATCCATCAAGTGGTTCTCGAGATATGTGTCCACCGACTTTGAAAACAGTGTTTCCAAAAAAACGCGTTGAAAGTTTCAATTTTTCAATTACATTTTATTTACATTGAATTTTAGAAATATTTCAGTCAATAGGTAAAAGGTGGTACTGTCGAATAAAAGTATTTTTGAAAAATGCAATTTTTTGACCCGCTTAGGTCTGCAATTCCGGAATTTCGGAACAAATTTTCCGATATTTCAATTCCGGAATCGAGACGAGTAATATCGTTATTGGAATATTTATAAATTTTACGCATTGAGTGATATTTTGATTATTTACGTTTCTAAATGCGCGCAATTGGAGCCTAAGGATGTGTATGAAACCAACCAATAGGATTGCTTCACTTTCATAGCTTAGCACACAAAACAGAAAATATTAATTATCCGATGTTGTTTATTCTGCCAAGTATATCTCATTCCGCCAAGAAAATTAGAACGCTTTTTCGTTGTATTTTTCGTTTTAGTGTGTTGATTTTACTGTTTAAAATGTCCAATGAGAACATCATGAGAGAACTATGATAAAACATGTTTAATTATAAATGATTAAAATACTGATTGAATAAATCTTGTTTGATTTGTAATACAATCCTTCTTTCTTTTCCTAGAAAGCAAATACAGTTATATAGTTGCCAGTTCCGAAATTCCGGAATTATGTTTTCCTTATTATATTATTATAATTATTAGTGAATTATATTATTGAAAATTTGCATATTCTAGAGCCTTTGTCTCAGTGGTTGCGGGCAGGAGAAAACGGACAAGCAGCTCGTGGATATGCTTCGGCAGGAATATCCAACGATCAGTAGAGAATACGTGATTGGTTCGGATACGATCGGTAGCATCAGTACCGGACTCGAGAGCGGCGGTGTTGTCCTCATCGCCGGTACAGGAAGCAACGCCCTGCTGACGAATCCTGACGGCACAACTCACACCTGCGGTGGTTGGGGCAACATGCTGGGTGACGAAGGCAGCGGTAGGAGAACTGAAAAAGAGCCAAAATATATTCAACCGTACACTATTCTCCTAGATTTATCGAAATTTTGACTTTCTTCACGATTTCAGCCTATTGGATCGCTCACCGTGCCTGTAAAATTGTCTTCGACGATATGGACGGTTTGGTTCCGTCTCCGCATCCAACGTCCTACGTGTGGCCCGCGATAAGGGATTACTTCAAGATAGCCAATCAGCTCGACTTGCTTTCCCATTTGTATGCCGATTTCGAAAAGAACAAGATCGCGCTGCTGACCAGAGAATTGTTCGTCGGATGCCAGAGAGGCGATCCTCTCTGCAAACTGCTCTTCGAGGATAACGGCAGATACTTGGCCAAGCACATCAATGCTGTAGCCAAAAAAGCTCACAATGTAAGTTTGGCCGGATTTTAATCGCGAAAGAGAAAAATTGGGTTGAAAAAAATTTGATTTTTTTGAAAATTGATCTTTTGTGATAAAAAAAACTAATGTCGAAAGGGTTTTTTCTTTGAAATAATTACTAATTGTTTTACATCACGATAATTCAAATTGTGGACGTTGTGTGACGTCACCGTTCGAACGCGACCGAATAGGCTATGTATACAGCTTACACGCCAGTGTACACAAATGTGAAATTTGGTGTCATTTTACATCTGAAAACATCTCGAGCATTCTTAAAAAGTCTTAAACTAGTTCAATTTTCGTGCCACGATGTGTGAAAGTTTATTTTTGAAAGCAAATTCGAGTAATTTGCCGATCGTGAATTTCTAGGTTAGGAAAGGCTTGATAAATTGTGCCACTTATTGTCGCTACGTATCATGAGCATATTGGGAAAGACGTATTTTTAAAGAAATATTCCACGACCAGTTGTGTTATAACCAGCCCCCTGACACTGGCCTACTATTCCTATACGATAAACGAAAACGCGTTTTGTCCCGGCATTTAAGTTCTTGAAATCGCCACTACCTAGGATTGGCTGTTGTGTGACAGCCTTCGGCTCTAAATACTCCGATGAGCTGAACGATTCGATACTTTCGTGGCTTTCGCCTGTTATCGTTATGATGACATTATTTATTGTGTTCAAATGGAAAATCATTAGAACGGAAAACCATTCCAAATATATCAATAGACTTTCATTCATGTAAGATATTCGAAACACGGGCGCAACATACATATATATGTATGCCTGCCACACGACTACTAGCGCCACAGTGCGGCAAGGACATTTTGCGAACAGCATTTAACTACCGGTGTCAGGGGGCTACAGAAAACTCGCATTACACGAGTAGTTCGTATACCGACTTTCGAACGGTGACGTCACAGAGCACTCGGGCAACTTCGGATGCGTCTCGGCGTATTTCAGTCGAGCCGAACAGAACAACAATTTCAAAGCGCTAGGGGGCGTACACAAATTTCGTAACGCAAAATTTCCCAATTTTTGACCCTCCCCCCCACGTAACGGGACCGTAACGCTTGGTCAGAACCCCCCCCCCCCTATTCCGTTACGTAACGGGTGCTTTGTCGTCAATAATTGCGATTTTTTCATAGACATAACTAATTGTGAAGGGATCGGGTTTATACTCATTTTATGAAGTACATATTCATCTAGCTTTATACAAATTTTTATGACAAAATCTTGAAAATTCATCGAGATATATGACTTGATTTGACGACGAAAAAAAAATTCTCTTCATTGTCCCATCGATATCTTTATGAAAGGTTATCTGTAAATTAAAAGTCAACAATTTATCGATATCTATACAAATGTAGCTATCGTTATACGTAGCCGTTGTTTTAGTTTGTTTTTTTTACAGAATGCCGACAATTTGAACATTTTTTGTCCATTTTCAAGGCCCTTTCTCCTGTATTCAAGCAGTCTTAAAAATAATAATTATCAAATGTTAAAAACCCGGATACGTTTAGCCTAAGTCACTGCGATTACAAAAATGTTTTTTTTTTTAATTGAAAATCGGTTGATAAATTTTTAACTATTCGCTCGGACAAGGTCGAAAAAAACTAGTTTCGAGAAAAACGCGTTCAAAATTTTCGTTCCGTGTTTCTTGATATAAAGTTATGTTTTTTCAAGAATATCGATACTCACATCGAAGTATCTAGTCGTGGGCGATATGACGGTTCTTCATCTTCATGATAGTTCACAAAATAATAAGAGCCTGTACTTTATCTATTGTAAATGATGCCACAGCTGCAGGGACTGAGGGCACTACCCGGTCGCGCTACCTGTTCTCACTAAAGTGACTATAACTCCGTCAATTTTCGGACTTGTGAATGCAGATGTTGCCAACGTATTTTTCAATACATGTACTTTTAAGAATTATTTTAAAAAAATGTCCTTCAAATTTTGCTTGGGGGATGTGGGAAAGCTACTGTGCAAGTTCCTGCACAGTGACCTTCCCCTTAACTGACATTGCGTATAGAAAACTGTGAGCTGTCCAGGTGAAATTGCACGCGAGGTTTAAATTCAAAACTTGAACATGCAGAAATTTTGCTATTTCTGGCAGTTTTAAAATCGTGACGTAACGCAAACCTTGAGAACCCCCCCCCCCCCCCCAATTGCGTTACGTAATTTGCGTACGGCCCCCTATATCGTTGTTAATTGTTGAAAAAAAAAGAAAAGTACTTTGCTTAAAAAACCGCACATGATCTTTACAATGAGAAAAAAATAATAATTTAATGACCCAATTGCCTGGCGTTCTGAAATTGATCATTTGAGCTTCCTCTATTCCCGTCAATTTTACTTACAGCTATAGTTGCCAATTACCATTCGATCATTCTCTTCGTTGCAGGATATATTGTTGTGCCCGGGTGGGCTGAAAGTGATCTGCGTCGGTTCCGTGTGGAAATCTTGGGAGTTCATGGAAAAGGGTTTTGTCGACGAGATCGAAACGAATGGCACGGTCGACGAGTGTACGCTGATGAAATTGACCGTATCGTCGGCTCTCGGTGCTTGCTATCGGGCTGCAGACAAACTACATTGCGACAGTCTGGAAAAGAATTACGAAAAAAATACGGAAAGCTTTTTTCATTACAAACGGGAAAAAGCACCGAGTGCAGAAAAATGTTAAGAAATATGACGTCACACTCGATATTCGAAATGCAGAAATATTTGAAGTCTGCCGAAAAACAAGTGTCAATCGAGAGAATTACCGAAATAATCGCACAACGGTTATTTGGATGGAAAAACCGAATGCCTCTGGGGTGTGCGAGTATCTTGTTATTAGCCTTATCTTTACGGTTACTACCGGGAAATTACCGATAAGATTTTTTGCGGCGAGAGCTACCAAGCAACACGTATTAGACTGAACCTACGAACGATTCGACAATCGTCAATGAAATAAAATGATTTTCAACTACCAAATGAACTCTGGTAAAGGGTCTTTCATAATTTGACAATTAGCTTTTAATTAGCTAATTAAAAAACGTCGTATTGAAAATACTTCGTTAATTATTGGGACACACACGGAAAAAGCCTCGACAGCATCGGTAAATTTTGACCACATAGAAAATTCTGTCAAAAATTGTCTCTACAAGACGGAAATTTAATTCCTAAGTTTTAATATTTTTATATGAAATATGGTTCTAGCGAAATAAAAATGATAGATCGTCTGCCCTTATCACGAGGATTCAAACGATAAATAAAAACTTATTCTATTTAAATAAGTTTATAAATTTTATTCAAGTAATTAAAAAAGTTGAAATATTTTTAAAAGATAACTTATTTAATTAATGGATTAGGCTACGGCGACGACCCGAAAATCAGAGTTAAAAAATTGATTTTGAAGGAATAAGTAAGATGATTGAAGAATCCGTGTACCAAACGTCATGAAAAATATTAATTAATTAATTAATATAATATTAATTAATTACTTAATATAATATTAATTAATTAATTAATATAATATTAATATAATTAATATAATAAAATAATTAATTAATTAATATTAAAAGTTATGAACAATTTCGTGAACCTTTGAACGAGAGGGTCAAAGGTGTACTTGATTTCGGCCACCCGGTTGATCTGAAACAAAAAGAGTTTTTTGAAAATAGATCACATTTGCTAAGACTTGACCGAGCTCTGTGTAATCGTGTTCCGAATTGTAAAAAAATGTTGATTTTTTTTTCGATTTATCGAGGAAAAAATGACATTGTTATTGTTAAAAACTAACGAAAACAAATGTTAAGAAAAACGTCGGTCAAAACTAAACTACTATTACCCTGAATAAGTGTACCAAAATTCAAATTAATCCGTTTATTAGATATCGAGAAAGTGTGTACACCGTTTTGAAAAACATAGTTTCGAGAAAAACGCCTTTAAGGGGAGATATACACCTAGGAGCCGGAAAAAGGTCATTTTTGTGAACTTTTTCAAGGAAAACTATTTGAAATTTCGGATTGGGGTTTTAATTATCTAAAAGTATATACCTTCAAAAATATGTTTAATTTTCTTTATTTAAAAATATCAAAAATATACAAGGATATTGTATGATCCTTGGAGCGTCGTAAAAAAATCTGCGTATACGATACCCACTGGCGTTTCTTCAAAAATCATCTGAAAAAAAAAACCAAAAGATTATTAAATTATATACTATAATCTAGTACTTGTCATAGCCGATTTTGAAAATATCGATTTATGACAAAATGGCGGACGTTTGAACATAAATAGTGATTTTTGGGCCAAAAATTATTTATTATTTTGCCTATAAAACAAAAACTAAGTAACGGAAAAAAATCATATGACAAGTACTAGATAATGGTGTATAGAATAACCACAAAAAACCTCAAGGCAATCGGTTCATTGGTTTTCGAGAAATTTTGGGTACCGATTTGAAAAACGTGGTTTTGAGAAAAACGCGTATGAAAATTTGGGAATGAATAAATCATGAAATTTGTCAACTTACATGGAATCATCGATACCAGGCCCATGGTGTAGGTCTTCTACGGTCGACGGAATGTTCATAGCTTCTAAATCGTCGACCTCGACCATCTAGGTATACAGCTCCCCTTAAAGTGTCTTGAAGTTCTATGGTTGTAATAATAAGTTTTCCTTCAATCCACTCTTCCTGCACGATATGTTGGACCTTCCTCTTCAATATGAGTTGCCTCAAGCGACGAACGAGTGTTCCTTGTTTTCACAGTAGCCTAACCCCTCAAAACTTATTTATAAAAATTAAATGACAGCTTGCATAAAAATTATTCAGCCCCAAAGGTTTCAAATGCAATTATCAAATTTAATTTCTCATTCGCGTATGCCATTCGAAAATAATTGTAAGTCTATTTCCCAGTACACCGAAACAACGGAGTCGTATCTCTCACCGTTCCGACAGCCCTTAATACGCGTCTGAAAAAAAGAGCGATCGTTTCGTCATCTAACCCTCGAAATTGGAAATTCTCGTGTGTCACCGGTGCTTGGATCAATCAGCGCGTTACAAATAAGAAATAAGCAATGGGAGTGATCGGTTATTTCACATCAATCTTCGGTTGGATACTCTCCACGTGCAAGAGTGTCCTAAAATATTATGTGTTTTTCGTTGCATTTTGCATCTCCGCGCTTCTCACTATCGCCAGTATTACCACGATCGCGATGATGATAGCAGCGGCTTACAGATCCTACACGCGTGACGGGGAAAACGAGATGTGAGGAGAAAAACAGCGATTTTCAGGTAATTCGACAAGTTAATTGAAAAAATATATATATATATTTTTGTTATCCCCGTATCAGAACGTACGGAATACATTGTCGTATTTTAATATCGTTCGATTCGATAAATAGCACTAAACTTTTTGGTATATCATTTCTTCTTTCCATTAAATTTTCAAGCGTTTTGTTTTAGTCAATTAAAAGTGTCATACACGTACGGATCACAAGATATGTAAAACATTGAGTTGCGTTTCCGGTATGTGTTCCTATATCGCTGTACATCCGTTGCGACGCAATTTTCATTCGCATTGCGTGTTTCGGAAACTACGCCCCGCGTAGTTTCTTCCTCTGCGTTTCTATTGCTTTATCTACGCATAGCGCAAATAAAAATATTCAAACGAATTTTCCACCGTGTTAGGCGCGAAATAGCTCGAAATGTGTCCTCTCCTCTAAGTGGCAGGACAAATTTTTCACGCCACAGGCTTTGAAACGAAATTCTAGAGATAGCGAGAACTTGAGGTTGTTTTTTCCCTTCAAATCACAATATTTATATTTCACGGTTGAACGAGCTTGCGAAAATACTGCGCAATATTGCTGTACAGGAATGCATATAATTATCTATATGCAACACTTTGTAAAGTGCAGTAACTAATTTCCCAAATTATACTGGCCTTACATATTATTGTCTTTTTCAACGTATTCGCATTGAAAAATTAAACTTGAAATGGACATCATCAAGCACGGCATCGTTCGATTGAATGACTCGTGTTCGTGTCATGTGAAAATTTTGTTCGTCCGGCTAAGAAAAGGCAACGAAAGAAATTAGACAAACATACCCGCCGGATACAAAATCCGATCGAGAAATTGTTGCATAGTAATCTAACGAAAATATATTTTTGTCCTGCCAACAGGATAAAAAGTTTTTTTCAACACGAGTCTAGTAGCGAGTGCACGACTGGGTGTGCACTGAAAAAACTGGGTATGTACTGAAAAAACAAATTTTTTTCGATTAATTCTCGTGGATCCGATCCTTCGGATTCGCGATAACGCTACATCCGGCATAAATTTTTTATCGAATTGGCAACAATTAATTTATCTATGATACAATGTTCCCAATCACGGGGGTTGGTGCGAACAAGAAAAAAGATATTCCTTCTTGCGCGTAAAGTTCGAGGCGAGTCTCGTGCAACTCCCGAAAGTTTCGTCGGCACAATCGATTTAATCCTAAAATAGTTCTGTAGCATCACGTCACTTACGAAACATCGTTAATGTTTCAAATCGAATATCTCAATGAGCAGCGGTTCCACACTGGACGGGTTCACGTTCAAGTAAACTCCGACCACCTCGTCGTTCAGTCTGTGCAGCTCGGATATTTTTTGTATCAACTTGAGAAACGTTGACTTAGCCTCGCAGCCCGGGTACACGCTCTCCAGGTATCTTCGGAGCAAATAAAAATAGGAATTCTGAAAAGAAAGACGAAGATTTTTCATTCAGCAGCGGCCCACTTCGATTACGTCGGAAATAAAAGGTCATGAGAATTGTATCGTTTCTTTCGGGATATCAAGAAATTTATGGCGCTGAAGTTTGCATCGTTGGAAAGCAACGAAAATTCTTGATTTTTTTAATTCCTTCAGTTTCATCGTCATATAAAATCTTAGCAACGAAAATTCTTGATTTTTTTATTTCTTCAGTTTCATCGTCATATAAAATCTTATCCTGCAAATTTGTGCTGTAGATTTCTGAGGGGATTTAAAAAAAACGATTGGGTGAATTGGAGGCCCAAATTGTTAAAAAAGTTTTTCGAGTTACTAAACTTTTATTGCGTTCGAACGATGCAAACTTCAATATCATAGAAATTTCCCATTGTGCGATCTCTCTGCAAGCCAGGAAAAATAAAATCGTATTTGTCAATAATTCTCGCAGATATTGAACTTGAGTAACGATTGAGTCTTTTTTTTTTATTGCGAAGCGCCTGATTGTGCATTCATCGGGCGCTTAATATTTTCGGAACTTTGCACGGCGAAAGGATAACAAGTGTGTCAAAACCATCGTAAGGTACGAGTGTCTCTCCATTCGTACCTTACCGCTCTATCGTAATTGTTCAAATACGGGCTACATCTACCGAGGTGGGTGAAAAAATTGCACTGGGTCGACTTGACACGGATAGAACTTTATGCGCCTGCCCTTAAGCGGTAAGGCCGCAGTAAAATTTTCAAAAAATCGGTTTTTTCTCGCTAAAACGGTGCTTTATCATCATAAGAATAAGTTACTATTCGATTTATAGCAAGAACATTTTTTTTCACCGACTTTGAGCGTATAACGTAAGCCCACCTCTGGCACGGCCATAGAGTACCTAAAACTTTAAACGCGTTTTTCTCGAAACACCTTTTTTCCACTAGCGTGACAAATAACTTCAACAATTTTCACTCGATTTACTTCAAATTAAAAAATGATGTTCCCAATTGCATTTCGCAGAGAAGTACGTACGGAATTTCTGATTAATCGAAAACTTTTCATTTTATGAGCAGTTTTATACGAAATTTTTCACTGAAAATTCATTAAAATACCTACAACTTTTGAATAAAACAATATTTTTTAAATTCCGTACGTACTTCTCTAGGTATTCTAATGTAGATTGACGAGAATTTTTGTTTTTTGTTCTAGGTAAAAAATTGTGGATGCTAAATGTCACGCCGCGGAGCGTCTAAAAAAAAGATAACAAAAGAAAATATTAGTAGTCGACCATTTTGTGCATGGAAAAAAAATTCTAACAGCTTGATATTCATACTAAATAGATGTGTAACTAATTTTATGAGTGAATCACGTTACTGTGGCCTAACCCCTTAACAAACCTTCGGTCAGTTTTTATTGAAAAAAAAATCCGGGATACGCTTTCAACATTTCTCAATATGTCTGCATAATTCAAATTCGGAAAGTATAAAATTGAATTGTTGTAAAAAATTATTGGAAACTTTCAGTTTTAGGAAAGTGAGCGTTTCATTTGAAATTCGTCCGGGTCAAAATGACCCAGTGTGTCAAGGAAGGGCTAAACGCGTTTTTCTCGAAACACTGTTTTCAAAGTCGGTGGACATGAAATCTCGAAAACCACTTGATGGATTATTTCCAAATTTCCAAGAGATACGGTGGAAAACATTTAAAGGTCGTTGACGATGTCACTTTGTAAAAATCGATCTTAATTTTTTAATAGTTACGTAAAAATGACGACTTTTTCCATAGATTTTGTATGCTCGAGTTTCAATTCGTCGCCACGTTGTTAAAAAAAATGATTTTAAAAATCGACGATCGTCAACGACTCGTATTTATTGTTGACTTGAATAACCCGTTTGGTTTTTAGATTTTGGATGGACGGTCTAAGCAGGAGAGTGTCCACCGCCAAACGTTGCGAAAAAATTTCATCACCTGCCCACGGCCGTTTTTTTGTTTTTCTGTAGTTTTGGCTATTTTTTTAAGGCTCTCAATATATATACCTGTGCGTTAAAAAAGTACGTTTTTTTATCACCAACCGTTTCCGAGAAAAAAAATCCGGTATCTGGCCATGTTTTGGGTCTCTAGGTAGATGCAGCCCCTTAATTTGCCAACTTTCGAATGGAGTACATACTTGCTCGAGTTTGATAACATCGCTGTGAACGACTCTCGGTCTATCCGGGCTGAACAAGGCGATAGCACTGAGAATAAGAATGATATTCTCATCGCGCCATCGGGGATCAAAGGTCCTGACGAATCTCGCGTGTTCACTGTACAAATTGCCTTTCGCCTCTTTCAGCACGTCGACCCTAATCTTGGACATGCTCTCTTGGCTGTGAGGTATCTTCCACATGTCTTTGTCGGGATCGTAATTCAGGGCCGAGCGTAGTATCATCATTTCGGTGCAGCCACCTTTAAGCAGCGCCAACTGATCCTCTTGACACATGTTTTTGAAAGCGTTTATCTTCTTGGACATCTTGATCAGACGTCTTATCGCAATTGCGGTTAAATTTATAACGTCGAGCAGCATGGGATCGGAATGTCCAGCATTACCCTGAAACACACATAAAACGTTTGTTCTTGCGAGTTTCTACTTTTTTTATTCGACTATTAAGGGGAGGGTAGAGGTTTCAGCGTGAAAAAAAAACACTTTTTTGCGAATTTTTTTCATCTATATGGATAGAGTAAATTTATTGAAACCTTTTGTACATTGTTAAGTGTCATTTCAAGAACATTCCGTGAAATTTGTACGCGAAAATATCCACAAACAAGCCTGTGCCACGTTTTTCTCGAAACCACTTTTTCAAAGTCCGTGTTCACTGCCATTTGAAAACTACATGACCGATTTGTTTCAAACTTGGAACACACTTTCTACGTATAAAATACCTCGCCCCCAACGGTTAGTTTGAGACTTTTTTTTACATTGATAGGGTTTTCCACCCCCAAAATGGCGGAATTTTTCGTGAAAAATAGCACTTTTCACTTTACATGACCACCAAAAATTTAGAAAGGAAAAAAATTATCAAAGACCGTTGGGGGAGGATTTGATGATACTTTGACTAAATTTTAATGGTACTTGATTTCAGATAATTTCTAGCTGAGATACAGTGAACACCGCAAATCGTGTTTTTCCAAAGGCGTTCTTGGGAAAGCTTTGTCACCGGCTTGTTTGTGGATATTTTTGCGTACAAATTTCACGGAATGTTCTTGAAATGACACTTAACAATGTACAAAAGGTTTCCATAAATTTACTCTACCCATATAGATGAAAAAAAAATTCGCAAAAAAGTGTTTTTTTTTCACGCCCAAACCCCTACCCTTCCCTTAAGGGATTAGGCCACAGTAACGGGTATAAAATCATGTGCGAAATTAACAATTTTTTTCGTATGAAAAAGTGATTCACTCATAAAATTAATTACACATCTATTTAGTATAAATATCAAGCTGTTAGAAAAAATATTTATATATTTTTTTCGATGTACAAAATGGCCGATTACTAATATTTTCTTTTATCTTTTTTTTAGGCGCTCCGCGGCGTGACATTCAACATCGACAATTTTTTACCTGAAGCAAAAAACAAAAATTCTCGTCAATCTACATTAGAATACCTAGAGAAGTACGTACGGAATTTAAAAAATATTGTTTTATTCAAAAGTTGCAGGTATTTGAATTGAGTTGTAGGTATTTGAATGAATTTTCAGTGAAAAATTTCGTATAAAACTGCTCATAAAATGAAAAGTTTTCGATCAATCAGAAATTCCGTACGTACTTTTCTGCGAAATGCAATTATGAACATAACTTTTGAGTTTGAAGTAAATCGAGTCAAAATTGTTGTAGTTATTTGTCACGCCAATTGGAAAAAGCTGTTTCGAGAAAAACGCATTTAAAGTTTTAGGTACTCTATGGCCGTGCCAGGGTTGGGCTTACGTTATACGCTCAAAGTCGATGAAAAAAAAATGTCTTGCTATAAATCGAATAGTAACTTATTCTTATGACGACAAAGCACCGTTTTAGCGAGAAGAAAATCGATATTTCGAAAATTCTACTGTGGCCTTACCCCTTAAGGATATAATTGAAAATGCAAATATTGCTTACTTTGAATCGGCACTCGTCGCCGACTAAATTCGTAATATCGTCGTCGAGGGGTGCCAGAAGAGCTTTGTTAGCAACGATCAATTCGTTCAATTTCGCCCGTTCGGCATCGTTCAATTCTCGGCTATTTTGATTACAAGCGAGCGAGGAGTAAGCCGAAAATTCGAGTTTAATAGCCTCGCACAATATCGTTTCTATAGAATTCACAGCCATCGTTATTCTCTCAACGTCCTGTAGTACGTCCTTGGTAACGTCCTCCGTCGTTTTGTTCCACTCGGTGCACGTTGCCGTTTTCTCTTCTTCGTTATCGCAAAAATCTACATTTCTCCTCGATGTTATGAGATTCGTCAAGATCGGATTTTCGGACTGACTCTGTTCTCCATCGAGCATATTTCTTATCATATTGTCGGAAATGCCGTTGTTATCGAGCGGTTCGGAAGCGACCGTTCGCGAAGAATCCTCGTCGTTCGTACGCGTCTCGCAATGTTCCTCGAAGAATTCGGAAATCTGCGGATCCGTCGATAATCTCGCGACCGTATCGGGATCCGAGATGATTTTCATGAAAACGCTCCTGTCCTGAAACACCTTGGCCACGAGGTTCGGATTGCTCAGAAATTTCATCACGAGGCTAGGATCTTCCGATAGTTTCGTCAAGAGCTGAGTACCCTTCGGACGTGTTTCTTTAGGGAATTTTCGGCTAACTGTGTCTTCCGTTCTGCGAATTTCGCGCGCGTTCTCATCGTAAGCCGGCGAACGAACGTCTCGTATCACGTGGCTGGACGTCGGGCACGTATCCATAGAAGAATCACACACCGTGAGACTTTTAGGCGCGTCAAAATTTCTGTCAAACTCGGCACCGGTATATTTTCGCTTGACGGGAGGCGTTTCGCAAATTTCCAGCGTTCGCTTGTTCCTGCTCTCGAGGTTGGACGGTTTCGCAGCATCCTTGAGCATTTCCAGCGTCTTGGATCCGACTATGTCTCTGTTTTCCGGCGGACTGGACGGACTGGGAACGCTCGCGGCAGCCACTGGGCTCATAGTCTCCGCACTCGTTCGAGGATTAGCGTCCAATTCCGTGTACTCCGCTTCGGAGTAAGGCTCCCCGCATTCGACAAAATATCCATCCGAAATTGTGGATTTGAGGGATGCTCCGGAAGCGAGTGATACCGAAGTATCGTTGTCCGTGTTACAATCGTCCAGCAACTCGCGCTTCATCTTCGCCGCTTTGGGACTACTCGAAGGGGGCCTCTTCTTCGCTCTGTTCTGCTCTATCTTGTGACGCTTCAACACCTTGTCCTCCTCCGTCATTATGTACTCCTTTCTCATGCCTATCAGGAAACACTTGTCCAGCCTGCATTTCTGGCAGAAACGTCTCGTCACCGGCGTCACGTTGCAATTCTCCTCGAAGGGACATTGGAAATCCTGCGCCAACAGAAAATAGCTTCGGTAAGGGAATTTTTGCCGTTTCGTTTATACCCGTCAATGACGAGCTGAGATCCTTTTTTCTCGCGGGCAATTAGAAAACTCTGTTTCTTCTACCGATTTGCAATCATTTCGTATAGAAATAGGCGTCGTTCGCAGCTGTGGATCTTCGCCCACTGATCGCAAAAACGATTTGCAATGTGCAGATAAAAACGCCCGATAGCCAAATCGATAAAATCGCGCAAGCTGTTTTCTTTTTCGTAATCAATTTTTGTATTTTTTCAAAATTAACCGCACAAAAAAAAGCAAAAAAGTTTTTTTTTTCAAAAACTGACAGATTGTGATGTTTATTTTACGAGCATGATTTACCTTGTTCTTAAGGGCGTTTCTCCGGAAAAATGCTTTGCAGCTTTCGCAGGAAACGGCGTTGAAGTTGTATCCGAGTGCTCTGTCGCCGCAAACGCCGCAAATTTTATTAGCTTCTCTCGTTGTTTGTTCATCTTCCATGTCGTTCCTCATATGTCTCGCATAACCGTTCGTGCGTTTGTATCGCAATTTTGTTACATCTTACGGAGACTTCGCGTTGTCGTGTCCCCAGTGGCGCGAGATAACATCTCCGACAATCGCAACGTGTCCGCGATTATTGTATCAACAATCGAAGAGTAAAGGGACAGTTGAGAGAAGGAAATAAACCGACAGACGTACAGCCATTTGCACTTTTTCGACCGGGGCACGAATTTATTCCTCGGTCATCAGCTGCTCGAGACAGTTGACAACTCTCACTCCGGTACAAATTACTTTTAAAGTGTCAAGCGCGGATAAAAGCCTTCAATTGACGTGCCACTTATTGACACTTAACAATAAAGCTTTTTCACTCTTTGCGACACACTTTTCAGTGTTTGGATTTCAGGCGTAGTTGTATTTCTCTCTCTCGCGCATACTTCGCTCCCTCGCCACTGGTCTTACTACACGTTATCTCTGAATCACATCAACTGTATCGCATCAAACGAACTGAAACGATGCAACTAGACACACTCGTGGGTCAAACGTGTTTCTCAAGTTGGAACGTGTGACAGGTCCGGTGGGTAAATAGCATGCGGCCAAGATTTCGCCGCGGTCACGACGGTATTGCAGAATTCGTTGTTTTCGGGCTACGAGCCGCTGCAAACTACCGCCAGCTGTCGCGGAAACCGTCTGCTACTCACACTCAGCGTAGCCAGTTTAGTGCAATTGTACTAAATCTGGTACGTTTCCAAAGTATTTAGTACGTCGGTACGCCTTTCGTGAATCTATGACGTTTTTTCATGATTAAGGTACCCTGATAAGAAAAAACTCAAACATTGATGGAAACCCTAGTTCGTCCTCGATGGAAAAAGTAAACTCCTGCGTCCTCTTCAGATTGTTGCAGTCGTTAGATTTAAAGTAGCCCCCTGACACTGGCCTACTATTCCTATACGATAAACGAAAACGCGTTTTGTCCCGGCATTTTAGTTCTTGAAATTGCCAATAGCTAGAGTTGACTGTTGTGTGACAGCCTTCGGCTCTAAATACTCCGATGCGCTGAACGATTCGATACTTTCGTGGCTTTCGCCTGTTATCGTTATGGTGACATTATTTATTGTGTTCAAATGGAAAATCATTAGAACGGATAATCATTTCAAATATATCAATAGACTTTCATTCATGTAAGATATTCGAAACACCGGCGCAACATGCATATGCTTGTCACACGACTACTAGCGCCACAGTGCGGCGCGGACATTTTGCGAACAGCATTTAACTACCAGTGTCAGGGGGCTGATGTAGCATATATTGATGGAACTGTGAAGTAGCTTGTCCGCTATAGCGTCCTTACGCTTTTACCGACGGGGTCAAAGTGAACGTAGCAAATTTACTACAATGGCAGTTAAGACGGAATGACACCTCATCGCGGTCGGTATGGTAGAACAATTATAGATTCCCAAAAATCTCTGAAACGGCTCTTCAGATCCCGTCGAAACTTTGCCAAACGACGTCAAATAGATAGACGAATAGCTTCTAGCCCCTCAAATTTAGAAAATTTGAGTGGCTAGAAGCTATTCGTCTATCTATTTGACGTCGTTTGGCAAAGTTTCGACGGGATCTGAAGAGCCGTTTCAGAGATTTTTGGGAATCTATAATTGTTCTACCATACCGACCGCGATGAGGTGTCATTCCGTCTTAAAGGGTTAGAGCGTCGACTCGTTCGTGTTTTGCAAAGTGTGACGTCATGCGCTCTGATTGGTGTTCTTTGTCACGTGACTTAGACATATTTTTTTATAATTTATTTATCTTAATTTATCTACAGTTTTCACCAAAACAAATTAAAACAGGCACTTCCGAGCATTACTTTAATTATCAGCTATCACCTGATAACTATATTTGTTTTATTCTTGCTTACTGGAAACATCCCTATTCGGTGCATCAGTTTGTAATTCACAATTCATCCCATGGTAACTACAGTCGGTAAAGTTTTTTTTCTTTTTTTTTTCAATATTTGGATAAATGTCGACCGTCAGGCTCTTTCTGCTACAATATCGCATGTGCACAATAAATTTCATCTCAATTGGTTTTTTCGTTTGGTCGTAATTAGGGTTCAAAATTTCGAGGTGTTCGAAGCGTGTGACAGATGGTACAAGGTTAACATAACCTCACAAATTTTCCAACACGGTTTTCTCATAGATGGTTGAGCTTTTCAGGAAAAAACAAAGCATCAGACTCTGGAGAATTTACTAACGCAGAGCTTGACGATTTTACTTTGCCCCCAAATATTATTCATCTTTCAGAAATCTCTGTTCTGAAGAGAAATTTCTGTTCGAGAATACTTCAGCCATCTCTCTCGCACTCTTGTGTCACGTGGTACACCTACTCCGTCTCAATTTGAATACGAATGGATTATAATCGTGTACTTTACATTTTTATACGAGTCGGCATGTGAGTATCAATGACTAGTGCCGTCGGTGGGTCTGAAAGTAATGTCATATTAGCTGCGATTGCCACTCCTCTTGTGCTCGACTGCACGTTTTTTCTGGGTGATTCGGCATCGAAATCAGCCGAAATTTGGATCTTCGCGTAATAAATATCTATATACAAATAATTCGTTTATTGATTTGATCCATGAAATAGATCGATCGAAAGCGTGATAATGCTTGAATTTATCACAAAGCACACGTACGTCCGATTTCGTTACGACGCGAAAATTGTGCACTGGATAAATATTAGCGATAAATAAGAAAAGGTCAGGCTAAAAAAGATTGATGGCAGACGAAATATGTTTAAAAATATACCTTCAAAATTGCATATTATCGAATTATCTCAGGGATCCTCATTTTTTACTGACAAGATCAAGAAAGAAAGTAAATCTTTATCTCCGAGTTACGTCTAAAAATATTGTTTTTTTTTCTTACCTTTCACGTTTCTGCACATTCTGAATTCACTTCCATTAAAATATCAAGAACAAAATTCCGGTGATGGAATTTCTAAGAAGCAAATTTATTTAAAAATATAAGGCAATAATAATAATAGAACGATTTGGGAAAATAAACACCGGCTTGCCGAGTCTGCGTGGGAGAAGGTTTCACAGTTCTTCAATAAATGCTGAAAGTATCAAAAGAGCATGAAAAATCATTTTCTTTAATTTTCTCTTACAAAACAATAGGCTCTGCCGATAAAAATCACATAGACTCGTGGTGCTTCATTCTATTCGCCATGTACACAAACCACTGCGTAGCTTTATGCAAATTGCATCAAAAACAAAAATGAGTGCAAGCTACTCCATAAAAGTAACACTTTACATCTCGGTTGAGTTTCCCGATATTCACTCTCATATTTGAGCCAGGAAACCCATCATATCCTTATCAAAATATAATATATACGTATCTATTTCTCGTATAGACAATAATTAGGTCGTAATGATATCACTATACATAAAAAATCTTTACAATATAACGTCCGTACGTGTATCCGATATGGCTTAGTGTAATGTTGTAACTATTACACAAATGAGCTTTTCACGTATCATTCAGGTACGTTCCAATCATGTTCGTAGAAAATACTTTTACATCAAACCTACAATTAATAATTTCAAGTCGATCAAAACGCCGGGGCTACAAAATACGCGAAAGTCGAGAACGTTATAATTCATTTGAAAACCCATCGGTTTGCAGTTGAAAAAAGAACGTTCCGCACCTCGTTGCAGTGCGAGGAATTTTTTTCACGCACGAACAGCCCTGCAACCACCCATAGAATTTCAATGGCAAACGTATCATATACCTTTGGACATTCTAATTTGTATCCATTCTCCGTGACGTTTCTCGACCAAATAACATTTTTCGACTGTGGTGCGAAGTATTGTTGTGATACCACAGCTTTTTTTTAAATGTCACACAGGGAGTTGAAAAAACGCTGATTGCGACGTTAATGGGTTAGGCTACTGCGAAAAAAAAATCATTCGTCGCTTGAGACACTTTAAATTGAAGGCCCAACATATGGTGCAGGAATCGCAGATTGAAGGTAAACCTTTGATTGTAACGATAAAACTGCTAGTAAACACTTGGAACGCGTTTTTCTCGAAATTTTGTTTTTCAAAACGGTGGACGGATTGACTTTAAATTTGGTAAACTTATTCAGTCTAATGGTAGTTTAGTCTTGACCAACATTTTTCTTCTTAACATTCATTTTCATTAATTATTAATAATAATGTCATTTTTCCTCGAGATATCGAAAAAAAAATTCTTTTTTCATGTTTCAACCACGACGATAAAAAAAGCTCGGTCAAGTCGTAGCCAATATTATCTGTTTAAAAAAAAACTGTTTTTTTTTTGTTTCAAATCAACCGGGAGGCCAAAGTCAAGTACATCGTTGAGCCCTTCACCATCAAAGCTCTTCACGAGATTGATTACAACTTTAATTATTAATAGTTTTACTGAATATCGCTGGAATGCAAGGCATTTTTTTCTTTTCCCTTTTTGCTCCGGTTTTATTGTTATCCAAATCGTTTTCGGTAGATTTAGGTTGCAAGTCTCCAATGAGGACCTTAAATAAAGTTTGCCGTAGGTTCGTTCCGTCAAAAAAAATCGGCAAGTGCAGAAAAATAATTTTCGTTGCGTTCCAACGATGCAAACTTCAATTTCACTTGTTAATGTAGATACGAATAAATGGCCAAACGATTTTTCATTCATCGTAGTTATTCCTTCGAAATTATTTTGTTTGAAATAATCCTGATTTTTGGGTCGTCACAGTAACCTAACCCCTTAGTAAATATAAAGTACGGTTGTCGATCAATCAATCAATGATGTAGAAAAGGCACAGGATCTCCGATCTTAAGGCAATTTTGAAGCGCACATCGATCAAATGGACGAAGAAAGAGCACGTCTTGTCCGCAAGCAGCTCGTGTTAGATAATTCAACGTCAAGTCCTTGGTAAATATTGTCTGACTTACGGCTACCTTTGTTTACATTTATTTGTTTCATCTTTTACTTTGGTGGTGTATCGGTTAATTTGGTGCCGCCAGCTTGTACTCCACCGGAGTGCAATACCAGCTCTTCTCTCGAATAAAATCTCACTATTTCCTCGACACTTGCGAACGATTGCTCGTTTACCTTTGCCGAGCCCAAGGCGTATCTGCGAATGACAAGAGATCGCAGAAATAAGCTCCTTTTTTTCACTGAACAAATTTGGGTCGAGAATGTTGAAAATTGTATCGTTCTATAAACTTTTCGATTACTCAAATAAAACCGATGAATGTGATTCTTAAGGGGTGAGGTCACAGTAACGGGTATAAAATCATGTGCGAATTTAACAATTTTTTTTCGTATGAAAAAGTTATTCACTCATAAAATTAGTTACACATCTATTTAGTATGAATATCAAGCTGTTAGAAAATATTTTTTTTTTCGATGTACAAAATGGCCGACTACTCGAAACTTCTCGAAACAGCTTTTTTCCAATTGGCGTGGCAAATAACTTCAACAATTTTCACTCGATTCACTTCAAATTAAAAAGTTATGTTCCTAATTGCATTTCCCAGAGAAGTACGTACGGAATTTCTGATTAATCGAAAATTTTTCATTTTATGAGCTGTTTATGAGCAGTTAGAACGAAATTTTTCACTGAAAATTCATTTCTTAAGTTCAAATACCTACAAATTTTGAATAAAACAATAGTTTTTTAATTCCGTACGTACTTCTCTAGGTATTCTAATGTAGATTGACGAGAATTTTTGTTTTTTGTTCTAGGTAAAAAATTGTGGATGCTAAATGTCACGCCGCGGAGCGCTTAAAAAAAGATAACAAAAGAAAATATTAGTGGTCGGCCATTTTGTACATCGAAAAATATATATATGTATTTTTTCTAACAGCTTGATATTCATAATAAATAGGTGTAATTAATTTTATGAGTGAATCACTTTTTCATACGAAACAAATTGTTAAATTCGCAAATGATTTTATACCCGTTACTGTGGCCTAACCCCTTAAGGGATCATCACGGTGTAAAATTTTCGATAAATCGATTTTTTTGTGCATTATCCGATTGTATAGACGGTTATAAACACGGACCTGGCGTCGCCGATTGATCGTAAGTAGACAATTTATATCAGAATTCCGCACTCGAAACTTTAAACGCGTTTTTCTCGAAATGTTTTTCAAAACGATGTACACTCTCAAAGGAAGAGTTTTCAAGCTGTCCGTCTCAAATTTTGACACAACATTCTTCACGCCATTCTTTATCTTGCTATGGAAGCTTTTTTAATTTTCATATTTTTTTAACGAAAAACAAAAAAAATAGGCTAAATTCAATACTTTTTTTCAGACCTGCGCCATTTTGTCAATTTTTATTTTTAAAAAACCTCCATTGCAAGATAGCGACTTTCATACTGATTAATAATCTCTTTACAAATTTTGTTTCAGATAATATGTGAGGACTCTTTTTTTTCGAATACATTTTCAACCGTTGAAAAAATATAAAAATAAACGTTAAAAAAATGTATTTTATGTTCTCCATGAGTGCTTTGATGTCACATAAAAAAATCCGACTGATTGGCATATTTTAAACATCGAAAAAAAAATCGCGAAAATTTGCTATTTTTCGACCCGTTACATTGTGATGATCCCTTTAAAAAAAACGGCAATTACCTATTGTCGGGCCTCTTGCGTACTGGAACGTTGTAAACTCGGTCTTTGCACCAGAGGACCAGGACCAGAGGATTATTAGGGTGCGAGGTCGATGGTCTCAGAAGAAAATATCCGTTTTGAGCATTTCCGTAAGCGCCTTTAGGATTGAAAAACAAATAAAACAAATTATTAGCGAAATTTCCGGTACTCTATAGGCTGGTTCGAAATATTTTTCTTTTTCCACAAACGCCCTCAGCATTTTTTCGCAGAATTCTTCCTACACGAATTTCAGACGAGATTTTTTTCAAATTCAAAATGGAAAAATGCCTCGCAGCATTTTTCCAACGTCTGTTCGCATATTGAAGGGCAGCACTTGTATACAATTTTATGTTTGTGGATACGTATCTCAAGCTGAATAAATCGCATAACTCCATACGTGCAATAGGGTATTTGACTGTTGTACGGAAATCATCTTAAATGGTTAGTTATTTTAAATTATGCTCACAATATTTTTTATCTTCGTGAATGTCAGTATTCACGATATTAATCGGCAATAAAATTTAAATATTCAACCAGACCGCCAAAACGCTCCCGTTGTCAGGTATGTAGTCACGTGACGCCGTGACGTCACATGCCAGTAAAGAAGGTAACCTATATCGCCGCTGAGTTGTCGCACAGCAAACGTTTCTCTCCATTCTTCTTCAATAGTTGATAATATGGTAACCATCATAAAAAAAAAACTGTGAATGAACGGAAAAAGCACGTAAATACACTGAAATTAACTAGAAAATCGCTCATTACTCGTCAAAGGACTCGTAACGATAATCTGTTTCCTGGCATGTGATGTCACTCGAGATCCAACCAATCCTGGAGCGTTCTCGTTCACGTGACCAAACGTTAAAATTTATCTAATTTAAAAATTGAAATACAGTGAAACATCAGTTGTACGTTTTTCAATTGGTACATCAAATATGACGTATAAGTGAGAATAACGTAAAAGTGAAATACGGCATGTATCTAAAACTCTTTAACATTCGAAAATGGCGATTGGTGCATAATTCCCGATGTTTTTCAATAGCAGTACGCGTATTATGTTAATGATTGGTTTTTCCAATTGAAAATTCGATTGGCAATAATTGAGCAATGAGCCAACTCGAGCTTTCGCATTTCCGTTTTGAACTTTTATCTAATGCAAGTTTGTAACACTAGACTTTGACGTTTTAGCCTAGTAAATAACGGGGCCGGGTTGAAATTCCGAACTTTGAATGATCAGAACGCTCGAAACTCCGAAAGAATACTACCCCGAAAGATCAAAACGCCGCAAGAACTTTACACGAAAGACCAAAACTTCGAAAATCGGAGTTTTGTCAAAATAATACGGCTATGAAAGTCTTAAAAGTTTAAAAATTTTCAATAAATCGACGAATTATTTCAAGAATTTTTTTTTCATTAAGAAGTGATTTTACGTAAATTTTGAAATTTGTCTAGACAATGTCATACGTTCTACATCATTTACAGTCAACTGTGTAGACTTTCGCTGGCATAATCTTGACGAACCTTGTAATTTCGGAACATTAAAATTAGGAATTTTAAACCGTCGGCGCATTCAAAGTTCGGAATTTCAACCCCGCCCTCGTGTCAAGATCATGCCAGCGAAAGTCTACACGGTTGACTGTAAATGATGTAGAACGTATAACATTGTCTAGACAAATTTCAAAATTGACGTAAAATCGCTTCTTGATAAAAAAAAATCTTGAAATAATTCGTCGCTTTATTCAAAATTTTGAAAATTTCAACCCGGCCTCTAAATAACAGACAGGTTTGTATTGATAAGAGATTTGTAATTACAGTACATGCATGCATAGTCGAGGTCAGAAACAACAAAACATCAAAACACAATCACGTGAAATTTTCTCCGGCGAGATAATATCACGTGTGATTAACTGAGAAAAAACGAACCTCGAAACCGACGCTGGGGAATAAAATTAATAAAGTATAAGCGCGGAAAAACGTAGAAATGAAACTTTATTGCCATCTTTATGAACGAATTCGCCAGGGCTAGAGAAATTTGACGTATAAATGATTAAGGGGTTACCCCCACTTGCGATTTTGAAAAAATCGATTTTTTTTATTGCATTTTTTTGAAGTATAAGTATCTGAGAATATGTCCTGAAAATTTCAAGTCGATCCGAACAAAATTGACTGAGATATGAGCGTTGAAAGAGAAGAATCCGTTGTGAAATTGAAACTTTAAACGCGTTTTTCTCAAAATAGCATTTCTGAAGTCGGTGACCAAGATTACTCGAACACTAATGAACCGATCTTCTTGAAATTTTGCAGTCTTATTTAATACATAAAAATGTAGTCTTTAATCGTTCGATTTTTTTTTCGCAAAAAAATGGCCGTTTTATAGCCAAAAAACGGCCGTTTTTTCGTTAAAATCGAACCATTAACTTTGACTGTCCGCCATTTTGTGAAAAATGAATATTTTTTAAAAATCCTTCGATTAAAGACTAGTTTATACTTATATTTGACTAAATCCATCCGCATTTTTTTTTCAGATGATCCACTTCGCCGCAATGTTGGTCACCGCAAACCGTGTATATAAAAACATTATTTCATTGACGGCCATTTGCCACTAAACAATATAATATTTTTCAATAAAAAAATTACTGAAAGTTCTTCAAGATGTGTTCTTTAAGATGGTATATTGATTTATTAAAAAAGTTTTGTAGTTTTCTTTAAAAAAATTCATGAAAAAGGCCTTTTTTTGCGCTACAAGTGGGGGTAACGCCTTTAAAAAAAACCTAAAAGTGCAAAACGTATAAACGAGGTTTCACTGTAAACGTAAGTAAGGCATTTTTTTTCGATAAAATAGTAGAAAATGCTTTTTAAATCCTATATTCTTTTAGGATGACAAGAGAATGAATCATATTTTTAATACATTCAAATACCCTGTTCTCGACGGTTTTTTTTGGTAAACTGAATATACCGAAGACGTAATTTTAAGTTTGCCCAAAAGTGTTTGAATACTCCAAACACGCGCTTACGATCTTTGATGAGCGCTGTCGCCTGTTCCCTCGTGACATTGTGGAACCACGGCGAGTCCATGTAAGACTGTTTGTCAGGAGGTGGTGGCAGCGGCCTAGTCGCTCGCAATTCAGCGGTAAGAGATGTGTTGCTCCCCGAATGTGGCAACGTCGCTGACTTCTTATCCGGCGAGCGTTCTGAAAATAATTACAAAAATGATTAATTTATCTCATGTCGTAGCTGCATCGTAAAACATCTGTCCCGTCATCAAAAGCAACGCAGATTTGTCCTAACTTTCCCACGTGTAAGGATTTAATTTTTTCCTCCAATATCTCACACTGATCACCTTTTTGCTTCGACTAAGCTCGGCAATGATCCTTCGAGTTTACATTGTTAAAAAAAAACGACAAGCTTAGGAAAGGCGGAGGAAACAAACGAACCGCGAAGGGTTGATAGGCAAACGTGAAAATTTACGTGGGAGAGTGGCGAATATTGCAAATTCGTGATGAAACATTGACGATACTAACTTGCTAGATTCAAACGAGCCTGTGTCAGAGCTGCCTGAGTGAGGCATTCGGACAAGCTCGCTTGTCGACGATTCGCCGTGTTGAGAGAAACCAATCTCTTTGGATCACCCGCTAACGTTGCCATTACGTACAGAGAGATACTACGATTATAATTCGAAAGCGAAAAATCGATCTTCGAGAAATGGACGAGCGATACGATCAGCAGACTCTAAACGATGCCGAAAAGTCCACGAATGAAAAAGCTCGCAGTTCTCGCAGTCTGCTTTCGTTCGTTTTTTTCCATAAAGCTTGCGAAGTCTTGACGGTACGAGGTAAAGAGAGAGACTGACGGGAAAAAGCAAGCTGCTCTGGGCATAAGAAGGCCTACATTGAGGGAGGGACAGGGAAGAAGAGCAACGTGGTGGTCCTTCTCAGCATGGGGCGCGAAATTCGTCTCGAGGGCTTTAAAAATAAAGATCTTTCACATGAATTCTCGAAGATATTTTTAACAGGCTGCATCCACTTAGGTGGGTCGAATAATTTTTCAAAAATATTTTTATACGATAGAATCATGTTTTAGCTATATTTCTTGAAAATTTCATTGAAATATTCCTAAAGTTGAATGAGCTACAGCTTTTAACAGTGGCTGGGCGAGCGGTAGGCTTTTCAAAGTCAGTGGACATGATATCTCGAGAACCGCTCGATGAATTACTCCCAAATTTACAGAAAATACGATAAGAAACATTTGAAGGTCGTTGACGATCTCACTTTTTCAAAATCGATCTTCATTTTTTTATAGTTACGTTAAAATGACGACTTTTTTCATAGATTTTGTATGCTCGAGGTTCAATTCGTTGCCATTTTGTTTAAAAAAATGATTTTGAAAATCGACGATCGTCAACGACTCGTATTTATTGTTAAGTTGAATAATCCGTTTGGTTTATAGGTTTCGAATGGACCGTTTAAGCTTGAGGGTGTCCACCGCCAAACGTCGTGAAAAAAAATTCATCGTCTACCGGCGGCCATATTTTTGTTTTTCTTTATTTTTTAGGGATTTATTTTAAACGCACATATTGTTTGTATTGTATATGCACATTTGTGTTTGAAAAATGCGTTTCTTTTTCACCAACCGTTTCCCAGAAAAAAATCGGAATTTGGCAATTATTTCGGGCCTCTAGGTAGATGTAGTCCCTTAAGAGCTTTCAAATCCGGGCTGGTATTTTTCTTATGTATTACAATTTTTTTTCAGTCCGAATTGTTTATGTTTTATTTTATTTCGACCTTTCCGACAATATTTAATTATATTATTAAAAACAGAAGAACAGCTAACATTGATCATCGGGAATTTAAATGTTTGCAATGAAAAAAATGCTCCAAGAAGTGTACAACGTTTTAAAAAGTGTCTGGGTGGAAATAAGCATTGGAAAAAAAATGGTCCAGCAACCTTGCCGAAGTTTTGAGAAAGAGAACGATGGAAGTTGGTTGATATATGCGATCGTTTGCAGAAAAAAATCTTCGAAAACAATTGCCCGAATAACAATTTCTCCAATGTAATTCCCCGGAAGCAATTTCCTGAACGAATTAGTTTCCGAATGAACAGTTTCCCGAACATGGTTTATCGAACGGACAATTTCTTGTAGACAATTTTCCGAATGAACAATTCCTCGAATACAATATCCCTAATGGACAAATTTTTTGTTTGGGTTAAATATAAATATTTAAAAACTAAAATGTAAAAAAATAAAACTTAAAAGAATGTTAAAGAAGAAAGAAAAAAAGGAGTCAAGACCCACCATGTCCACGTCGTTTCAATTTCTCGTACACAATTTGCGGAATGAACAATTTCTGGAATACAATATCCCGAATGGACAAATTTTTTGTTTGGGTTAAATATAAATATTTAAAAACTTAAAATAAAAAAACCAAAATTCAAAAAGATGTTAAAGAACGAAGAAAAAAAGACGTCAAAACCCACCACGTCCACGTAGTTGATTCTGGACTATGCGAAGTGTGGGAACGTATATTTCTGGCGCCTGCTAATGTCGAAATCCATGATAGGAAAATTAATGTAAGGAAAATTCGACCCGAGAAAATTGGTTTCCCGAATAAATCGTCGAAAATATTTGTTCGGGAAACGTTGCATTCCAGAAATTGTTTATTCGGAGAAACGTTCATTCGAGAAATTGTGCATTCGAGGGATTGTTCATTCGGGAAATTGTTCATTCGGGAAATTGTCCATTCGGGGAACTGTCCATTCAGGATCTTGTATTTGAGAAATTTTTGGGGCTGGTTTGAAATTCCGAACTTTGAATGTTCCATCGGTTTAAAATTCCTAATTTTAATGTTCCGAAATTCAAGATGGAACCGGGTTGAAATTCCGAACTTTAAATGCTCCGTCGGTTCAAAATTCCTAATTCTCCTCCAAAATTACAAGTTTCGTCAAAATCATGCCAGCGAAAGTCTACATAGTTGACTGCAAATGATGTAGAAAGTATAACATTGTCTAGACAAATATCAAAATTGACGTAAAATCACTTCTTAAGGCCTTAAACCACAGTAACGGGTATAAAATCATGTGCGAATTTAACAATTTTTTTTTCGTATGAAAAATTGTCACGCCAATTGGAAAAAAGCTGTTTCGAGAAGTTTCGAGTAGTCGGCCATTTTGTACATCGAAAGAAAAAACAAAATTCTAACACTTTGATATTCATACTAAATAGATATGTGTTTTTTACGAGTGAATCACTTTACGAGTGATGAATCAATTTTACGAGTGAATCACTTTTTCATACTAAAAAAAGTTTTTAAATTCGCACATGATTTTATACCCGTTACTGTGGCCTAAGGCCTTAATAAAAAAATTCTCGAAATAATTCGTTTATTTATTGCAAATTTTTAAACTTCTAAAACTTCCATAGCCGAATTATTTTGACGGTGGTCAGATTTTCGGAGTTTTGGTCTTTCGTGTAAAATTCGTCCGGAGTTTCTAGCGTTCTGTCACATCCTAGCGAATGTGCCTTCTCTCGGTTATTCCCAATACCCTCATTTGCCGTTAAAAGCTTATTATTAAATGAACAAATCTAAGAATAAGACGCGTAACAGCGTAAAAAGGAACGTGCGTACGTTTCGCACGCATATTCAACCTACAGCGATATATATATACGATAGCAGCACCGCCACAGTCATCGACTTTTCCTATCCCATTGGGTGTCAACAAGAACACGATCTCAGGCGCATATTCCAAGAAGAGCTGTCGAACGAAAAACCAACCACCAACTCGATCAACAGACTCCAAAAATTCTACGCCGGCCCAACCGCATGAGAACCAAGAGAAGCCGCGACCCTAGATTACTTCATCATAACATAGCCTAGACGGCTCCGACGAATTTATAACACTGACTAAAAAATAAGACATCCGGTCTCGCAGCGTAGTCCGATATACAAACTTCTCGATATGAGAAGTCATCATAGCCGTAAATTGACATAACACAAACCATGCGAATGCTTAGGTCTCTGATATTGAACTCTATATCTCATGCGCTTTTTCGCCGAAACACGAGACAAAGGTCTCCTTCTCTTCATACGCATATTAGTCAGAACCGATGCCCTGAAATAAGGCCACGCACGTGCCTAACAAATCTGTAAAGTATTCGCACACCATACCGCGACCAATGACGCTAATCAACCGATATCTTCACGACCAATGGACCAATCCCCGAAGAACTAGATGACCAAGACCACACTCTCACTAAGGTTCCTTCTCCCACTACTGAACCTCTCCTAATTTTCATATCAAGAAAGACTTCCTTCCCGAAGCCAGTCTCCCGTCAACTACCATCGGCTCAAGTTCTTCTATAAAGTCTCAATCCAAGTCTCCCGTCAACTACCATCGGCTCAAGTTCTTCTATAAAGTCTCAATCCAAGTCTCCCGTCAACTACCATCGGCTCAAGTTCTTCTATAAAGTCTCAATCCAAGTCTCCCGTCAACTACCATCAAATCAAGTTCTTCTATCGAGTCTCAATCCCAGTCTCCCGACAATCTTCATCAAATTCAGAACTTAGTCTTCCGTCAACCAATATTTGCGTCAACCGAACCACTCCTTATATCAAGTCTTAACCCAGAAGCCTAACGAATATCTCCGATTATCCTTCATACGAACCGTCTTCATTTTTCGAGTCACAAAAGTTTTATTTTACACTTGTATAATTTCTATCATCGGTCCGTGATTATCAATCTCAATTCATCGACCTTGCGCGCCGTGCATATTTCTATCTACGCGTAGTGCCCGTCGTAGTAAACACGTCGAGTATACACACGACCAGCGTAAAATCCTGCGAGCGTCTTACCAGCAATTGTACCAGCGAGCGCACCAGGCCAAGAGCGAAGGCCCTTATAACGCGAGCGACAACAAACATCCACGCAAGCGAGCGAGCGAGCGAGCGACCGAGCCTTAAACACAACCAATGTAAGCTAACCATATCTTTTTCTTTTCTGTATCATTCATCGTAGGCCTGATCGCTTTAACCCGTCTAGTAGTCTTATAATAAATAACATATTGTCAATCGTACACCAATTCTGTCGAATTATTCCTCAATATCGAAATATCGCGTCAATTCCTTAATTCTATTTTTCCCACGCACTACCCCTTTTTACCCTCATCCCGTGCTATTGCGCTAGGCGTAGGCAACAAAGAGGGAAACAAAAATACTATGTTCGCGTCCCTTCCGGATGTGACATATAAATTTTTGGGGGCTCGTCCGGGATCTTAAAAAGGGAATGTGCTAATTGACCTAATGTCCATAAGTGATTCGAAAATTTATACATCGGATTTATTACCTGGTTTGGAACTTCCTAAACGATCGACCAAAAAATTACAAAAATTCTCAAAAATCGAAAACAAACCCACAAAAACAATGACGACGTTAGGAACAAACCAGTCAATATCCCTAAAAGACGCCATCAGCTGCGTCGCGGAATTCGAAAAAAAAAATATCGCTTTAGCAGAATTCATACCGGTATGCCAAGACGCAATAGAATATGCGATAAAAATTGAACACGAAGTTAAAGCGCGCAGCGAATTGCAGTCCACTCTCACCAACCACAAAAGGTTCGTCCCGTCAAAATCAGTAAAATTTTGTAATGTATGCAAAAGAGACAATCACACTACAGAAAATTGTCGATTCGCGACCCTCACCTGCCAAAATTATAAAAATCAAGAACACAATGCTATTGAGTACCAAAGGGTCCTAAATGAACAAAACTCAGTTGTCTGCCAAATATGCAAAAAGATCGGCCATTCAGCAGATAAGTGTTTTCAGTTAAAGAACAAAACGCCTAAATCCAAGCGACCCGTTTGTCGGTATTGTAAAAGGATAGGACACACTATCGAAAACTGCCGTACCCGCGAATATAATAACACGCGAAATGGTTCGAATACCCCTCGGGCAGTCGCGCTACGAGATCCCACGATCTCAAAGCGTCCGGTCTCGATAATCATTCCGCCCGAACCTATCTTACCTACACTATAAACGCGGAAGATTCCGTTGACCTACCCTCGGTATGTATCGGAGCGCACCGACAAAAAAAATATCGATGTTGTTAGACAGTGGCGCTATCCCGAACCTAATTAAAAAACAATACAATTTCGAAACTTTATTCTACATCATACCTGACGAGATTCAACTCCCTCACCCCGGTTTATTGAGGTCCCAATCGTTTTTTTTGCAATAAATTCCAAAATAAAATTCAAGACGGAATGCCTTGAATGTGAAGACAAAGCATGGCCGTTCAAACGAACAAACGAACCCGACGAGGTCGTAGAACTCCCCGCCCGTTCGAAATCTCTTTCCACATTCGAGTCGAAAACCGCACGTTAAAGGAAGGGTATATCCCGTCTTTAAAAATCCGTAAGGGTGTTTACGCCGGCGACTACCCGGTACCAAACATAGACGGAAAGGCCCATTTGAAGGTTTTCAACCCCACAAATGACGCCGTACGACTGATCGTGCCGGTCATAAAACTACAGGAATTCGACAACGTGGAAAACAAAAGCAAACAAAAACAAAACCAGATTGCATGACAATCTTCAATTCTAATCCAATGTCTCGCGATGCTAATCCCCATTTCTCGCGATGCTAATCCATTTTCTCGCGATGCGAATTCAATTTCTCGCGATGCTAATCCCAAATTCTCGCGATGCTAATCCAATTTCTCGCGATGCTAATCCCATTTCTCGCGATGCTGAACCAAATTTCTCGCGATGCTAATCCTAATTCGGACGTACATTGCTCGACAACTATGCCGGTCCAGAGCCCAGTAGTGGCCAATAAAAGCAATGAAAAAATCGATAAAAATGTCGAAATAAAACTTTGTCAACGCCTCAGTGAGAGCGATGATGAAGAAAAACCAAACGAAAACAAAAAGCAAAACAAACTCAGATTGCACGACAATCTGCGTTTCCAATCCAGTTCCTCGCGATGCTAACCTAATTTCTCGCGACCATTCTAATCCAAAATCAAATTGCATGTCAATCTTAAATTCCAGGCAAATTCCTCGTGATCCTTCTATTTCAATCGTAGATTGCATGACAACTACGATAATCCAGAGCCCGAAAGTGGCCAATCTAAAAACTTCGGCAAAAAACGTCGAAGCAAAACCTTGCCTTCACTCCGACGAGAGTGACGAGCAAGCAAAACAAAAAAATATTCAGTAGCGAGGAAAAATCAAAAACAAAAACAAACGAAAAGGAAAAAAATTGAACAAAAACCCAAACAAAACCAAAACGAAAAAATTAAATCAAAACCAAATCAAAATCGAAACGAGGAACAAAAAGCAAAATCAAAAACAAATAAAACCCAAAACGAAAAAGAAAAATCCAATACGATTCAAACACAAAACGAAAGAGAAAAACCCAAAATGAAACAAAATCGAAACGAAAAAGAAAAATCCAAAACAATTCAAAATCCAAACAAAAAAGAAAAACCCAAAATAAAACAAAACTCGAATCAAATTTCAATCACAAAAGCAAATTCGCGAACGAACGTAAATTCTATCGTCACCTCTAAGTCAACATCGCATATAATCGAAAATTCGAAAATCGCGTTACAACATTTGGCGCGAAAATTAGACCAGACTAGTGATAGCAATGCCGAAAACAAAAATCCAACGACCTTTACTGTTCAAGCAGATGTCCACCTCGTCTCGCGTGAGAAAAATATAAACATCGTCATTCGCTCTCAAATGAAGAGCCCTATGGAACAAGTGCACGAATCATGTGGCGTCTACGCTATCGTCAAGGCCGATGCGCCGGCAGTCGAACGCATAGACGCGCACTCCCAAAATCGACACCTTACGCGTCGAACTCGTAAACTCATAAATTACGCAGAGAGTAGCGACGGCGAGACGAAGGCCGAAATAGTAAGACCCATACGCACTAGTCGACCCGCGGAGGGCATTGCCCCGAAATCAGCTGAGGGCCCTGACACGCGCAAAGCACTTCCGATCCCTCGCTTCAAAAACGTCATCAATCCTAATTCCGATAATTCGACAAATTCAGATTTCAACTCTGTCGATTTACAACCCTCCGAAGACAAAGATCCTCCAGCGGAGGAAAGAAGAATAATAGAATTCAAAATTGCAAATTTCATCAACACCAAAGAGTTGTTCCATTTTCGAAACGATAATCCGGTTTATTTCACCAACTCAACGGGTAAGCCGTATGACCCTGGAGGACACAAGGGTGTCCCAAAAACCGATTTCAATCCTTATAATAAAAATAATCATAATAATTAACCTGTTTTTCAGATGGCCGTTATCAATCTACTCTGTAACGTTTAACGATGTCACCTTTGCAATCGTAATCAGAGAAATAGATAAAATGTTTAGTTACAGTATCCACAGTACAGAACATTCGAACTTGTGTATATTAAAGACTCGCCGAACTAACTGTTTAAAAATTCGAGAGAGATTTCCAGTCTCTATCCTAGATATAATCGCTTACTTGAATCCAAAACTCATATGCGTAGTCATTATATTATATTAAAAAATAATTATATTACGATATTATATAAAAATAATTTGTTATCAGCGATCCAAGCCTCGGACAAATTCTCTACAATTTAGCAAAGAAGCCGAATTATAGGCGGTACTTTCTGACGAAAGAGTACACGTTATTCAATATATAAGGGTACAAGTAAATCTGACCATGTTAACAGAATTTTACCATCAATCTCCTGTCACTCGTGGGAACGAAATATATCTCCTCATTCCTCGAACGCATATATCATCAAAAACCTCAAACAACCTGCAATTCCTTACTTCCCCTTTTTACCTCTTCGGAGACACCTGGTACAAGTTCATCCCTGTTCTGGTCGAAGCCACACCACCTGCAAACATGAATCCATCGACGAAATCTACTTAACGATACATCAACCCAACATCATCAGCATCCTGTACGATGTACTCCAAAGAAGATATCGACAACGTACGAGATCGCGTAACGTTTCCCTTGGAGAAACCCGCTGTCGTAAACAATATGGCACGGGACATCAGTAGTCAGAACACTACCAGTCCGGAGGACAAGTTGTTAAATCTCCAGGATAACAACAATATATAACACCAAGCCTACTCCATCTGGAATCGCACCTGGAAACTTCATTCAATTCGGTACAGCAAGCGCTGGTTTCACCCGAACATCACTCGTCGTGCGAGCGATCAAGGTCCTCGTAGATACGGCGATCCATGCATACAGCCTACCCCCTGTGGACGGCTGGTCAAGTTATCTCGTCGGTGCAGTATGGGACTCGGTTACGTACCTGATGCACCTCGCTAAACAACCCAAGAAAAAACGTCAACGGATGCAGCGACTGGCCAAGAACTTTATCAACTCGTGTCGGCCCCTCCAGCTGAACCAGAGTGCCAATGTCAACGCTGCAACACATGATCTGTACCCTGTCATCTCCGATCATCCAGAAAACAACCAATCCTCCAAACCGCGTTCCTTCCCTTAAATTCGCACGAGGAGACGATATTTCTGATCATGCTAATAATTTATTTTTTCGTCATCGTTCTTTTAGCCTTGTCAAGTAAGAGATAGAGTAAAATAAGTAAATAAGCAACTATGCACGAGTAAAAACAAAAAGGAGAAAACTCGTACACATACATTTCAGCGTAAAATAAAAAAATATAAATATATTTATAATTATCGAAAAAAGCAAAGAACAAAAAAAACTTCCTCATACAAAGATCTAGATATACAATAACCAAACATATTCTCATACAAAGATCTACATATACAATAATAAGACACACATACTTTCCTTTTTCTATAGTCTACAAACTACTCTAATCCAAAAATTGTACCTACCGACACCGCAACCGTTTAAGAATAGGCTGATGACGATATTGAGATAACCTTCGGAATATTCACAATAATTGAGCGGGACGCTCAATCTCAAACCGGGGAGGTGTCACATCCTAGCGAATGTGCCTTCTCTCGGTTATTCCCAATACCCTCATTTGCCGTTAAAAGCTTATTATTAAATGAACAAATCTAAGAATAAGACGCGTAACAGCGTAAAAAGGAACGTGCGTACGTTTCGCACGCATATTCAACCTACAGCGATATATATATACGATAGCAGCACCGCCACAGTCATCGACTTTTCCCTATCCCATTGGGTGTCAACAAGAACACGATCTCATGGCGCATATTTCCAAGAAGAGCTGTCGAACGAAAAACCAACCACCAACTCGATCAACAGACTCCAAAAATTCTACCGCCGGCCCAACCCGCATGAGAACCAAGAGAAGCCGCGACCCTAGATTACTTCATCATAAC